>JAYESA010000004.1:327271500-327869000 GCA_036927795.1 Iris macrosiphon
GAATCAAAAATGCCTTGTTGTCAGCCGTCTTACTTTCGTACAGCGAATGCAGCTTCTCCCACAATGCCTTTGTCGAACTTTCCATAGACATGTGGTAAAATACCGAGTCGTCCAGCCATTGGCGGATGAATCCAACGGTCTTTCGATCCAGTCGTTTTCAATCTTCAGCAGCTTTGTCCGATGGCTTAGCGTTTTTGCCCTCCAACGGACCATGCAAGTCCTTGCACCAGATTAGATCCTCCATCATTGGTTTCCAAATCGCACAATTATTTCCTGTGAGGGTGATCATACGAGTGTTCATCTGCTCCGAATACATAGTTGCCAGAACCAAAACCAGTAGCTCTGATACCAGATATTGGTATCAGACTAACTGATCAGGGCTCTGATACCAGATGTTGAAAATCGGAGCGTTCCAACATCGTGTCTGAGAGTGCCCGTAGCAAAAAAATTAGGCCAACCCACCTGAGATAACCAACCCCTGTCTAACGAACACCAAGCACAAATAAAGATAAGTATATGGCGGTGACTACGTCACCTAGACAAATTTTAACCTTTATAACTTAGTTGAAATTACAAGATTGACAAAATCAATGTTGAACTATTTGCCCTAATAGATTCAACCCCCTCACCACACTTAAGAAGAAAAGAAAGAGATTACAATTGAAATCACTCACCAACCCGTAGCAATTTTCCTGAGCGAATGCGATGACTCCTTGATCATATCTCTTTCTTCCTTCTGTCTTGGATGGCGAAGTCCTAAGAGCAAAACACGGACTTTCTCTTAGATTTTCTGTGGACGAGTACCCCGAATCTCCAACTTGTGCTATTTTTTGTGCCTCCACCCTCCTTCTATATTTAGAGGATGAGAAATCATATTTTAGGTCATAATAGGATTTCCTAAATAGAAAACATTAAATTATCGTGGTTGGTATACTTGAGCCAACCAGCAAAAAATATATCACAATGAGTTCTGTTCTTCAAATTATCGTGGTTGGCATACACATCCATAACTAGACATGGCGAATAACAAGTAATCACCTTCTGGGTGTCATCCAAAACTGCTTTGAGGAACGCCACATCTTGTTCGAGGCGCACATTGTCCGAGTGAACAATATTTGAGAGACTGTTGGCCTCTTCTTGAGCAAGCTCAACTTCGGCCAGCTTCTCTTTCAATAGCTCCACCTCCTTACCTGTGTCAATGAGCTTTCTCTCCATGTCCTGCTTGCTTGTAATAACTGAAGACAAATTCTTCTCAGCAGCTTCGTGACCAGCCAACGCAGCTGCCAGTTGCTCTTCTAACAAGGCATTCTTCCTAATCAAGGTTAAAATTTTGGTTTCATACAGTTGATGGATATTTGAAGGGCTTGTCAGAGGTTCTGATCTGATATCACTTTCTTCAGAAATGTGACAGTTGTCTGATGAAGGGTTATCATTCTTCTGCTGTAAATTTGAGCAAATTGGGTCTACATGTATGCTTTCTTCAGCACTAGCTAGAACTGCAGCAATATCCATCTGTATTGTAGTTTCTTGTTGTTTGCTCCTGTGTTCCTTACCCTACAAGTAATATTTTGGTTATAGGCCCAGATGAGACAAAATCATTATTATGAATGAGACAAAATAATAACTCAAATTGACAGAATAAAAAATCATTCAGAAATGTAAAAATTACTAGCCTTTACTTCAGCCTCCAAGGAGAGCCCTCCAAAGTTAGCTCATGTGTCTGGATAATAGATAGCGTAATACAAAACATATAATAACTCAAACCATAAATGCTTTACCTGCGGTGAGGGATTGCTTCGTGTTAAGTAGCCATTGCTTTCCTTATGCTTGCCATCCGGGAGAGATTTCTGTGTCCTAACGACTGAATTGTAGTCTTCCTCGTTGTGGAATTGCTTGGGAAGAGAAACACTACTAGAGAGAGGATTCATATCAACGGATGCATCTGAGATAGATTTCCTGCCAGAGACATGCTGCTCAACAGCAGCCGCTAAACTACGTTGGGCAACGAAGTCTACAGCACGTGGAGGAGGAGCACGTACGAAGATGAGCAGCAAGCTCTTTGGTACTTGGTAGGCAATCATCATATACTAGAGGATTTGTATCTGGAGCAGATCTCCAACTCATCGAATGTTCATTTTTTATCACCAATGTTTCAATCTGCAATAAACCAAGGATCTTTTATTGCAATAAACCAAGGATCTTTTATTGTGGAACTTAAACAAAAATCTTGCTCTTTCGTACCCCGTCACGTTCTCTGTATGAGAGCTTGCATGTATCAAAGAGATCAGTAGACATAGTTAAGGTAAATTTCCCAAAAGTGGCTCTAAATGTTAGTCATTTCAAATTGAGAGATATATTAGACGATAGAGAGAACCCCCAAGATATATAGCCAACTAAACCAACCCAAGGAGAACCCCCAAGATACATAGCTAACTAAACCAACCTAAGGGACTGCTAGGCAATTATGGAAGTAGCGATTATGTGATATTTTTAGAGTACAGATATGAACGGTTATAAGAGATTAGATTTTGAGTGATTTTAAGTAGCGGACTTTTAAATCAATACAATTCATATTTGATAACGAACAATTTTCAAAGGCTCTTACAAGAACAAATAAAATAAAATAAATAAAATCGTTCAAAATCTACAGATTTGGGATGTTTATAAAGACACACTAAATTATATTACACCAATTTTGGAAAAAAAAATTGAGCCGACAAAAATCAGTGCCTCACAAAATTATCAAACATGAATTTTCATAAACGGTCGGTTCAAAAATACCCCAAAACCGATAAAAATACCGTTATCGAGTAGACCCTAATAAACAAGTATAAGATTGCACTTGTAAAACGTGCTCAGGCAGCAGTAACGTGAATAACATTAAGTGGAAATTCTTTTTTTTTTTTACTTTCCGACATAACGCACGGGACTCGACGTAACGCTTGAAACTTTTGTGCACACTGCATTGCATGTCTTTGAACCCACTGCCCCCAACTCCCACAATTTATAAATGGAAGGAATAATACGTCCACGTGACTTGAGCTCATGGTAGTCTAGAATGAGATTTCAAAATAAGATCCCATACATAATATAAAAAAAATAAAATAAAAGTAAAATAAAAAATATCCTTCCACCCAGATTTGAACTAGGAATCTCTTTTGCGTAAGTCTAATGTAGTAACAACTACACTACAATTTCTTTGTGATAAGAAGGACCCATGGTAAATACTAGTTCTATTTTCGGTATAAATTATTTATATATTTAAACAAATAAATAAAATTTGGGCCCTCCTGGCCCATGGGGCCCGGACGGTCGTCCTGCCTGCTCTGGACCAAGGCCGGCCATGCAACTGCGGCATCGTGTCGATGATGAAATTGTTGGAAAAATATTCCTAAAACATGAGATACAACGAATCCTCGTGGTTGTTACCGAAATACAACGAATTCTGACAGAAATTATTGTTTACCTATGGTAAATAAGTTATTTTTCAATTATATCTCAAGGAATCAAGAAGAGTCAGACTAATAAACGTGCATTAAATTGCCAAAAAACTGACTTATCCAATAAACTGGTTTTAAAATTTTAGACAAAGAAGAGTGCTCTCTGCTATCCGATGTGAAAATAAAATTATCCTCTTATTGAATAGCATAGTAATTTATATATTATTCCAACAAGTAGCACAACCAACAGAAATTGTCCAACATGTGCTGCTGCTTGCTAGACTTGAATACTAGAATGCTTGTCCACAAGAGATAGAATTTGCATGCTAGAGTTATAAGAACTGTTCTTGCTTGTTACTTGTTTAAGAGTTAGCTTGGTTGAATATGTTTTATTGTTGGCTTGTGAAAAGATAAACTTGGTGAATAGCGTGAGCTTGTGAATCTAGACTAATAGCCCACCCTGAGGCTTAACACACCTTACTTACGGGAGGATATGGCTATTAGGCAATGTACATTAAGAGAGTGAGCTTCGGCTATCTGGACTTGATAGATGTGTTGCTTGCTTGTTCTGGATTGAGTGCATAATCATGTATTGATAGGAGCTTGCATTCTCGCATTTGGTCAGGACAACTTGTGCACAAGGTTTATCTCTCGAGCGGTTCCTGGGGCACTGGGAAGAGATCTAGATACCTAAGGCTTGTACGTCCTTGGGTAGCCGCGACTCGTCTATTAGTGAGATGGGCTTGTACGTCCCAACTGCTAATCCCGATAAGGGGACCATCATATAGTTAGGGCGCATGCTAGGCTAGCCTTCTTGCATACCTAACTGTTTGATGCAGGGATGAACAGGGGAAACTAGAGAACTATATACATTATATTATGCAAATTGTGGCTAACTTGTGTGTCTGCTGCAGGGATAACCGTTCGACCGTGGGTAAGAAATATTATGAGTTTATCTATAGCCTGCTTGATCATTCAGTATGCATCGTGATTTATCTGATAGAGCTTCATTGCATTTGCATCGGTTGGACAATGGCTATTAGTGCAGAGCTGAACCTCAGTCACAGCTGCTAATAGTACCAGTATGTGAGTCATTGGATGGCTGGATTACCGCTGCCAATCCTGAGTTTCTCGGGGACCGAAATTATATAGATGTGTTGCCTTAAGTGCTTGAGTGCATAATAGTCTACTTGATATGCTTGCCTTGATTCGATATTTTCAGTCTGCTAGATTAACTTTGCCCCAAACGAGATAGATTGTGATGCACAATACATGCTGCGCACTGCACGATAGAGCACTGTCCCGAATCGTATGCTTATAGTTTGAATATGCAAAACTGGTTTCTAACTTGTGTTTTCAAAAGATGTAATCTGACTATAGTTCTGAACTGCATGAAATGAACTTAGGTAAAACTAGCAAGATCACTAGTAATGCAAATGTTTTGCCACAAGATTACTTAGTGTGGATTTCAGGGGGTGTAGCTTCTGTTCAGTTGTTTTATCTCACCAGTACTTGCATAAAGTGCTGACCCACCAACAGTTTGCTTGTTCTCAGGTGCCGTTCGTGCGAGGAAGCGATAGCCGTGCCTCATCCCAAGGAACCGGAAATCTGGAGTCGATGCCTGGAGCCGCATCGAGTTGTGCCTGCTTTGAGTTGCTTTTGTATAAAGGGACATAATGTATGGAACGGTATCATTGTAATCGAGAGAAGAGTGCTTGAGCGATCTGTAACCTCGGCCATGCGCCGCTTGTAACAATTTTGATATCAATAAAAGAGCTTATTTTCATATGCCATTGTGATCTTCACTTTTCTGCAATATGTGTGCCGCTGCTTCAGTATTGAATAGCTTACTGGCCCTTGTATCAAAGCTTTGGCCTTGTGCAAGCGCATCTTAGGCTTGCACGGCATCACGCCCGTGCGAGGACGATCGGTTCCGTAGGAACTAAAGCGAGTACGAACGGCCCTGCGGGACCGGAGCGTGATACAGTCCCTGATTATCAGCCTCAGTGTGAGTCTTAGCTGCATGTCCCGCTTCAGATTAAGTTTGCTGCAAACCTTGATCTCCTCCATAGCCTCGAACTCCTGAAACCAATGTCACTCCGTGAAGCTTTGGCAAACTAACCGTCATCAAAACCGGATCCGTGAAGCAACCCCCACCTGAAAATCGGCCAGCGGTCATGGGAACGACATATTGACCTTCAATCTTTGGCTCATCATCATTCGTGCTTTGTCTCGACGAATTGAATCCTTCGTAATACAAAAAGTATCTCGAAGCCCCTCCTCATCAAGTTCCTGACGATCCAACTCCTGTCGAATACCCCTCGAGCCTCCATCTGATGTCTGTGGTCTGCCTGTAAAACTCAGTGGCTTGATCCTGTACATGCCACAACATAAATCTTCTCAAGCCAGCTGTTGGGAACACTTCGTAAGCATCAAATCTTTGTCCCCAAAAAAACTATGACAACCATAATCCGCCAGTCTCCCTATCAAAATCAAGTTGTAGCGCAAATCCGGTACATGTCGAACATCCTTGAGAACGAGCTTCTCACCAAGCTCCATTGTCAAGTGCACATCACTGATGCCTACAACTGCAGCCGTCCCCTCACTACCAGAATAAGTGGAATTAGCGACATTTTTTAGCGACATAAAAGTAAAACGTCGCTAATATTAAATAAATCAGCGACTCCAAGGAATAACGTCGCTAGACGTCGCTAATTGGAGACATATAGCGACGTTTAGCGACTGTTATTCAGTTTTCAAAATATTAGTCGCTATAAGTTTAATTAAGGTCGCTAAACGTCACAAATTTATTTCATCTAGCGACGTTTAGCGACTTATTAAGCGACGTTCCTCTTTTAGACATTTAGCGACGTATTTAGCGACGTCCAGGACGTCGCTAAATTAGTGACTTCTTTATTGGCGTCGCTAAACGTCGCTAATTTATTTTATTTAGCGATATTTAGCGGCTAACTTAGCGACGTCATGACGTGCGTCGCTAAAACATCGCTAAATAAGTTTCATTTAGGGCTGATTCCCCCTCCCTATTTCTTTCGATCCCTCTCCCAAATATTTTTCCCCCCTCTCCCAAATATTCCACCCCCCTCCCCGCGTCCCCTCCTTCCACCGGCGACCCTCCTCCCTCCGGCGATGTGCTTCCTTCCTTCCGGCAACCCCCCTCCGGCCGCGTCCTCCCCCTCCAGCTCCCCTCCTCCCTCCGGCGTCCCCTCCTCCCTCTCGGCGACCCCCCTCCGGTCGCGTCCTCATGCCTCCGGCCGCGTCCCCTCCTTCCTCTGTCTCACCTTCTTCCTCCGGCTCCCCTCCTCGGTGAGCTCCTCTCTCTGTCTCCTTTCTCTATCTCTCTCTCTCTAACAAGATATGACATGACACGACACTAACCCTAACTCTCTGCTGCTAATTTCAGCTTGGAGTGTCCCTAAATGCAATGCCCTTAACGGTTCACTGTGCAGAGACCTGTTAGTGTTAAATTTTATTTTAAAGCACCTAATGACCTCAGAAATCCTTCATATACTATGATAAATGTCCTTTGGACATGCTTTCAAGCAGAGCTAAAAGAAGTAGATGATGAACTCAGTAGATGCTAACTCCTTCCCCATACAAAATTTGTATACTCGAGGTTCTGGCAACTATGTTCAAATATACTGTATGTTTGAATAGTATGTTGTGGCTTCTTCATCTATCAATACAAAATTTAGTACATAAGGTTCTTAGACAAAATATTCATACAAATGCTGGATGACCACATCAAGATCATTTTTAAGGCTGGAAGCCTGGAACAACCATGATGAATATGATTTTAGATATGTCTGGATTATATGTATACAATTGCTTGACAAGGGTTACATTGTGTGCGTGTGCGTGTGGAGGGCATGATTATAGCACTTGGGTATGATTTTAGATACTCCCTCGTCCAGCACTCCTCCTGCTGGCGAAACCATGGAGACAGATGAGCATGTAGAGGAGGTCGTGCCGACGTTGTCCCAACATCAGCAAGATCCTCCATGCGCACCTCCGGAGGAGACGAGGACAGAGATTTGGGCCGACGGTACAAAGTAAGTCAATTAGATGGTTTAGCATCATATATATCGTGTATTTCTTTATTCATCATGTATTGACTTTTTTGATCTAAATAATTATCTCTGTATAGATATCGTCCATCGTCGGTTCAGAGACGCCTGGGCCTATTTTTGAGGAACAACTATGGTGGCCCTTGGATCAACTACTCTGAAGCTCTGGAGGAGAGGAAGGCATTCTGGTTTGCGCACTTCAAGGTAAAAGTATATTATATAAATCCTCTAATTTATGCATATTATATAACTTATCCGTGATGCTCACTTACTAAATTATTTATTGTAGCAAACGTATTTCTATCCTCCGCACTGGGCCGAGTTGATCGAGCGGATGTTTCCTGCCGTTGCCGCCAAGCTTATCTGTGATGCTCTGGATGACCAAAAGACTCGTAATCGTGCTAGAAAACCGATCCAAGGTTGGATCACACCTGAGCAGTGGACTACGATGAGGGCTAGATTCGACGATCCGAGCTACAAGGAAAGGTCTGAGAAGGCCAAGGCGGCTAGGCGGAATGCTGCAAAGTGGTGTGGTGGCTCGATTGCGATGACGGAACATTTTTGTCGTTTGGTATATTTTTTATTTAAGATATATTATTTTAATATAAGTTTGATAAAATGGTAGTAGAAAAAAATATTTAATTTTAGTACTAAATAATATATTTTTAACAGGTACAGAGGGGTGAGGATGCAAACATGGTGACCGTCTTCTTGGCCACCCATCGCAATGACAAAAATCTCATTGATGAGAGGGCCTCGCAGACCTATGTAAGTATTACTTTTTGTTGCAATTTTAATATAACTTAGACAATTATCGAGTATCCAAACTTTTCTAGGCGAGTATCTTAGGCTGCGTGAGCGGGCAACTGCTAGTGCACCTACAGCTGGAGAGGCTGGTACTTTCTCGCAGGCCGCTCCAGCTCCGTGGGCGGACGACCTGTGGGTGACCGCCGCTGGTGGTCTCCAGAGGGGTACGTACTACGGTACAGGATCCTATGGCGCCCTGGTTGCGATGCAGTCATCTAGGGCCTCCCCGACAAGTGTGTATTCCCCACAGCCCTCTTAATCGTCGGCTAGAGTCTAGGAGGCCGTTGACCATCAGATTGTGTATCTCCGGGACGAGTTGCTGCGAAAGATGGAGGAACAGCCCTGGTCCCAGTCGCAGGATTCGATATGCTCTACCGCAACATCACGGATCTCCGGGATTTGACAAATAATCTTAGAGCCTCGATAGAGCGCAGCGTGACGGAGCTGCAGCCATCACAGCTATCCATGGGCGAGAGGCTGACGATGATGCAGGATTCAATGGTTCATAGCAGTACGAGGCTGTTATCTACCGTGGATTCTTACAACCAGCGACTCACAGAGTTGGAGCGGATATGTCCTCTTGGTGCGCATACATCGACACAGACTCCACCAACGTCACTGCCTTCTCCATCGATATCGGTGTCGATTTCACGGGAGCAGTATTATCTATTCTTATCATTCATGCGCGTCGGTGGTCATCCTCCTGCAGATCCATAGTAGTATAGATATTTGTATGGATATTTGTATTCTTTGTATTATTTAGGATGAGACTCATTGTTTGGATATATATTTCCTATATTCTTAACGACGATATTTGCTGGATATTTTATTTTCTTCAAATTTTATTATATTATTCATATTAAATATATGTTAATTTATCGGTGTTGAGTGTTCAACCCAAGGGGGTCGACAAACCCAGGAAATTCAACGGAGGGTTGCTCCGAGTCTATTTGTATAGATTATGAATTAATAAACTGCAGGAATAATAATTTGGAAACAATTCAGTATTCATATTTTTTATTTTTTACTGTACAATTAGCGATTTTTTTAGCAACGTTTAGCGACGTTACTACACGTCGCTAAATACGTCGCTAAGTTGCGACGTTACTATACGTCGCTAATGACGTTGCTAAAAACGTCGCTGTACGTCGCACCTTGCTGACATGGCAGTATTGCCAGGTCATTAAAGACATCGTTGTAACGTCGCTATATAAGTCGCTAATTAGCGAAGTTAAGCGACTGATGAGCATGCCGCTAATTAGCGACGTTGCGTCGCTAAACGTCACTAATTTAGCAATACATTTACGTCGCTAAAATACGTTGGTATAGCAATGTTTAGCGACGTTTTTCCTTTCAGCGACTAGCTGAGTTCTGACTTCTGTAAAATATCGCTAATTAAGTCGCTAAAAGTAATTAGCGATATTTTTTTGTCATTTAGCGACGTTTTTTTACATCGCTAATTTGACTTTTTCTAGTAGTGCCTTGTTGCCCATCTTCACACGTCCAAACCTGCCGCCATGGTATGACGTAAAGATCCTCCTATATGGAGTTGCGTGATATGACGCTCCCGTGTCCATGACCCAATCGCCATCATGACACTTGCCACAAGGTTCCTCTGCGTCTGTTGCTACGATGATAAGATCTTCCATAGCCGTGAGATTTCCTGATCATCCTTGCCTTCGACCTTCTCAGCTTTGAGCTTCATGCAGTTCCTCTTGATATGACCACTTTCGCCATAATGTAGCAGCCCTCCTTGTGGTCCAAAGTTGCAAGATCCCGTGGACTCCCCCATATCCTTGTCTGTGACTTGGGTCTTTCCTTCCCGTAAGAAGCCATCAGAACGGACTCCTGCGATGATTCCACTTGCCTACGTCGGATCTCCTCATTCAATAAGCTATTTTTGACTGCCTTCATCATGACAACTCTACCAGGCGCGGAGTTGCTCACCGACACCACCAATGTCTTCCAGCTTCCGGCAGAGAACTCAAAAACAAAAGGGACTGAAGCTCATCATCAATCACTATCTTTATCGCAGATAGCTGATTGATAATACCCTGAACCTCGTTCAGATATTGTGCCACTGGGGCACCCTCCGTGTACTTCGAGTTGACGAGTTGGCGAATCAGAAATGCCTTGTTGCCAGCCGTCTTCCTTTCGTACAGCGAATGCAGCTTCTTCCACAATGCTTTTGTTGAACTCTCAATGGACACGTGGTGAAACACCGAGTCATCCAGCCATTGGCGGATGAATCCAACGGCCTTCCAATCCAGTCGTTTCTAGTCTTCAGCAGCTTTGTCCGATGGCTTAGCGATGTCGCCCTCCAACGGACCATGCAAGTCCTTGCACCAGAGTAGATTCTCCATCCTTGGTTTTCAAATCGCATAATTCTTCCCTGTGAGGGTGATCATACGAGTGTTCATCTGCTCTATAGACATAGTTGCCAGAACCAAAAACAGTAGCTCTGATACCAGATATTGGTATCAGACTAACTGACCAGGGCTCTGATACCAGATGTTGGAAATCAGACACGCCCTGCAAGCGTTCCGACATCGTGTCTGAGAGTGCCCGTAGTAAAAAATTTAGGCCAACCCACTTGAGATAACCAACCCCTGTCTAATGATCTCCAAGCACAGATAAAGATAAGTATATGGCGGTGACTACGTCACCTAGACAAATTTCAACCTTTATAACTCAGTTAAAATTACAAGATTGACAAAATCAATGTTGAACCCTTTGCCCTAATAGATTCAACCCCATTAGCACACTCAAGAAGAAAAGAAAGAGATTACAATTGAAATCACTCACCAACCCGTAGCAATTTTCTTGAGCGAATGCGATGACTCCTTGATCAGATCTCTTTCTTCCTTCTGTCTTGGATGGCAAAGTCCTAAGAGCAAAGCACTGACTTTCTCTTAGAGTTTTTATGGACGAGTACCCCGAATCTCCAACTTATACTATTCTTTGTGCCACCACCCTCCTTCTAAATTTATAGGATGAGAAATCATATTTTAGGTCATAATAGCATTTCCTAAATAGAAAACATTAAAATAAGAATCATATTCCACCTAAAATAGTCCAACACCAATTATGGACGTCCAAATATAGTCAAATTAAATATTTGATACAAATTTAAAATCTAATTAAATCTTACATTTAATGTAGATTTTTAAATTATATCAAAGGCTCCAAAATTTATCAAATTCAGACCGGATCCCAACAAATTGTGGCCATCAGATATATATTGATCAAAGAGTCTCTTAACAGTACTGTTCCATAATGAACTATTGTTGATTTAGAGGACTACCATCAGATTTACATGACATGATGGTGAATGGATGATATATACAAAATTTTGCGTCATAATATAATCATTATGCAAAAACTAAATTGCACTTGGGAAGATTAGGAGCAATCTTCATAACCAATTAACTCTTAGAACAAAAAACAAACAAACAAAATTGGTCATCACTCATTATGACCAGAAATATTGACTTCTCGGAAGCAGAAGGTACAACAATGAGTAAAAACACTTTCCATCAATATTAGGGGTGAGCATTCGGTTCATTCGGTCCAAAACCGAACCGAATAAGCAAAATCGAATTAGACCGAAAATCGACTAATCGAAATCGAAAACGAACCGAATTGGATTATATCCGAACCAAACCAAACCGATTTAAATCGGTTCAATTTTCGGTTTATTCGATTTTTCGATTTACTTGTATTTTTTTAGTAATTAAATTTAGTCGGAGCAAAAGATGACACAAATTCTGCATGATGGAGCAAAATATTTTATTATATATATATATATATATATATATATATATATATATATATATATATATATATATATATATATATATATATATAATCAAATATTGCGCAAGTAAGTAAAATGCTGAATTGCTAGAAAATATTACAACAACAGAGATATTGGCATAATGCTCCAGTCATTGACTCATTGTTATAATAGGGAGATTGACATATTGCTCCAGTGAATGTTACAAACAGATAAAAATTTACAACAGATGGATATAGCACATTTCAATAATCTGTACTTATTTTACAGTAAGTAAAATGCTGAATTGCTACAAAATATTACAACAATAGAGATTGGCATATTGCTCCAGTCATTGACTCATTGTTACAAATAGAAAAAAGTTTACAACAGATGGACATAACACATTCCATCAATCTGCACTTATTTTATGTAATACACAGTGTATAAGCCAAATAAAATATCTTCATGATTCCATCATTGATCATCAAGGTTTATACACCTGCAAATCAATTTGACACTAGCTCGATTACATAATATTACTGTCGTGCCCCACAGCATATGTTCATTTATATACAAAATATCGCATTGTTAGGCCTTCAGAAAGCTCAAGTTCTAGACATGGTCGGGTTTCCTGGGGGTTGGAGCTCTGTTCTCCATGGACTGTAACCTCTGTTTGAGATAGAAGACTTCCACCTGAAAATTCATTTCAACGTCATTTATATAGTGCAGACTTGGAATAGAAAAAACACAAATGGTTCATTCATCAGAAAACATTCAAATAAGATTTTGAAAATTGTATTGACCTGGAGCTGGATTGCTCTCGCCCTTTCCTCTGCAAGTACTCCCCTGGTAGAATGCAACTCCTGCGTTACAAAGCAAGTTACTTGAGCCACCCAGTAAAAACACAATGAGTTCTGTTCTTCAAATTATCATGGTTGGCATACACATCCATAACTAGACATGGCGAACAACAAGTAATCACCTTCTGGGTGTCATCCAAAACTGCTTTGAGGAATGCCACATCATGTTCGAGGCGCACATTGTCCGAGTGAACAATATTTGAGAGACTGTTGGGCGCCTCTTCTTGAGCAAGCTCAACTTCGGCCAGCTTCTATTTCAATAGCTCCACCTCCTTACTTGTGTCAATGAGCTTTCTCTCCATGTCCTGCTTGCTTGTAATAACTGAAGACAAATTCTTCTCAGCAGCTTCGCGACCAGCCAACGCAGCTGCCAGTTGCTCTTCTAACAAGGCATTCTTCCTAATCAAGGTTGAAATTTTGGTTTCATACAGTTGATGGATATTTGAAGGGCTTGTCAGAGGTTCTGATCTGCTATCACTTTCTTCAGAAATGTGACAGTTGTCTGATGAAGGGTTATCATTCTTCTGCTGTAAATTTGAGCAAATTGGGTCTACATGTATGCTTTCTTCAGCACAAGCTAGAACTGCAGCAATATCCATCTGTATTATAGTTTCTTGTTGTTTGCTCCTGTGTTCCTTACCCTACAAGTAATATTTTGGTTATAGGCCCAGATGAGACAAAATCATTATTATGAATGAGACAAAATAATAACTCAAATTGACAGAATAAAAAATCATTCAGAAATGTAAAAATTACTAGCCTTTACTTCAGCCTCCAAGGAGAGCCCTCCAAAGTTAGCTCATGTGTCTGGATAATAGATAGCGTAATACAAAACATATAATAACTCAAACCATAAATGCTTTACCTGCGGTGAGGGATTGCTTCGTGTTAAGTAGCCATTGCTTTCCTTCTGCTTGCCATCCGGGAGAGATTTCTGTGTCCTAACGACTGAATTGTAGTCTTCCTCGTTGTGGAATTGCTTGGGAAGAGAAACACTACTAGAGAGAGGATTCATATCAACGGATGCATCTGAGATAGATTTCCTGCCAGAGACATTCTGCTCAACAGCAGCCGCTAAACTACGTTGGGCAACGAAGTCTACAGCACGTGGAGGAGGAGCACGTACGAAGATGAGCAGCAAGCTCTTTGGTACTTGGTAGGCAATCATCATATACTAGAGGATCTGTATCTGGAGCAGATCTACAACTCATCGAATGTTCATTTTTTATCACCAATGTTTCAATCTGCAATAAACCAAGGATCTTTTATTGCAATAAACCAAGGATCTTTTATTGCAATAAACCAAGGATCTTTTATTGTGGAACTTAAACAAAAATCTTGCTCTTTCGTACCCCGTCACGTTCTCTGTAGGAGAGCTTGCATGTATCAAAGAGATCAGTAGACATAGTTAAGGCAAATTTCCCAAAAGTGGCTCTAAATGTTAGTCATTTCAAATTGAGAGATATATTAGACGATAGAGAGAACCCCCAAGATATATAGCCAACTAAACCAACCTAAGGAGAACCCCCAAGATACATAGCCAACTAAACCAACCTAAGGGACTGCTAGGCAATTATGGAAGTAGCGATTATGTGATATTTTTAGAGTACCGATATGAACGGTTATAAGAGATTAGATTTTGAGTGATTTTAAGTAGCGGACTTTTAAATCAATACAATTCATATTTGATAACGAACAATTTTCAAAGGCTCTTACAAGAACAAATAAAATAAAATAAATAAAATCGTTCAAAATCTACCGATTTGGGATGTTTATAAAGACACACAAAATTATATTACACCAATTTTGGAAAAAAAATTTGAGCCGACAAAAATCAGTGCCTCACAAAATTATCAAACATGAATTTTCATAAACGGTCGGTTCAAAAATACCCCAAAACCGATAAAAATACCGTTATCGAGTCGACCCTAATAAACAAGTATAAGATTGCACTTGTAAAACGTGCTCAGGCAGCAGTAACGTGCATAACATTAAGTGGAAATTCTTTTTTTTTTTTACTTTTCGACATAACGCACGGGACTCGACATAACGTTTGAAACTTTTGTGCACACTGCATTGCATGTCTTTGAACCCACTGCCCCCAACTCCCACAATTTATAAATGAAAGGAATAATACGTGCACGTGACTTGAGCTCATGGTAGTCTAGAATGAGCTTTCAAAATAATATCCCATACATAATATAAAAAAAATAAAACAAAAGTAAAATAAAAAATATCCTTCCACCCAGATTTGAACTAGGAATCTCTTTTGTGTAAGTCTAATGTAGTAACAACTACACTACAATTTCTTTGTGATAAGAAGGACCCATGGTAAATACTAGTTCTATTTTTGGTACAAATTATTTATATATTTAAACAAACAAATAAAATTTGGGCCCTCTTGGCCCATGGGGCCCGGACGGTCGTCCTGCCTGCTCTGGACCAAGGCCGGCCATGCAACTGCGGCATCGTGTCGATGATGAAATTGTTGGAAAAATATACCTAAAACATGAGATACAACGAATCCTCGTGGTTGTTTCCGAAATACAACGAATTCTGACAGAAATTATTGTTTACCTATGGTAAATAAGCTGTTTTTCAATTATATCTCAAGGAATCAAGAAGAATCAGACTAATAAATGTGCATTAAATTGCCAAAAAAACCGACTTATCCAATAAACTGGTTTTAAAATTTTAGACAAAGAAGAGTGCTCTCTGCTATCCGATGTGAAAATAAAATTATCCTCTTATTGAATAGCATAGTAATTTATATATTGTTCCAACAAGCAGCACAACCAACAGAAATTGTCCAACATGTGCTGCTGCTTGCTAGGCTTGAATACTAGAATGCTTGTCCACAAGAGATAGAATTTGCATGCTGGAGTTATAAGAACTGTTCTTGCTTGTTACTTGTTTAAGAGTTAGCTTGCTTGAATATGTTTTATTGTTGGCTTGTGAAAAGATAAACTTGGTGAATAGCGTGAGCTTGTGAATCTAGACTAATAGCCCACCCTGAGGCTTAACACACCTTACTTACGGAAGGATATGGCTATTAGGCAATGTACATTAAGAGAATGAGCTTCGGCTATCTGGACTTGATAGATGTGTTGCTTGCTTGTTCTGGATTGAGTGCATAATCATGTATTGATAGGAGCTTGCATTCTCGCATTTGGTCAGGACAACTTGTGCACAAGGTTTATCTCTCGAGCGGTTCCTGGGGCACTGGGAAGAGATCTAGATACCTAAGGCTTGTACGTCCTTGGGTAGCCGCGACTCGTCTATTAGTGAGATGGGCTTGTACGTCCCAACTGCTAATCCCGATAAGGGGACCATCATATAGTTAGGGCGCATGCTAGGCTAGCCTTCTCGCATACCTAACTGTTTGATGCAGGGATGAACAGGGGAAACTAGAGAACTGTATATATTATATTATGCAAATTGTGGCTAACTTGTGTGTCTGCTGCAGGGATAACCGTTCGGCCGTGGGTAAGAAATATTATGAGTTTATCTATAGCCTGCTTGATCATTCAGTATGCATCATAATTTATCTGATAGAGCTTCATTGTATTTGCATCGGTTGGACAATGGCTATTAGTGCAGAGCTGAACCTCAGTCACAGCTGCTAATAGTACCAGTATGTGAGTCATTGGATGGCTGGATTACCGCTGCCAATCCTGAGTTTCTCGGGGACCGAAATCATATAGATGTGTTGCCTTAAGTGCTTGAGTGCATAATAGTCTACTTGATATGCTTGCCTTGATTCGATATTTTCAGTCTGCTAGATTAACTTTGCCCCAAACGAGATAGATTGTGATGCACAATACATGCTGCGCACTGCACGATAGAGCACTGTCCCGAATCGTATGTTTATAGTTTGAATATGCAAAACTGGTTTCTAACTTGTGTTTTCAAAAGATGTAATCTTACTATAGTTCTGAACTGCATGAAATGAACTTAGGTAAAACTAGCAAGATCACTAGTAATGTAAATGTTTTGCCACAAGATTACTTAGTGTGGATTTCAGGGGGTGTAGCTTCTGTTCAGTTGTTTTATCTCACCAGTACTTGCATAAAGTGCTGACCCACCAACAGTTTGCTTGTTCTCAGGTGCCGTTCGTGCGAGGAAGCGATAGCCGTGCCTCATCCCAAGGAACCGGAAATCTGGAGTCGATGCCTGGAGCCGCATCGAGTTGTGCCTGCTTTGAGTTGCTTTTGTATAAAGGGACATAATGTATAGAACGGTATCATTGTAATCGAGAGAAGAGTGCTTGAGCGATCTGTAACCTCGGCCATGCGCCGCTTGTAACAATTTTGATATCAATAAAAGAGCTTATTTTCATATGCCATTGTGATCTTCACTTTTCTGCAATATGTGTGCCGCTGCTTCAGTATTGAATAGCTTACTGGCCCTTGTATCAAAGCTTTGGCCTTGTGCAAGCGCATCTTAGGCTTGAACGGCATCACGCCCGTGCGAGGACGATCGGTTCCGTAGGAACTAAAGCGAGTACGAACGGCCCTGCGGGACCGGGGCATGATACAGTCCCTGATTATCAGCCTCAGTGTGAGTCTTAGCTGCATGTCCCGCTTCAGATTAAGTTTGCTGCAAACCTTGATCTCCTCCATAGCCTCGAACTCCTGAAACCAATGTCACTCCGTGAAGCTTTGGCAAACTAACCGTCGTCAAAACCGGATCCGTGAAGCAACCCCCACCTGAAAACCGGCCAGCTGTCATGGGACCGACATATTGACCTTCAATCTTTGGCTCATCATCATTTGTGCTTTGTCTCGACGAATTGAATCCTTCGTAATACTAAAAGTATCTCGAAGTCCCTCCTCGTCAAGTTCCTGACGATCCAACTCCTGTCGAATACCCCTCGAGCCTCCATCTGATGTCTGTGGTCTGCCTGTAAAACTCAGTGGCTTGATCCTGTACATGCCTCAACATAAATCTCCTCAAGCCAGCTGTTGGGAACACTTCGTAAGCATCAAATCTTTGTCCCCAAAAAAACTGTGACAACCATCATCCGCCAGTCTCCCTATCAAAATCAAGTTGTAGCGCAAACCCGGTACATGTCGCACATCCTTGAGAACGAGCTTCTCACCAAGCTCCATTGTCAAGTGCACATCAACGATGCCTACAACTGCAGTCGTCCCCTCACTACCAGAATAAGCAGGATTATTGACGTTTTTTAGCGACATAAAAGTAAAACGTCGCTAATATTAAATAAATCAGCGACTCCAAGGAATAATGTCGCTAGACGTCGCTAATTGGAGACATATAGCGACGTTTAGCGACTGTTATTCAGTTTTCAAAATATTAGTCGCTATAAGTTTAATTAAGGTCGCTAAACGTCACTAATTTATTTCATCTAGCAACGTTTAGCGACTTATTTAGCGACGTTCCTCTTTTAGACATTTAGCGACGTATTTAGCGACGTCCAGGACGTCGCTAAATTAGTGACTTCTTTATTGGCGTCGCTAAACGTCGCTAATTTATTTTATTTAGCGATATTTAGCGGCTAACTTAGCGACGTCATGACGTGCATCGCTAAAACATCGCTAAATAAGTTTTATTTAGGGCTGATTCCCCCCCCCCATTTCTTTCGATCCCTCTCCCAAATATTTTTCCCCCCTCTCCCAAATATTCCACCCCCCTCCCCGCGTCCCCTCCTTCCACCGGCGACCCTCCTCCCTTCGGCGATGTGCTTCCTCCCTCCCGGCAACCCCCCTCCGGCCACGTCCTCCCCCTCTAGCTTCCCTCCTCCCTCCGGCGTCCCCTCCTCCCTCTCGGCGACCCCCCTCCGGTCGCGTCCTCATGCCTCCGGCCGCGTCACCTCCTTCCTCTGTCTCACCTTCTTCCTCCGGCTCCCCTCCTCGGTGAGCTCCTCTCTCTGTCTCCTTTCTCTATCTCTCTCTCTCTAACTAGACATGACACGACACGACATGACACTAACCCTAACTCTCTGCTGCTAATTTCAGCTTGGAGTGTCCCTAAATGCAATGCCCTTAACGGTTCACTATGCAGAGACCTGTTAGTATTAAATTTTATTTTAAAGCACCTTATGACCTCAGAAATCCTTCATATACTATGATAAATTTCCTTTGGACATGCTTTCAAGCAGAGCTAAAAGAAGTAGATGATGAACTCAGTAGATGCTAACTCCTTCCCCATACAAAATTTGTATACTTGAGGTTCTGGCAACTATGTTCAAATATATTGTATGTTTGAATAGTATGTTGTGGCTTCTTCATCTACCAATACAAAATTTAGTACATAAGGTTCTTAGACAAAATATTCATACAAATGCTGGATGACCACATCAAGATCATTTTTAAGGCTGGAAGCCTGGAACAACCAGGATGAATATGATTTTAGATATGTCTGGATTATATGTATACAATTGCTTGACAAGGGTTACATTGTGTGCGTGTGCGTGTGGAGGGCATGATTATAGCACTTGGGTATGATTTTAGATACTCCCTCGTCCAGCACTCCTCCTACTGGCGAAACCATGAAGACAGATGAGCATGTAGAGGAGATCGTGCCGACGTTGTCCCAACATCAGCAAGATCCTCCATGCGCACCTCCGGAGGAGACGAGGACAGAGATTTGGGCCGACGGTACAAAGTAAGTCAATTAGATGGTTTAGCATCATATATATCGTGTATTTCTTTCTTCATCATGTATTGACTCTTTTGATCTAAATAATTATCTCTATATAGATATCGTCCATCGTCGGTTCAGAGACGCCTGGGCCTATTTCTGAGGAACAACTATGGTGGCCCTTGGATCAACTACTCTGAAGCTCTGGAGGAGAGGAAGGCATTCTGGTTTGCGCACTTCAAGGTAAAAGTATATTATATAAATCCTCTAATTTATGCATATTATATAACTTATCTGTGATGCTCACTTACTAAATTATTTATTGTAGCAAACGTATTTCTATCCTCCGCACTGGGCCGAGTTGATCGAGCGGATGTTTCCTGCCGTTGCCGCCAAGCTTATCTGTGATGCTCTGGATGACCAAAAGACTCGTGATCGTGCTAGAAAACCGATCCAAGTTTGGATCACGCCTGAGCAGTGGACTACGATGAGGGCTAGATTCGACGATCCGAGCTACAAGGAAAGGTCTGAGAAGGCTAAGGCGGCTAGGCGGAATGCTGCAAAGTGGTGTGGTGGCTCGATTCCGATGACGGAACATTTTTGTCGTTTGGTATATTTTTTATTTAAGATATATTATTTTAATGTAAGTATGATAAAATGGTAGTAGAAAAAAATATTTAATTTTAGTACTAAATAATATATTTTTAACAGGTACAGAGGGGTGAGGATGCAAACATGGTGACCGTCTTCTTGGCCACCCATCGCAAGGACGAAAATCTCATTGGTGAGAGGGCCTCGCAGACCTATGTAAGTATTACTTTTTGTTGCAATTTTAATATAACTTAGACAATTATCGAGTATCCAAACTTTTTTAGGCGAGTATCTTAGGCTGCGTGAGCGGGCAACTGCTAGTGCACCTACACCTGGAGAGGCTGGTACTTTCTCGCAGCCCAATCCAGCTCCGTCGGCGGACGACCTGTGGGTGACCGCCGCTGGTGGTCTCCAGAGGGGTAGGTACTACGCTACAGGATCCTATGGCGCCCTGGTTGCGACGCAGTCATCTAGGGCCTCCCCGACAAGTGTACATTCCCCACAGTCCTCTTAATCGTCGGCCAGAGTCCAGGAGGCCGTTCACCATCAGATTGTGTATCTCTGTGATGAGTTGCTGCGAAGGATGGAGGAACAGCCCTGGTCCCAGCCGCAGGATTCGATATGCTCGACCGCAGCATCACGGAGCTCCGGGATTTGACCAATGATCTTAGAGCCTCGATAGAGCACAGCGTGACGGAGCTGCAGCCATCACAGCTATCCATGGGCGAGAGGCTGACGATGATGCAGGATTCAATGGTTCATAGCAGTACGAGGCTGTTATCTACCGTGGATTCTTACAACCAGCGACTCGCAGAGTTGGAGCGGATATGTCCTCTTGGTGCGCATACATCGACACAGACTCCACCGACGTCACTGCCTTCTCCATCGTCATCGGTGTCGATTTCACGGGAGCAGTATTATCTATTCTTATCATTCATGCGCGTCGGTGGTCATCCTCCTGCAGATCCGTAGTAGTATAGATATTTGCATGGATATTTGTATTCTTTGTATTATTTAGGATGAGACTCATTGTATGGATATATATTTCCTATATTCTTTACGACGATATTTGCTGGATATTTTATTTTCTTCAAATTTTATTATATTATTCATATTAAATATATGTTAATTTACCGGTGTTGAGTGTTCAACCCAAGGGGGTCGGCAAACCCAGGAAATTCAAATGAGGGTTGCTCCGAGTCTATTTGTACAGATTATGAATTAATAAACTGCAGGAATAATAATTTGGAAACAATTCAGTATTCATTTTTTTTATTTTTTACTGTACAATTAGCGAGATTTTTAGCGACGTTTAGCGACGTTACTACACGTCGCTAAATACGTCGCTAAGTTGCGACGTTACTATACATCGCTAATGACGTCGCTAAAAACGTCGCTGTACGTCGCACCTTGCTGACATGGCAGTATTGCCAGGTCATTAAATACATCGTTGTAACGTCGCTATATAAGTCGCTAATTAGCGAAGTTAAGCGACTGATGAGCACGCCGCTAATTAGCGACGTTGCGTCGCTAAACGTCGCTAATTTAGCGACACATTTACGTCGCTAAAATATGTCGGTATAGGAATGTTTAGCGACGTTTTTCCTTTCAGCGACTAGCTGAGTTCTGACTTCTGTAAAATGTCGCTAATTACGTCGCTAAAAGTAATTAGCGATATTTTTTTGTCATTTAGCGACGTTTTTTTACATCGCTAATTTGACTTTTTCTAGTAGTGCCTTGTTGCCCATCTTCACACGTCCAAACCTGCCGCCATGGTATGACATAAAGATCCTCCTACATGGAGTTGCGTGATATGACGCTCCCGTGTCCATGACCCAATCGCCATCATGACACTTGCCACAAGGTTCCTCTGCGTCTGTTGCTGCGATGATAAGATCTTCCATAGCCGTGAGATTTCCTGATCATCCTTGCCTTCGACCTTCTCAGCTTTGAGCTTCATGCAGTTCCTCTTGATATGACCACTTTCGCCATAATGATAGCAGCCCTCCTTGTTGTCCAAAGTTGCAAGATCCCGAGGACTCCCCCATATCCTCGTCTGTGACTTGGGTCTTTCCTTCCCGTAAGAAGCCATCAGAACGGACTCCTGCGACGATTCCACTTGCCTACGTCGGATCTCCTCATTCAATAAGCTATTTTTGACTGCCTTCATCATGACAACTCCACCAGGCGCGGAGTTGCTCACCGACACCACCAATGTCTTCCAGCTTCCGACAGAGAACTCAAAAACAAAAGGGACTGAAGCTCATCATCAATCACTATCTTCATCGCAGATAGCTGATTGATAATACCCTGAACCTCGTTCAGATATTGTGCCACTGGGGCACCCTCCGTGTACTTCGAGTTGACGAGTTAGCGAATCAGAAATGCCTTGTTGCCAGCCATCTTCCTTTCGTACAGCGAATGCAGCTTCTCCCATAATGTTTTTGTCGAACTCTCAATGGACACGTGGTGAAACACCGAGTCATCCAGCCATTGGCGGATGAATCCAACGGCCTTCCGATCCAGTCGTTTCTAGTCTTCAGCAGCTTTGTCCGATGGCTTAGCGATGTCGCCCTCCAACGGACCATGCAAGTCCTTGCACCAGAGTAGATTCTCCATCCTTGGTTTTCAAATCAGTTGTCAAGACAGTTGTGGATTGAAATCTTAATTTGGTAATTTCCTATTCGCATGCTCATATCGGTGCAGTTATGTACTTGATATGATATGCTTTGTCGTATCTAGAGGGTAAGTATATTCGTCTACTAATCACTACATATCTCAATCCACGTAAAGTAGTTATGCGAAGGGCGAACCAAGCGCACTAAGGTTAGCTAGACCCTAATACACTGATTCTGAAATATATTATTGTGGGCCCCCAATAATACGTATGTCATGAACAAGCTCGATAAAGAATAAGCTTGCAAAAACTAGGCTATAATAGTAGCATAAGTCAAGGTAGTACAACAAATATGAATACGCTAGATTATGATGAAAGAAGGTTCATAACAATTCAAATTCACAAAAACAAAAGCAAAATAAGCAATAATAATGAAAGACTACACAATCTCTGCAGTTGTCATACTAATTCCTTGTCTAAGTCGCTAGTCGACCAAGAGGGACATGGACCTCTAAATTCTATCGTCTGAATAAACACTGTCGTCTTTGCTAGCATACAATTAATGTCATTCAGTCATACTTCATCAATGGATCACAGGGACTACGTGATACTAGGTGGTGAGGTATACTATCCAACTTAAAATAATTTAACTACTATTGTATTGCCTTAAGGATACCTACAAAAATAACCTTGCACATGTACATAGAACAGAAACTCTTATTAGTTCCCCTATTGCATTATATAGGTAAGGGTCAAGTGCTCATAGAACAGGTGTCAATCGTAGGGATAGAAGAGTTACTAGCCGTTAAGGGGAAAGGGATTTAACTCGTATCGAGCTATGGATACAAATTTCGTGATTTAAAGCTAAGGGGTAATCATTAGGTCACAACCTAAGGGAACTACGCAAACTATCAAATCCCAACTATCACGCACAAAATTCAAAGTTCAAATTATCAAGCTATACCCTAGCAAACTACATGTCCTAACATAGAATAAGATTACTTGGCCTTCAATCATACGAGTTATGTGGCACGAGTTAAATGATAAAGAAAGAAGAATCATAATTTAGTCGTCACACAATTAGCGAATGCTAAGGTTGCAGGGGGACAAGTTATGAAATCAAAAATAGAGGGCTCTAGATAGCATCATGGTTCTCTAAGGGGGTGGCATGCTAGTTGCCATGTTCGGGGTATGATCAAGGGAAAGGGTTGATTACATTCCTCTAGGCTTCCTAGGGTGTTGTCTACTAGTAACAAGACAATGACATAAGTTTTATAGTTCTCTAATACTATCCAATTATGAGGGTTAGGTTCAGTCCTAATGTTCAATATTGGTTCTCCATTGGTTCCTCAATACTAGGGTCAAATATTATGGTAAAACTTCTAACTAACTCTAGTAGTGTCTATACTACTCTCAAGTCTTCATAATACATCAGGGGGTAATGGTTAATTAATTCTAAAGATAAGGAATTCTAGGGTTCACTAGATATTCTAAACTTAGTGGTGTGTCTATATTCTCGTTGTATTCTTAATAGGTGTGCTACTCTAATTATCATCCTAATAACAGGGGTTCCTATATTCTAGCAGAAGGCCATATATACTCAAGGAACTTATTAGGGAAGTACAGGAATCAAGCAGGATACAATTGTTCGAATAGTTCATAGAGGAGGAAGGTGAATCATAGTCAATTGTGGATGAGATCCTATACTCTAGTCCTATGTGCAGGCTTGTTCGGTACAGTAACGTAACCGAGATAATATGCTCTCGACCTGCATGGGCCACCACAAAAACATGTCATGCCCCAGTCCCAAAATACGTAGGACTAGGACACGTAAGCATGCCAGCCGCATGGATATGGCAACTCTAATATATGGAAACCAAATCCACATGTACGCTGTAATATGAATATCAATTCCACAAGTGGTATAACTGTAATACAAGTCACAGGGTAAAATCTAAATCTCATCCACCAAAATCATATAGAGATAAATAAACAGTATCTATGAAACTAGATCTCAATAAGAAGTATCTAAGGATGATAGTTGGATGGAAACAAATCCACTACCAACTCAAATGGGAAAAGTAAATACAATATAAGTACAACTCACTCAAACAATATAAGTACCCGCTGTCAATCACGGCTCGAAGAGAAGACATCCACGAAGCATCTATAACCATCCAAATCTGCGCTCCTGCAAATACTCAAGAAACAGGTACACCTGGCAGCGGACCAGGTCCTCAGAGGGACATAACAAGATACTTAAACACATGCCAATAAAGTACTGAAATAAATATCCAATGGGTCGCCTAACCGTCTAAAGTGAATGCAGTTTAAGAACAACTTTCCCAACGCGTGGGCTATCTGGCTAAAATAGGATTGGCATAGTTCTCTTGGAGATCCAAGGGCCTACAAAGGCACGGCGTCTTTCGAACACCGGAGGCCCGCCAAGTAGTATATATAGGGGTCATCATGACCGCGCATCTCCGGCGGAGAGTACGGGTTACACAAGAAAAGTGCAACGGAGCCCACACGCCTTACTTGTTGTTCTCCCCACCCCATGCTCTAAGCATGTCACATCCATGACACGATAATACCTCTAATAACTGCCAAGTCTACTAGCATGCAAAGTTTCTAACAGCAGTTATTCCTAACGTACGGCCCACACGTACAGGAGGCCAACCTGCACGCAAGTCCGTTATCTACATGAGACTCACAACTCGTGTAACAACTGTGTCACGGCCAATGAACCTAAAGATGCTACATGATGATGGGGTGTCTCATAAATAAGGTCAATGCAAATACATAAATAAAAACATACCGCGACGTCACCGTCGCGCGCATTTTATATAACAGTTAAAATATATAAAAAGACAGAAAATAAAGATGCATGCAACATATGGAATAAAAATAACAGTACAATGGCAAGGTATACTTGCCTGACAAGGAAGCTGCAATGTACCAATAACCTGCTCCAGAAATCGCGCAGAACAATCCAATATCCTATGTACACATAAATATAATATAATAGAATCATTAGTCATTACACTAGCACATACTCAACCACATTTACACTGGAATCAGGGGGTATACTAGGGGTAACACTAGTCATCTAACACGGTCAATTACGCATTGAATTATGCGGGTGTCGCATCTTCAAGTACTGTACGAAATCAGTCAGTCAACTGACAGGTGTCTATGCCAGTACGTTAGTGTACGCAAGGCAGACAAATTCACAAGTTCTTAGGGTCAACATGGTCAAGGTAAGTATGGGATAGTCCATGATGTCCTAGGGTCATACAGTCTGAATATTTAGTCATAATTATCAATTAGCATTTACTTACATATATATTCATATAACTATATAATAATATAACCATTAATTTATTTTAATTTATTTAATTCTGGAATAATTACTCTAAAATCCTATTTTAATCTTATTATTCTGATTTTTATGTTAATTCCTAAATTTTGTCCAAAGAAACTGAATTTTATCAACTCGAGACTCATGGCACGCAAATCGAGGCGATCTGTTGACCAAAAAGTCAACCGATAAAAACTCGACTTTCATGCATGATTTTTTGTAGATTTCAGCATCAAAAATATACTGGAATTTACACTCGTCTGAATTCAAATTCGTTTGGGAATTATGGCACATACAAATTTTGTATTGTGCACCGATGGTTAAATTCTAACCTAGAAGTTCTACAGAATTAACAGTATGTAAATACTTCGAAATAAATTCTGGGAAAAATATATGTCGATGATCTCAACATTAGCTTTCCGAAACTTTAAACGGTTCATGATTCTGATTCCTGGTTCTCCCGGAATCACAAAAATATCGAAACACGTCTATTTTTGGACATGCTGTGCTCTACGAATTTTTCAGAATTTAATACTAATAATTTAGAAAAACAATTTATATTATCAGAAATCTAAACTCATTATCGTTCTAACAAAAAAACTGGAGCATGTTTGGAGTTCGGAGCTAGGAGATATCGTCTTTTTAATTCGTCATAACTAGTAGAAAATGAGGCTGAATTTATGACGAATTTTGACTATTTTTTGGACGAAAAAGAGAGAAATTTGGGAAAGAAAAATATGATGGATGAGGTATTTATAATGGTAGACACTACTTAATTAAATACGAATAGGATTGGTTAATTTGGATAGGATTATGATGAATTTAAATAAGGATAGGATATGCATAAAGTTGATTTTCTAGTAGGTTCAGGATTTGAATTAATTTAAAATAGAGTTTGAATTTATCTCAATAATTTATAATCTTAAATATAATTAAAGATAATACAAATAATTTATAAAATCTTATTAATATCTATTAACACTAAATTAGTATCTATCTAATATTAAGACTATATATATCCAAATAAATCCTAAATAATTTTAAAATCTAAATAAATTTCTTAAAATTCTAAATAAATTACAAAAAATATAATTAACTATTTTAAACTAAAATAAATATTTGGTAGAGCGACATGCAAGTATGGCCGTATAGTAAATCATAGAAGTCCTAGAAATTTATGTTTTCTAAGTTTTAATTACCAAAAATTCTAGAAAAATCTCCAAAAATCTAAAATAACCTAAAATAATTCTAAATGAATATTTATATAAGTAAATATATCAAGAAATTTATTTTCTAATTAACTAAGAGCATATTCTAAATAAATTCAACATATATAATAAATATAATAATATAAAATATACACAAAATACCTATTTTGGGTGAGGGAGTTTACAATCTACCCAACTTAAAATAATTTCGTCCTCGAAATTAAAATAAGACATAATTTGTTAAATCCTTCACATTCGTACATAAGGTATGTCAATCGCAATCTCTTCCAAAAATTTAAATAACAAAATCTATTCGAATCTATCGCGATCACTTCAAAATTAATATAACCACTGTTTAAATCAAAATTTAACCTGTCGTAATCTCTTCTCGATTTTTAAATAATCAACATCCAAATCTGACTCAAGTCTATATGATATCCCACATCAAAATTTATATCATAATTTCCAACTATCATAATCTCCTCTAGACTTTGAACAATAAACAATTCTAATCAAATCTTATTCCTATTCTTAACTTAAGAATTTTGTACTATTCAAATATTTAAACTCAATTTACATCCTCAATATTTCAAATAGGTGACCCAACAATCAAAATTGAACTTTTAATTCAAATCATCAAATTGTAAAATTTAAATCTAATTAACCAATTGTTCAAGTCTAAAATTATATATTTATCCTCAAAATTTAAATCGATGATTCATCCTTCAATATTCAAAATTTAAATCATGTGCTCAAAGTATAAATATTGGGTCCTCAATATCAAAATTTTTAAAATTCATTAAATCCTCATTATCTTAATCCCTCTTTTAAAATTCTCCACATTTAAAAGGACTTAATCTCTCAATCTAATCCTACTTGATCACAATCTAAAAGAATTCTCCTCAAGTTTAATACTGCAATTTCTACCCAACTTAGAATTTACCCATCTATCAAATAAGGCTCTTACACTTAAGAAAAATATTCCTCAATTTATTTTCTCATGTCATTCAATCCTCAAAACTTTAACACCAACTATATCATATGTGATATGCCCTTAATCAATTATGAAAGATAGTCACCAAATAATGTGATTGGCCTATGGAGTATATCTTGTACTATCCGTGTATCACTTATATCCAAGCACGAGATTTCGTCTTTCCGAAACAAGGGAAGACGGAAAGCAACAGAAAAGAGTTCAAGGAGGGGTAATAGAATGGAAGTATGGGAATCAAAGGGTTTAAAGAATTCAAATGGGAATTGTCAAGACAGTTGTGGATTGAAATCTTAATTTGGTAATTTCCTATTCGCATGCTCACATCGGTGCAGTTATGTACTTGATATGATATGCTTTGTCGTATCTAGAGGGTAAGTATATTCGTCTACTAATCACTACATATCTCAATCCACGTAAAGTAGTTATGCGAAGGGCGAACCAAGCGCACTAAGGTTAGCTAGACCCTAATACACTGATTCTGAAATGTATTATTGTGGGCCCCCAATAATACGTATGTCATGAACAAGCTCGATAAAGAATAAGCTTGCAAAAACTAGGCTATAATAGTAGCATAAGTCAAGGTAGTACAACAAATATGAATACGCTAGATTATGATGAAAGAAGGTTCATAACAATTCAAATTCACAAAAACAAAAACAAAATAAGCAATAATAATGAAAGACTACACAATCTCTACAGTTGTCATACTAATTTCTTGTCTAAGTCGCTAGTCGACCAATAGGGACATGGACCTCTAAATTCTATCGTCTGAATAAACACTGTCGTCTTTGCTAGCATACAATTAATGTCATTCAGTTACACTTCATCAATGGATCACAGGGACTACGTGATACTAGGTGGTAAGGTATACTATCCAACTTAAAATAATTTAACTACTATTGTATTGCCTTAAGGATACCTACAAAAATAACCTTGCACATGTACATAGAACAGAAACTCTTATTAGGGTCTCCTATTGCATTATATAGGTAAGGGTCAAGTGCTCATAGAACAGGTGTCAATCGTAGGGATAGAAGAGTTACTAGCCGTTAAGGGGAAAGGGATTTAACTCGTATCGAGCTATGGATACAAATTTCATGATTTAAAGCTAAGGGGTAATCATTAGGTCACAACCTAAGGGAACTACGCAAACTATCAAATCCCAACTATCACGCACAAAATTCAAAGTTCAAATTATCAAGCTATACCCTAGCAAACTACATGTCCTAACATAGAATAAGATTACTTGGCCTTCAATCATACGAGTTATGTGGCACGAGTTAAATGATGAAGAAAGAAGAATCATAATTTAGTCGTCACACAATTAGCGAATGCTAAGGTTGCAGGGGGACAAGTTATGAAATCAAAAATAGAGGGCTCTAGATAGCATCATGGTTCTCTAAGGGGGTGGCATGCTAGTTGCCATGTTCGGGGTATGATCAAGGGAAAGGGTTGATTATATTCCTCTAGGCTTCCTAGGGTGTTGTCTACTAGTAACAAGACAATGACATAAGTTTTATAGTTCTCTAATACTATCCAATTATGAGGGTTAGGTTCAGTCCTAATGTTCAATATTGGTTCTCCATTGGTTCCTCAATATTAGGGTCAAACATTATGGTAAAACTTCTAACTAACTCTAGTAGTGTCTATACTACTCTCAAGTCTTCATAATACATCAGGGGGTAATGGTAAATTAATTCTAAAGATAAGGAATTCTAGGGTTCACTAGATATTCTAAACTTAGTAGTGTGTCTATATTCTCGTTGTATTCTTAATAGGTGTGCTACTCTAATTATTATCCTAATAACAGGGGTTCCTATATTCTAGCAGAAGGCCATATATACTCAAGGAACTTATTAGGGAAGTACAGGAATCAAGCAGGATACAATTGTTCGAATAGTTCATAGAGGAGGAAGGTGAATCATAGTCAATTGTGGATGAGATCCTATACTCTAGTCCTATGTGCAGGCTTGTTCGGTACAGTAACGTAACCGAGATAATATGCTCTCGACCTGCATGGGCCACCACAAAAATATGTCACGCCCCAGTCCCAAAATACGTAGGACTAGGACACGTATGCATGCCAGCCGCATGGATATGGCAACTCTAATATATGGAAACCAAATCCACATGTACGCTGTAATATGAATATCAATTCCACAAGTGGTATAACTGTAATACAAGTCACAGGGTAAAATCTAAATCTCATCCACCAAAATCATATAGAGATAAATAAACAGTATCTATGAAACTAGATCTCAATAAGAAGTATCTAAGGATGATAGTTGGATGGAAACAAATTCACTACCAACTCAAATGGGAAAAGTAAATACAATATAAGTACAACTCACTCAAACAATATAAGTACCCGCTGTCAATCACGGCTCGAAGAGAAGACATCCACGAAGCATCTATAACCATCCAAATCTGCGCTCCTGTAAATACTCAAGAAACAGGTACACCTGGCAGCGGACCAGGTCCTCAGAGGGACATAACAAGATACTTAAACACATGCCAATAAAGTACTGAAATAAATATCCAATGGGTCGCCTAACCGTCTAAAGTGAATGCAGTTTAAGAACAACTTTCCCAACGCGTGGGCTATCTGGCTAAAATAGGATTGGCATAGTTCTCTTGGAGATCCAGGGGCCTACAAAGGCACGGCGTCTTTCGAACACCGGAGGCCCGCCAAGTAGTATATATAGGGGTCATCATGACCGCGCATCTCCGGCGGAGTGTACGGGTTACACAAGGAAAGTGCAACGGAGCCCACACGCCTTACTTGTTGTTCTCCCCACCCCATGCTCTAAGCATGTCACATCCATGACACGATAATACCTCTAATAACTGCCAAGTCTACTAGCATGCAAAGTTTCTAACAGCAGTTATTCCTAACGTACGGCCCACACGTACAGGAGGCCAACCTGCACGCAAGTCCGTTATCTACATGAGACTCACAACTCGTGTAACAACTGTGTCACGGCCAATGAACCTAAAGATGCTACATGATGATAGGGTGTCTCATAAATAAGGTCAATGCAAATACATAAATAAAAACATACCGCGACGTCACCGTCGCGCGCATTTTATATAACAGTTAAAATATATGAAAAGACAGAAAATAAAGATGCATGCAACATATGGAATAAAAATAACAGTACAATGGCAAGGTATACTTGCCTGACAAGGAAGCTGCAATGTACCAATAACCTGCTCCAGAAATCGCGCAGAACAATCCAATATCCTATGTACACATAAATATAATATAATAGAATCATTAGTCATTACACTAGCACATACTCAACCACATTTACACTGGAATCAGGGGGTATACTAGGGGTAACACTAGTTATCTAACACGGTCAATTACACATTGAATTATGCGGGTGTCGCGTCTTCAAGTACTGTACGAAATCAGTCAGTCAACTGACAGGTGTCTATGCCAGTACGTTAGTGTACGCAAGGCAGACAAATTCACAAGTTCTTAGGGTCAACATGGTCAAGGTAAGTATGGGATAGTCCATGATGTCCTAGGGTCATACAGTCTGAATATTTAGTCATAATTATCAATTAGCATTTACTTACATATATATTCATATAACTATATAATAATATAACCATTAATTTATTTTAATTTATTTAATTCTGGAATAATTACTCTAAAATCCTATTTTAATCTTATTATTCTGATTTTTATGTTAATTCCTAAATTTTGTCCAAAGAAACTGAATTTTATCAACTCGAGACTCATGGCACGCAAATCGAGGCGATCTGTTGACCAAAAAGCCAACCGATACAAACTCGACTTTCATGCATGATTTTCTGTAGATTTCAGCATCAAAAATATACTGGAATTTATACTCGTCTGAATTCAAATTCGTTTGAGAATTATGGCACATACAAATTTTGTATTGTGCACCGATGGTTAAATTCTAACCTAGAAGTTCTACAGAATTAACAGTATGTAAATACTTCGAAATAAATTCTGGAAAAAATATATGTCGATGATCTCGACATTAGCTTTCCGAAACTTTAAACGGTTCGTGATTCTGATTCCTGGTTCTCCCGGAATCGCGAAAATATCGAAACACGTCTATTTTTGGACATGCTGTGCTCTACGAATTTTTTACAATTTAATACTAATAATTTAGAAAAACAATTTATATTATCAGAAATCTAAACTCATTATCGTTATAACAAAAAAACTGGAGCATGTTTGGAGTCCGGAGCTAGGAGATATCGTCTTTTTAATTCGTCATAACTAGTAGAATATGAGGCTAAATTTATGACGAATTTTGACTATTTTTTGGACGAAAAAGAGAGAAATTTGGGAAAGAAAAATATGATGGATGAGGTATTTATAATGGTAGACACTACTTAATAAATACGAATAGGATTGGTTAATTTGGATAGGATTATGATGAATTTAAATAAGGATAGGATATGCATAAAGTTGATTTTCTAGTAGGTTCAGGATTTGAATTAATTTAAAATAGAGTTTAAATTTATCTCAATAATTTATAATCTTAAATATAATTAAAGATAATACAAATAATTTATAAAATCTTATTAATATCTATTAACACTAAATTAGTATCTATCTAATATTAAGACTATATATATCCAAATAAATCCTAAATAATTTTAAAATCTAAATAAATTTCTTAAAATTCTAAATAAATTACAAAAAATATAATTAACTATTTTAAACTAAAATAAATATTTGGTAGAGCGACATGCAAGTATGGCCGTATAGTAAATCATAGAAGTCCTAGAAATTTATGTTTTCTAAGTTTTAATTACCAAAAATTCTAGAAAAATCTCCAAAAATCTAAAATAACCTAAAATAATTCTAAATAAATATTTATATAAGTAAATATATCAAGAAATTTATTTTCTAATTAACTAAGAGCATATTCTAAATAAATTCAACATATATAATAAATATAATAATATAAAATATACACAAAATACCTATTTTGGGTGAGGGAGTTTACACTAACTGACCAGGGCTCTGATACCAGATGTTGGAAATCAGACATGCCCTGCAAGCGTTCCGACATCGTGTCTGAGAGTGCCCGTAGCAAAAAATTTAGGCCAACCCACTTGAGATAACCAACCCCTGTCTAATGATCACTAAGCACAGATAAAGATAAGTATATGGCGGTGACTACGTCATCTAGACAAATTTTAACCTTTATAACTCAGTTGAAATTACAAGATTGACAAAATCAATGTTGAACCCTTTGCCCTAATAGATTCAACCCCCTTACCACACTCAAGAAGAAAAGAAAGAGATTACAATTGAAATCACTCACCAATCTGTAGCAATTTTCTTGAGCGAATGCGACGACTCCTTGATCAGATCTCTTTCTTCCTTCTGTCTTGGATGGCGAAGTCCTAAGAGCAAAGCACTGACTTTCTCTTAGAGTTTTTGTGGACGAGTACCCCGAATCTCCAACTTGTACTATTCTTTGTGCCACCACCCTCCTTCTAAATTTATAGGATGAGAAATCATATTTTAGGTCATAATAGCATTTCCTAAATAGAAAACATTAAAATAAGAATCATATTCCACCTAAAATAGTCCAACACCAATTATGGACGTCCAAATATAGTCAAATTAAATATTTGATACAAATTTAAAATCTAATTAAATCTTACATTTAATGTAGATTTTTAAATTATATCAAAGGCTCCAAAATTTATCATATTCAGACCGGATCCCAACAAATTGTGGCCATCAGATATATATTGATCAAAGAGTCTCTTAGCAGTATTGTTCCATAACGAACTATTGTTGATTTAGAGGACTACCATCAGATTTACATGACATGATGGTGAATGGATGATATATACAAAATTTTGCGTCATAATATAATCATTATGCAAAAACTAAATTGCACTTGGGAAGATTAGGAGCAATCTTCATAACCAATTAACTCTTAGAACAAAAAACAAACAAACAAAATTGGTCATCACTCATTATGACCAGAAATATTGACTTCTCGGAAGCAGAAGGTACAACAATGAGTAAAAACACCTTCCATCAATATTAGGGGTGAGCATTCGGTTCATTCGGTCCAAAACCGAACCGAATAAGCAAAATCGAATTAGACCGAAAATCGACTAATCAAAATCGAAACCGAACCGAATTGGATTATATCCGAACCAAACCGAACCGATTTAAATCGGTTCAATTTTCGGTTTATTCGATTTTTCGATTTACTTGTATTTTTTTAGTAATTAAATTTAGTCGGAGCAAAAGATGACACAAATTCTGCATGATGGAGCAAAATATTATATATATATATATATATATATATATATATATATATATATATATATATATATATATATAATCAAATATTGCGTCAGTAAGTAAAATGCTGAATTGCTAGAATATATTACAACAACAGAGATATTGGCATAATGCTCCAGTCATTGACTCATTGTTATAATAGGGAGATTGACATATTGCTCCAGTGAATGTTACAAACAGATAAAAATTTACAACAGATGGATATAGCACATTTCAACAATCTGCACTTATTTTACAGTAAGTAAAATGCTGAATTGCTATAAAATATTACAACAACAGAGATTGGCATATTGCTCCAGTCATTGACTCATTGTTACAAACAGAAAAAAGTTTACAACAGATGGACATAACACATTCCATCAATCTGCACTTATTTTATGTAATACACAGTGTATAAGCCAAATAAAATATCTTCATGATTCCATCATTGATCATCAAGGTTTATACACCTGCAAATCAATTTGACACTAGCTCGATTACATAATATTATTGTCGTGCCCCACAGCATATGTTCATTTATATACAAAATATCGCATTGTTAGGCCTTCAGAAAGCTCAAGTTCTAGACATGGTAGGGTTTCCTGGGGGTCGGAGCTCTGTTCTCCATGGACTGTAACCTCTGTTTGAGATGGAAGACTTCCACCTAAAAATTCATTTCAACGTCATTTATATAGTGCAGACTTGGAATAGAAAAAACACAAATGGTTCATTCATCAGAAAACATTCAAATAAGATTTTAAAAATTGTATTGACCTGGAGCTGGAATGCTCTCGCTCTTTCCCCTGCAAGTACTCCCCTGGTAGAATGCAACTCCTGCATTACAAAGCAAGTTACTTGAGCCAACCAGCAAAAAACATATCACAATGAGTTCTGTTCTTCAAATTATCGTGGTTGGCATACACATCCATAACTAGACATGGCGAATAACAAGTAATCACCTTCTGGGTGTCATCCAAAACTGCTTTGAGGAATGCCACATCATGTTCGAGGCGCACATTGTCCGAGTGAACAATATTTGAGAGACTGTTGGCCTCTTCTTGAGCAAGCTCAACTTCGGCCAGCTTCTCTTTCAATAGCTCCACCTCCTTACCTGTGTCAATGAGCTTTCTCTCCATATCCTGCTTGCTTGTAATAACTGAAGACAAATTCTTCTCAGTAGCTTCGCGACCAGCCAACGCAGCTGCCAGTTGCTCTTCTAACAAGGCATTCTTCCTAATCAAGGTTGAAATTTTGGTTTCATACAGTTGATGGATATTTGAAGGGCTTGTCAGAGGTTCTGATCTGCTATCACTTTCTTCAGAAATGTGACAGTTGTCTGATGAAGGGTTATCATTCTTCTGCTGTAAATTTGAGCAAATTGGGTCTACATGTATGCTTTCTTCAGCACTAGCTAGAACTGCAGCAATATCTATCTGTATTATAGTTTCTTGTTGTTTGCTCCTGTGTTCCTTACCCTACAAGTAATATTTTGGTTATAGGCCCAGATGAGACAAAATCATTATTATGAATGAGACAAAATAATAACTCAAATTGACAGAATAAAAAATCATTCAGAAATGTAAAAATTACTAGCCTTTACTTCAGCCTCCAAGGAGAGCCCTCCAAAGTTAGCTCATGTGTCTGGATAATAGATAGATAACGTAATACAAAACATATAATAACTCAAACCATAAATGCTTTACCTGCGGTGAGGGATTGCTTCGTGTTAAGTAGCCATTGCTTTCCTTATGCTTGCCATCCGGGAGAGATTTCTGTGTCCTAACGACTGAATTGTATGTCCACCTTAACTACAACTTCACGTAAGGAGAGTAGAGAACAGGAACAATGGATTGTGTGTTTCTGTCGTTGTGCATACTTTTATTCATTCACTGATGTTCCTTTTATAAGGAAGAAATAATAACAACTTACTCTCTACAATCATGGATCACCACATGATGTTCATCTTGAGACTAGGTCCCATGCATAGACTTATTCCTATGTTTGAATAAAAAAGCAACATAATTAACCAACAAAACCCCCCTTAATCTAGTTGCTTCTGGTGTTGACGACTCCAAGCTTCGTGTGCAGGCCCTGGAACTTGACCCGCCCGAGTGCTTTTGTCAATATGTCCGCCAGCTGTTCATCGGTGTTGATGTAGTCGACGATGATCTTGCCGCCTTCGATGCACTGCCTGATGAAGTGGTAGCGCGTCTCGATGTGCTTACTCCGGTCATGGAATACTGGATTCTTGCACAGCTGGATAGCATATTTGTTATCCACGAGTAGAGTAGCACTGTCGGCCTCCTTGTCAAGTAAATCTCCGAGTAGCTGTGCCAGCCAAACGCCTTGGTATGCCGCCGAGGTCGCAGCGATATACTCCGCCTCACATGACGATAATGCAACCACCTTTTGCTTCTGTGATTGCCAGCTAATGGGGCTCTTCCCGAGAAGGAACACCAAGCCGGTGGTGCTCTTCCTGTCATCGATATCACCGGCCATGTCTGCGTCACTGTACCCGACGAGCTTGGCCTCTGCAGTATCCCGGACGTAGCGACACCCATAGCTCAATGTGCCGGCGATATACCTGAGTATGTGCTTAACGGCGCTCCAGTGCTCGGTGGTCGGCGACTCCATGAATCGGCTGACATAGCCGACGGCGAACGTGATGTCCGGCCGCGTGTGCACCAAGTAGCGGAGACTCCCAACGATGCTTCGGTATAGGGTTGTGTCCACCGGCGGATTTGAGCTCACTTTGCTCAGTTTCAGCCGTGGCTCCATCGGCACTTGAACTGGATTGCATTCGATCATGCCGGCCTTCTCCAGTATCTTGGCCGCGTACGTGCTCTGGCACAGAGTGATCTCACCGGCGCCCTGCTGGACTTCTATACCGAGATAGTAGTTCAATTTGTCGAGGTTGCTCATCTGGAACTGAGTCTCCATCTCGTCCTTGAAACGATTAATGGCCCTTGTGTGCGCACCTGTGACGATGAGATCGTCCACGTATACGCCGAGTAGCAGCCGCTCGTCTCTGGTTCCTCGAGTGTACACCGAGTGCTCCGACTCATTCTTATGAAACCCAAGCGATAACAGAGTGTCATCCAGCATGGCGTTCCACGCACGAGGAGCTTGACAAAGCCCGTACAGTGCTTTGTGTAGGCGGAGCACTTTGTGTTCGTGCCCGTTGCGCACGAATCCAGGCGGCTGCAGCACGTACACTTCTTCATCCAGGTCGCCGTTTAAGAACGCGGATTTGACGTCGAGGTGGTGTACCTCCCAGCCGCCGTGTGTCGCGACCGCCAGCAGCATTCTGACAGAATCCAGGCGAGCCACGGGCGCAAAGACTTCGTCAAAGTCGATCCCTGCGCGCTGGACATAGCCCTTCGCCACGAGCCTGGCCTTGTGTTTGATCACCTTGCCGGCGCTATTTTTCTTCAACTTAAAGACCCACTTCAGCCCAATCGGCTTCTTCCCTTCAGGCAACTCGGTGAGTGTCCAAGTGTGGTTATCGAAGATCGAGTCCAGCTCGTCGAGCATCGCCTTCTGCCAACAAGCATGCGGCTTGGCCTCCTGGAACGTCAGCGGCTCATCACCAGTCGCAAGCAGGAGCTCCTCTGGGTCTAGCACCTGTTCGCTGGTCGTGGCGTACACGTTGCTGATGGTGCGGTAGCATCGTGGCGCCTCATCATCGCCAATTACAGCTGCAGGTGTTTCATCAGGCGGTGGTGACATGAACTCCACGGTGTCCGGCTCAGAGATTTGTGCACATGGTGTGGCCGGCTCTGATGCTGGCGGTGAGTCCGCTCCCCCTTATGTCGACATGGTGCTGCCTCCGTACACTGTCGCGACGGGCAGTGAGTACTCCACAGTGAACGAAGACGGATCAGCATCGGAGTCACCCCAGTCCCAGCATGCCGCCTCGTCGAAAACAGCGTCGCGCGTCACACAGACGCGTTTGTTTGCCGGATCGTACACCCGGTAAGCCTTGGACTCGACGTCGTAGCCGATCAACACCATGGGAATGCTTCGATCATCCAGTTTCTTCAGATTAGGGCACGTTACTTTAACGTGCGCGACGCAGCCGAAAGTCCTAAAAAAATGTACCGTCGGCTTCCTCCTGTGCCACACCTCGTACGGTGTCATGCCGGACACGCTCTGGGTCGGGGAACAATTTAGGATGAACACGGCAGTGCTTACTGCCTTCCCCCAGAACGAACCGGGCATCTTCTTCGTCTTGAGCAGGCACCGTGCCATAGACACAATCGTCTGATTTTGCCGCTCGACGATGCCGTTTTGCTGCGAAGAATAGGGCGCCGTGAGCTGTCGTTGCATACCGCGGTTGGCACAGTACTCACCGAACTCTACTGAGGTGAACTCGCCGCCCCGATCGGTACGAAGTGCGCGCAGCTTCCTCCCCGTCTCTAATTCCACGCCGGCCTGAAACTTCTTGATTGCTGTCGCCGCTTCATCCTTGGAACGGAGTAGCACCGCCCACATGTACCGGCTCATGTCGTCGACGAGCAAGAGGAAGTACCTCTTCCCGCCGTGAGTGGCCGGTGTGATGGGTCCGCACAAATCCCCGTGTACTAGGTCGATTCGATCCTCGGCGCGATACTTGGCGGCTTGCGGGAACGGTACGCGCCTCTGCTTCCCGACAAGGCAGCCGTCGCAAACATGATCAAGATGTTTGATGTGCGGAAGGCCGCGCACCATGCCGGTCCTTGCCATCTTGTGCAGTGCGTCGAAGTTCAAGTGGCCGAAGCGGGCGTGCCATCGCCATGCTTCGTCCTGGTCGATCGTTGCTGACATGCAGACAGGTTGTGTGACGTTTAATGACACCGTGTACAGCCGATTCTGCATCCGCGTCACCTTGGCCAGAAGTCATCGCTGACGGTCACGTAGCTGCATGACGTCGCCGTGTATCAACACCTCACATCCTGACTCGTCCAACTGCCCGAGCGAAATGATACTGCTCTGCAGCTTGGGGATGTGGTAGACGTTCGAAAGGATCCGGTGTCTGCCGTCGTGCGCGGTGAAGAGGATGGTGCCACGGCCATAAATTTCAACGACGGAGCCATCCCCGAACTTGACCGTGCCGCGAACACCGGTGTCGAGCTCGGAGAATGCCGTGCCGCGTCCGGTCATGTGATTTGAAGCACCAGTGTCTAGGTACCACACAGCGTACTTCGCATCGCCTTCACTCCCGAGGTGGACCTCGGCGCGCTCCTCGTTGAGGTGGATGAGCTCGCCGGCCTGCACCAGCGTGTCCTGCTCTTGCTTGGCGACTAGAGGTGGAGATAGTATTCTTGATGTCACTGTAGCCATGAGCAGAGCAGGCTCCTCGTCTTCCTCGACTTGCGTGAGGTTCGACACCTCGTCCCTCCTCTTCTTCCTGCAATCACGAGCCCAGTGCCCCGGTTTACCACAATATCGGCACTTGTCCTTCTTGACGTCGCGGTCGGAGCTCGCCGTCTTGCTGCTTCCGTCGTGTACGTCCTGGGACTTGCCTCGGTGCTTGGGGAAGCCGATGTTGGAGTAGCCGTCCTGCTCGCGCCGCCTCATGCGTGCAAGCCATTCCTCCTCTGTCAACAGAAGCTTCCCCCCGCCGTCTTCGTCAGTCGCCTCTTCCTCGAACCGCTCCTCGACCGCCTTGAACCGGCCGGTCAAGTCTTCCAACGTTAGTGTGTTTAGGTCGAGCAGGCTTTCGACGGACATAACCATCTGGGAGAAACGCTTGGGGACGACGCGCAAAAACTTCTGCATGACATGTTTCTCCTTGATCTCATCCCCGAGCATGGAGAGCTTGCTCACAATGCCGGTTAAGCGCAGAGACAGCTCGTCAATGGACTCACCGGGCTTGTGCTTGAGTTCCTCGAACTCGGACCTGAGCGTTTGGGCCTTCGCGTCGCGGACGCGCTCTGACCCCATGCGCAGCGTCTTGATTGTCTCCCACGCATCCTTTGTGGTGGGTTTCACTGCCAGAGTTGCCAACATCTTCGGTGGCACAGCGCGAAGGATGGCCTCCAGCGCCATGCGATCGTTGCAAAAACCGACGTCGTCCTTGAGGTCCTTGCCGACGTCGACTGCCCGCCACTGGCCTCTTGCCTGCAAGATGACCCTCATCAGGAGGACCCAATCGCCGTAGTTCGATCGAGTCAGGGTGGGATAGGTTGTCGTCCCGACCGGCTCCTTCATCATCCACGGTAGCGCAAGCTCGCGTCCCGTGCCGCTTGCCGCTGGATCGGTGGAGATCCGTGCACGTGGTGACTTGGTGCCGTCGCTGTTCTTAACCTCTGCTTCTGACATCGCAATGCGTCAAAGGACAGTAAACTTGGCTCTGATACCACTTGTCCACCTTAACTACAACTTCACGTAAGGAGAGTAGAGAACAGGAACAATGGATTGTGTGTTTCTGTCGTTGTGCATACTTTTATTCATTCACTGATGTTCCTTTTGTTGGTTAATTAATTACGTTGCTTTTCATTTAATCATAGGAATAAGTCTATGCATGGGACCTAGTCTCAAGATGAACATCATGTGGTGATCCATGAGTGTAGAGAGTAAGTTCATCATGTGGTGATCCATGAGTGTAGAGAGTAAGTTCATCATGTGGTGATCCATGAGTGTAGAGAGTAAGTTGTCATTTCTTCCCTATAAAAGGAACATCAGTGAATGAATAAAATTATAACGACAGAAATAATCTATTGTTCCTATTCTCTACTCTCATTACGTGAAGTTGTAGTTAAGGCGGACAAGTGGTATCAAAGCTTTACTGTCCTTTGACGCATTGCGATGTCAGAAGCAGAGGTTAAGAACGGCGACGACACCAAGTCACCACGTGCATGGATCTCCACCGATCCAGCGGCAAGCGGCACGGGACGCGAGCTTGCGCTACCGTGGATGATGAAGGAGCCGGTCGGGACGACAACCTACCCCACCCTGACTCGATCGAACTACGGCGATTGGATCCTCCTGATGAGGGTCATCTTGCAGGCGAGAGGCCTGTGGCGGGCAGTCGACGTCGGCGAGGACCTCAAGGACGACGTCGGCTTTCGCAACGATCGCATGGCGCTAGAGGCCATCCTTCGCGCTGTGCCACCGGAGATGTTGGCAACTCTGGCAGTGAAACCCACCGCAAAGGATGTGTGGGAAACAATCAAGACGCTGCGCATGGGGTCGGAGCGCATCCGTGACGCGAAGGCCCAAACGCTCAGGTCCGAGTTCGAGGAACTCAAGCACAAGCCCGGTGAGTCCATTGACGAGCTGTCTCTGCGCTTAACCGGCATTGTGAGCAAGCTCTCCATGCTCGGGGATGAGATCAAGGAGAAACATGTCATGCAGAAATTTTTGCGCGTCGTCCCCAAGCGTTTCTCCCAGATGGTTATGTCTGTCGAAAGCCTGCTCGACCTAAACACACTAACGTTGGAAGACTTGACCGGCCGGTTCAAGGCGGTCGAAGAGCGGTTCGAGGCAGAGGCGACTGATGAAGACGGCGGGGGGAAGCTTCTGTTGACAGAGGAGGAATGGCTCGCACGCATGAGGCGGCGCGAGCAGGACGGCTACTCCAACATCAGCTTCCCCAAGCACCGAGGCAAGTCCCAGGACGTACACGACGGAAGCAGCAAGACGGCGAGCTCCGACCACAACGTCAAGAAGGACAAGTGCCGATACTATGGTAAACCGGGGCACTGGGCTCGTGATTGCAGGAAGAAGAGGAGGGACGAGGTGTCGAACCTCACGGAAGTCGAGGAAGACGACGAGCCTGCTCTGGTCATGGCTACAGTGACATCTCCACCTTTAGTCGCCAAGCAGGAGCAAGACACGCTGGTGCAGGCCGGCGAACTCATCCACCTCAACGAGGAGCGCGCCGAGGTCCACCTCGGGAGTGAAGGCGATGCGAAGTACACTGTGTGGTACCTAGACACTGGTGCTTCGAATCACATGACCGGACGCGGCACGGCATTCTCCGAGCTCGACACCGGTGTTCGCGGCACGGTCAAGTTCGGGGATGGCTCCGTCGTTGAAATTCATGGCCGTGGCACCATCCTCTTCACCGCGCACGACGGCAGACACCGGATCCTTTCGAACGTCTACCACATCCCCAAGCTGCAGAGCAGTATCATTTCGCTCGGGCAGTTGGACGAGTCAGGATGTGAGGTGTTGATACACGGCGGTGTCATGCAGCTACGTGACCGTCAGCGACGACTTCTGGCCAAGGTGACGCGGACGCAGAACCGGCTGTACACGGTGTCATTAAACGTCACACAACCTGTCTGCATGTCAGCAATGATCGACCAGGACGAAGCATGGAGATGGCACGCCCGTTTTGGCCACTTGAACTTCGACGCACTGCACAGGATGGCAAGGACCGGCATGGTGCACGGCCTTCCACACATCAAACATCTTGATCATGTTTGCGACGGCTGCCTTGTCGAGAAGCAGAGGCGCGCACCGTTCCCGCAAGCCGCCAAGTATCGCGCCGAGGATCGAATCGACCTAGTACACGGGGATTTGTGCGGACCCATCACACCGGCCACTCATGGCGGGAAGAGCTACTTCCTCTTGCTAGTCGACGACATGAGCCGGTACATGTGGGCGGTGCTACTCCGTTCCAAGGATGAAGCGGCGGCAGCAATCAAGAAGTTTCAGGCCAGCGTGGAAGTAGAGACGGGGAGGAAGCTGTGCGCACTTCGTACCGATCTGGTCGACGAGTTCACCTCAGTAGAGTTCGGTGAGTACTGTGCCAACCGCGGTATGCAACGACAGCTCACGGTGCCCTATTCGCCGCAGCAAAACGACGTCGTCGAGCGGCAAAATCAGACGATCGTGTCCATGGCACGGTGCCTGCTCAAGACGAAGAAGATGCCCGGTTCGTTCTGGGGGAGGCAGTAAGCACTGCCGTGTTCATCCTAAATTGTTTTCCAACCCAGAGCGTGTCCGGCATGATACCGTACGAGGCTTGGCACGGAAGGAAGCCGACGGTACATTTTTTTAGGACTTTCGGCTGCGTCGCACACGTTAAAGTAACGCGCCCTAATCTGAAGAAACTGGATGATCGAAGCATTCCCATGGTGTTGATCGGCTACGACGTCGAGTCCAAGGCTTACCGGGTGTACGACCCGGCAAACAAACGCGTCTGTGTGACGCGCGATGCTGTTTTCGACGAGGCGGCATGCTGGGACTGGGGCGACTCCGACGCTGATCCGTCTTCGTTCACTGTGGAGTACTCACTGCCCGTCGTGACAGTGTGCGGAGGCAGCACCATATCGACACAAGAGGGAGCGGACTCACCGCCAGCATCCGAGCCGACCACACCATGTGCACAAACCTCTGAGCCGGACGCCGTGGAGTTCGTGTCACCACCGCCTGATGAAACACTTGCAGCTGTAATTGGCGACGATGAGGCGCCACGACGCTATCGCACAATCAGCAACGTGTACGCCACGACCAGCGAACAGATGCTAGACCCAGAGGAGCTCATGCTTGCGACTGGTGATGAGCCACTGACGTTCCAGGAGGCCAAGCCGCATGCTTGTTGGCGGAAGGCAATGCTCGACGAGCTGGACTCGATCGTCGATAACCACACTTGGACACTCACCGAGTTGCCTGAAGGGAAGAAGCCGATTGGGCTGAAGTGGGTCTTTAAGTTGAAGAAAAATAGCGCCGGCGAGGTGATCAAACACAAGGCCAGGCTCGTGGCGAAGGGCTATGTCCAGCGCGCAGGGATCGACTTTGACGAAGTCTTTGCGCCCGTGGCTCGCCTGGATTCCGTCAGAATGCTGCTGGCGGTCGCGGCACACGCCGGCTGGGAGGTACACCACCTCAACGTCAAATCCGCATTCTTAAACGGCGACCTGGATGAAGAAGTGTACGTGTTGCAGCCGCCTGGATTCGTGCGCAACGGGCACGAACACAAAGTGCTCCGCCTACACAAAGTACTATACGGGCTTCGTCAAGCTCCTCGTGCGTGGAACGCCAAGCTGGATGACACTCTGTTATCGCTTGGGTTTCATAAGAACGAGTCCGAACACTCGGTGTACACTCGAGGAACCAGAGACGAGCGGCTGCTACTCGGCGTATACGTGGACGATCTCATCGTCACAGGTGCGCACAAAAGGGCCATTAATTGTTTCAAGGACGAGATGAAGACTCAGTTCCAGATGAGCAACCTCGGCAAATTGAACTACTATGTCGGTATAGAAGTCCAGCAGGGCGCCGGCGAGATCACTCTGTGCCAGAGCGCGTACGCGGCCAAAATACTGGAGAAGGCCGGCATGACCGAATGCAATCCAGTTCAAGTGCCGATGGAGCCACGGCTGAAACTGAGCAAAGTGAGCTCAAATCCGCCGGTGGACACAACCCTGTACCGAAGCATCGTTGGGAGTCTCCGCTACTTGGTGCACACGCGGCCGGACATCACGTTCGCCGTCGGCTATGTCAGCCGATTCATGGAGTCACCGACCACCGAGCACTGGAGCGCCATTAAGCACATACTCAGGTATATTGTCGGCACATTGAGCTATGGGTGTCGCTATGTCAGGGACACTGCAGAGGCCAAGCTCGTCGGGTACAGTGACGCAGACATGGCCGGTGATATCGATGACAGGAAGAGCACCACCGGCCTGGTGTTCCTTCTCGGGAGGAGCCCCGTTAGCTGGCAATCACAGAAGCAAAAGGTGGTTGCATTATCGTCATGTGAGGCAGAGTATATCGCTGCGACCTCGGCGGCATGCCAAGGCGTTTGGCTTGCACAGCTACTCGGAGATTTACTTGACAAGGAGACCGACAGTGCTACTCTACTCGTGGACAACAAATCTGCTATCCAGCTGTGCAAGAATCCAGTATTCCATGACCGGAGTAAGCACATCGAGATGCGCTACCACTTTATCAGGCAGTGCATCGAAGGCGGCAAGATCATCGTCGACTACATCAACACCGATGAACAGCTGGCGGACATATTGACAAAAGCACTCGGGCGGGTCAAGTTCCAGGGCCTGCGCACGAAGCTTGGAGTCGTCAACACCAGAAGCAACTAGATTAAGGGGGGTTTTGTTGGTTAATTAATTACGTTGCTTTTCATTTAATCATAGGAATAAGTCTATGCATGGGACCTAGTCTCAAGATGAACATCATGTGGTGATCCATGAGTGTAGAGAGTAAGTTCATCATGTGGTGATCCATGAGTGCAGAGAGTAAGTTGTCATTTCTTCCCTATAAAAGGAACATCAGTGAATGAATAAAATTATAACGACAGAAACAATCCATTGTTCCTATTCTCTACTCTCATTACGTGAAGTTGTAGTTAAGGCGGACACCTTTTATAAGGAAGAAATAATAACAACTTACTCTCTACAATCATGGATCACCACATGATGTTCATCTTGAGACTAGGTCCCATGCATAGACTTATTTCTATGTTTGAATAAAAAAGCAGCGTAATTAATCAACATTGTAGTCTTCCTCGTTGTGGAATTGCTTGCGAAGAGAAACACTACAAGAGAGCGGATTCATATCAACGGATGCATCTGAGATAGATTTTCTGCCAGAGACATGCTGCTCAACAGCAGCCGCTAAACTACGTTGGGCAACGAAGTCTACAGCACGTGGAGGAGCAGCACGTACGAAGATGAGCAGCAAGCTCTTTGGTACTTGGTAGGCAATCATCATATACTAGAGGATCTGTATCTGGAGCAGATCTCCAACTCATCGAATGTTCATTTTTTATCACCAATGTTTCAATCTGCAATAAACCAAGGATCTTTTATTGCAATAAACCAAGGATCTTTTATTGTGGAACTTAAACAAAAATCTTGCTCTTTCGTACCCCCTCACGTTCTCTGTAGGAGAGCTTGCATGTATCAAAGAGATCAGTAGACATAGTTAAGGCAAATTTCCCAAAAGTGGCTCTAAATGTTAGTCATTTCAAATTGAGAGATATATTAGACGATAGAGAGAACCCCCAAGATATATAGCCAACTAAACCAACCTAAGGAGAACCCCCAAGATACATAGCCAACTAAACCAACCTAAGGGACTGCTAGGCAATTATGGAAGTAGCGATTATGTGATATTTTTAGAGTACCGATATGAACGGTTATAAGATATTAGATTTTGAGTGATTTTAAGTAGCGGACTTTTAAATCAATACAATTCATATTTGATAACGAACGATTTTCATAGGCTCTTACAAGAACAAATAAAATTAATAAAATCGTTCAAAATCTACAAATTTCGGATGTTTATAAAGACACACAAAATTATATTACACCAATTTTGGAAAGAAAAAAATTTGAGCCGACAAAAATCAGTGCCTCACAAAATTATCAAACATGAATTTTCATAAACGGTCGGTTCAAAAATACCCCAAAACCGATAAAAATACCGTTATCGAGTAGACCCTAATAAACAAGTATAAGATTGCACTTGTAAAACGTGCTCAGGCAGCAGTAACGTGCATAACATTAAGTGGAAATTCTATTTTTTTTTTTTACTTTTCGACATAACGCACAGGACTCGACGTAACGCTTGAAATTTTTGTGCACACTGCATTGCATGTCTTTGAACCCACTGCCCCCAACTCCCACAATTTATAAATGGAAGGAATAATACGTCCACGTGACTTGAGCTCATGGTAGTCTAGAATGAGCTTTCAAAATAAGATCCCATACATAATATAAAAAAAATGAAACAAAAGTAAAATAAAAAATATCCTTCCACCCAGATTTGAACTAGGAATCTCTTTTGTGTAAGTCTAATGTAGTAACAACTACACTACAATTTCTTTGTGATAAGAAGGACCCATGGTAAATACTAGTTCTATTTTCGGTACAAAATTATTTATATATTTAAACAAACAAATAAAATTTGGGCCCTCCTAGCCCATGGGGCCCTGGACGGTCGTCCTGCCTGCTCTGGACCAAGGCCGGCCATGCAACTGCGGCATCGTGTCGATGATGAAATTGTTGGAAAAATATTCCTAAAATATGAGATACAACGAATCCTCGTGGTTGTTCCCGAAATACAACGAATTCTGACAGAAATTATTGTTTACCTATGGTAAATAAGCTGTTTTTCAATTATATCTCAAGGAATCAAGAAGAGTCAGACTAATAAACGTGCATTAAATTGTCCAAAAAACTGACTTATCTAATAAACTGATTTTAAAATTTTAGACAAAGAAGAGTGCTCTCTGCTATCCGATGTGAAATTAAATTATCCTCTTATTGAATAGCATAGTAATTTATATATTGCTCCAACAAGCAGCACAACCAACAGAAATTGTCCAACATGTGCTGCTGCTTGCATGCCATCACTTTCATGGAGTGCACTTTCTTTAAATTTAGCACAATTTATCCCTTCCTTTCTTGGAATTAGTCTTTTTTGGCCATTGCATATGTTACAATTTTTTTGAGTTACACAGATGACTTTCTTGGTTTTGCAAATAACCAGGTGATCCCAACATACAATAATATTGTTAACGCTATTACTTAGAAAACATGCATCAAACTTATTTTTCATATATTTATTTATTATTATGGGGAACTACCTACACTGATCAACGACCACAGCAGTGGAACTTATTATTAAGGTTCATATATAGACTATCGATGCCACAATGATAAGCTTCTCATGTGCATGCATGCTTGCAAGCATAAATGTGCTAATTATATATGAGGGCATCCAGTGCACGGTGTGCACCTGCAAATGCCATCATCATCGCAGTATCCTTCTGCTCCAAAAAAAATTAAAGCACATCCATCTTGGCATGCGTCGTCTGTGCAAACATAATCGTCGACAAATATAGCCGGTGGCTCATCATAAGCAACAGCTGCTGCTGACAAATATAGCCGGTGGCTCATCATAAGCAACAGCTGCTGCTGCTGCATCTTCTTTTGTTGCCATCCCTCCTCTATATATATATATATATATATATATATATATATATATATATATATATATATCAAAGAAATAACCAAGAAAGAAAATATGTTCAATTTAGTTAGTTGGTACTTGATATTAAGAACCTGACATAAGGGTTGTTGTCTAAATGCAATGTTATTGATCAAATCTTATAAATACAGGATAAGTAATATAATTTGCACCTCCAAATTGTTCATCCAAACAATTTCTCCTTATGTGACAGTTGAAATTGTGTGTTAAATAGCATTATGTGACAAATTTTAATCCAAAATATTAATTATCCATATTTTTAATATTAAAATTAATATTAATTTTAGTTTAATATTAATGTTTATTATAATATTGATTTTGATTTTAACGTTCAAAATTAAAATTAGTGTCAATACTAACACTAATATTAATAGTAACATTAAAAAAATTTAGTTAATTAATTTTTTGGGTTAAAATTTGTCTTGTCAGCTGCTATATTATATGTCACATAATGCTATTTAACATACCACGCCAGCTGTCAAGTAAACAAGAATAGTTTAAAAAGACAATTTAGAGATACAAATAGCATTACTCTGCAGGATAATAATATATTAATCAAGACATAAGAACAGAAAAGAAGAAGGTTCAATCGATTAGAGAAGAACCGTAGGTGAGGAGCAACACAATGAAGAGGATTGGAAACATAAATTTCTGAGATGGCACCATTATGGCAGCAAAGATGGTACTGCAAATTAATGTATACCTAAAATTGATTGCTAACTAGGTGAGGTGATTGTGTGAAGCATAGTAGAGTTTGTGTCTTAAATAGATGTTAGCCATCATAGAAGATTTCATTCTTTGTGAGCAAAAATGTCATTATCATTAGCAAATATATATAAAAGTGTCATTATCATTTCTGATACGGAAAGGATCTGTTGCCACAACCATCTCGGTGCTAGGAGCCTGCATTTGTTGCCGAGGTTAACGTTACAATAGCTGATCATTAGCAAATATATATATATATATATATACAACCGAAACTTAAAGATTGGTTGTACATACTCCAACAACACCGAAACATTATGAAAAGGATCTTATAGCCGGCTAAGCAGTATATGTTGCCAGAGTTTAAGGGTTACCACATTCTCAAGTACAAGGGTTTAATTATCGGGTTTTTTCGTATAAAATAATATATTTATATAAATTTATAAAAAAGAAAAAAAGTTAGAAGAAATTGTAGGGAGGAGAAGGACCCGCCAACTGAGTTGGCGGGGTGCAGTGGTCGAGAGTAACTCGCCAACTGAGTTGACGAGGCGCAGTCCTCGAGAGGCCGCTCGCCAACTCAGTTGGCGGGCCGCTGTCTTCCCTCCACTTCGGATTCCTGACTCCTCCCCTTCTCTCGGAGACCCCCCCCCCCCCCATCCCCTCAACTTCCCCCCCCCCCCCCCCCCCCCCCCCCCCCCCCCTCCCCTCCCCTCCCCTTCCCTCCCTACGTCATTGTGGGTAGCCATATCCAAAAATGTTGATTATAAGATGTGAGTAGGAGGAGGAGGAGGAAGAGGATTGTTGTGAGTAGGAGGAGGAGGAGGAGAAGAATGTGTGAGGAGGAGGAGGAGGAGGACTTGGGGGTCGTATTCCTGACGGACCGACTACCCAGCTTATTATTAAGCAACGTGAAGACCACATTTCTAGTCAGATATTTACTAGCGAGGTAATTTTTAAAATTACAAGTTTCCAACTTTAGTAATTTACACACAAAATATAATGCATATATTTTTTATAGTTATACGACCATGATCTTGGTTTACGAACCCGGATCCATGTACATTGGCGGACCGAAAGAAATTATCGTACGTGGGAGCTAAATTCGGTCCAAAAGGCTTTGGTGAAATCCTTTGGATTCTACTATATAGATCGTGTTAGATATTTAATCCACGATCTTCATTTAGTTGTAAGTCTTGCGGAGCGTTGGTGGTCCGAACGCAACACTTTCCAACTCCCATTCGGCGAGATGACGATCACCCTTTTTGATGTGGCAAATATACTAGGGTTACCTATTAAAGGTAACGCTATATATTTTGATCCGCACTTAAAGGGATCTGATCTGATCAGGAGGTATCTCGGTGTTAGCCCTCCATCTGGTATAAAAGACGGCAATTTTATGAAATTTACATGGCTTCGTGGCAACTTCATGGACCTACATCACACTATTGACGGGGTGGTTGATGTAGATGAAATACGGGTATGTAATTTTATTAGTAAATTTATTTATGACTTAATTTAGTGTCTATATAACATTTAATATATCCAGGTCATTCGTTGCACTAGAGCGTATCTCCCCTTTTTATGTGGTGCAATTCTATTTTCCGATGCATCGGAAAATATGGTAAATGTGCAGCTTCTACCATTCTTGGATGATCTGACAAAACCTACTGAGCATGCGTGGGGAGCTGCTACTCTTGCCTTTTTATACGCCAATCTAACAGAATTTGTGAGATCCAATCGCAAGAGTATTTGTGGATGTATTTCACTGATTCAGGTATGAATGAAAGACCTTAAAAAGTTAGAGTAATTTTATATGCAAATTTTGTTTGTACTAATGTCATATTTTTATTTTATAGTTCTGGTCCTACGAGCACTTCTATATTGGTAGGCCTGATACTAGCATTCTCAGTGATGTTGGAGTCGTGTATATATATATATATATATATATATATATATATATATATATATATATATATATATATATATATATACACGACTCCTCAAGCGGACAGGTAAAATAAATCCATGACAGAAAGTAATAAAAATTAAATCCTTAGCTGCGGAATAAATCTGTAAGTAAAAAATATATAAAATCAAACACAAATCAGCATTACTTCTTCTTTTTTCTTTTTCTCACTAACCAAAAGTTGGAGTTGGGATCTTTTCAAAAAACTATATTCATAATTGTGGCACCAATCAATGCCCATGACAGTTTTAAGCCACTGATACTTTTCACCCCTAAGTTTTATTGGGAACAAAACACGAAAATCGTTTCTCAAACCAAGAAGCTAAGAGAGAGTCGAAGAAAAGCAAACAAAATTAAATTACCAAAATCACACTGAAAAATCATACGCAGGCAAAAGCGATTTTTTACGTGAAAAATTCAGATGAAAAAACCACGAACAAAAATGACGAGAAAGAATTACTCGAAACAATCTCCTCTTCCATGTAGCCGTCAATTCCCTCTTTATCTCTCCAATAGTTGTAAAGCACTATTGTCTCCTTTTGCAATGTTTAGAGATATATTTTAGGGTTAGGAAACACTAGCTTTAAATCCATAACTAATCTAATTCGATTGAGGTATTCCTATTATATATATGTAGGAATATTCAATTCAAATTCATTGAGGTATTCCTATTATATGTAAGAATATTCAATCCAACTCTGAAACGTTTTTCACATAGATTGGATATCTCACTCACTCCAACAAGTTTTAAGTTCTTGATTTTTTTGCCGAAGGAATGTTGATCAATTTTAAGATAAAGTATCTACCCCGGAAGATGTAATGAAATGTTGATCAATTTCTATTCCTACCGTATGTCCTAGCCTAGGTGTAACACCAATCAGGATCACCAACTATATATCCAACATTAAAAATCTATATAAATGGGAAGCATACATATATTCAAAATAAAAAATATGGTTAAAGTCAAATATATAGTCAATGGTTAAAGTCAAATATACTTTCCTTCAAGGACAATTGTGTTGGGAATCGGACACGCCCTGCAAGCGTTTTCCGACACCGTGTCTGAGAGTATCCACAGCAAAAAATTTAGTCCAATCCACCTGAGATAACCAACCCATGTCTAACGAACACCAAGCATATATAAAGATATTAGGGTGATTACGTCATCTGGACAAATCACAACCTTTATAACTAAGGTGAAATTACAAGATTGACAAAATCAATGTTGAACCATTTGCCCGAATAGATTCAACCCTCCCCCTCCCCCCACACTCAAGAAGAAAAGAAAGAGATACAATTGAAATCACTTACCAACCCGTAGTAATCTCTCTGAGCGAAGGCGACGACTCCTAGATCATATCTCTTTCTTCCTTCTGTCTTGGATGACGAAGTCCTAAGAGCAAAGCACGAACTTTCTCTTAGATTTTCTGTGGACGAGCACCCCGAATCTCCAACTTATGCTATTCTTTGTGCCTCCACCCTCCTCCTATATTTATAGAATAAGAAATCATATTTTAGTTCATAATAGAATTTTCTATATAGAAAACCTTAAAATAAGAATCATATTCCACCTAAAATAGTTCAACACCAATTATGGACGTCCCAATATGGTCAAATTAAATATTTGATACAAATTTGAAATCTAATCAAATCTTACATTTAATGTAGATTTTTAAATTATATCAAATCAAATCTTTGACCATATTTGGGCTCCAAAATTCACCAAATCCAAACTGGACCCCAACAATCTCCCCCTCCAATCTGATGAGAGGGTGTTGACCCCATGGCTTCTCAACTGGACTCCATGCATGTCGCTCCGCGACAGAGTTCCTGCTCCCCCATGCCACCGATCTCCGATCCCCCGAGTTGCTTTGCATCTTCCTTCGTCTACAGCTCCTCGACCGTCATGTCGACGCTAGCTGCCATGCGTAGCACATTCTCTACCACTGGAATTCTACCGACATCAATAACCCGGCTGAGACCAAAGTCCCTGATTATCAGCCTCAGTATGAGTCTTGGCTGCATGTCCCCGACTTTCATCTTCTACCGAAATATGTTAATGTTTCGACGAGCTTCTTCACCCTTGGTTGGCCCAACCAAGCGGACAGTACGATTCTTCCGAGATTCGAACTCCTGAATCTGTCCACCTTCGTGTCCAAACTTGAAGCTCTCCCGTACTCATGCGTCCTTGAGCAAAACATCACGCACTGTGCATGTCATCGATGACCGACATCTCCCCCGAAACTGTGTGAATGGTGACGCCCCCGCCTCAGATTAAGTTTGCTGCAAACCTTGATCTCCTCCATAGCCTCAAGCTCCTGAAACCAATGTCACTCCGTGAAGCTTTGGCAAACCACCTGTCGTCAAAATCGGATCCGTGAAGCAACCCCCACCTGAAAACCGACCAGCTGTCATGGGACCGACATACTGACCTTCAATCTTTGGCTCATCATCATTCGTGCTTTGTCTCGACGAACCGAATCCTTCGTAATACTAAAAGTATCTCGAAGCCCCTCCTCATCAAGTTCCCGATGATCCAACTCTTATCGAATACCCCTCGAGCCTCCATTCGGTGTCTGTGGCCTGCCTACAAAACTCAGTGGCTTGATCCTGTACATCCCACAACATAAATCTCCTCAAGCCAGCTGTTGGGAACACTTCGTAAGCATCAAATCTTTGTCTCCAAACAAACTGCGACAACCATCATCCGCCAGTCTCCCTATCGAAATCAAGTTGTAGCGCAAACCCGGTACATGTCGCACATCCTTGAGAACGAGCTTCTCACCAAGCTCCATTGTCAAGTGCACATCACCGATGCCTATAACTGCAGTCGTCCCCTCACTACTAGAATAAGCGGGATTAGCGATATTTTTTAGCGACGTAAAAGTAAAACGTCGCTAATATTAAATAAATCAGCGATTCCAAGGAATAACGTCGCTAGACGTCGCTAATTGGCGATATATAGCGACGTTTAGCGACTGTTATTCAGTTTTCAAAATATTAGTCACTATAAGTTTAATTAAGGTCGCTAAACGTCACTAATTTGTTTCATTTAGCGATGTTTAGCGACTTATTTAGCGACGTTCCTCTTTTAGACATTTAGCGACGTATTTAACGACGTCCAGGACGTCGCTAAATTAGTGACTTCTTTATTGGCGTCGCTAATTTGTTTTATTTAGCGATGTTTAGCGGCTAACTTAGCGATGTCATGACGTGCGTCGCTAAAATGTCGCTAAATAAGTTTCATTTAGGGCTGAGTTCCCCCATTTCTTTCGATCCCTCTCCAAAATAATTTTTCCCCCTCCCCGCGTCCCCTCCTTCCACCGGCAACCCTCCTCCCTCCGGCGTCCCTTCCTCCCTCTCGGCGACCCCCCTCTGGTCGCGTCCTCATGCCTCCGGCCGCGTCCCCTCCTTCCTCCGGCTCACCTTTTTCCTCCGGCTCCCCTCCTCGGTGAGCTCCTCTCTCTGTCTCCTTTCTCTGTCTCTTTCTCTCTCTCTCTCTCTCTAACAAGATATGACACGACATGACACGACACTAACCCTAACTCTCTGCTGCTGATTTCAGCTTGGAGTGTCCCCAAATGCAATGCCCTTAACGGTTCACTGTGCAAAGACCTGTTAGTGTTAAATTTTATTTTAAAGCACCTTATGACCTCAGAAATCCTTCATATACTATGATAAATGTCCTTTGGACATGCTTTCAAGCAGAGCTAAAAGAAGTAGATGATGAACTCAGTAGATGCTAACTCCTTCCCCATACAAAATTTGTATACTCGAGGTTTTGGCAACTATGTTCAGATATACTGTATGTTTGAATAGTATGTTGTGGCTTCTTCATCTATCAATACAAATTTTAGTACATAAGGTTCTTAGACAAAATATTCATACAAATGCTGGATGACCACATCAAGATCATTTTTAAGGCTGGAAGCCTGGAACAACCAGGATGAATATGATTTTAGATATGTCTGGATTATATGTATACAATTGCTTGACAAGGGTTACATTGTGTGCGTGTGCGTATGGAGGGCATGATTATAGCACTTGGGTATGATTTTAGATACTCCCTCGTCCAGCGTTCCTCCTGCTGACGAAACCATGGAGACAGATGAGCATGTAGAGGAGGTCGTGCCGACGTTGTCCCAGCATCAGCAAGATCCTCCATGCGTACCTCCGGATGAGACGAGGATAGAGATTTGGGCCGACGGTACAAAGTAAGTCAATTAGATGGTTTAGCATCATATATATCGTGTATTTCTTTATTTATCATGTATTGACTTTTTTTATCTAAATAATTATCTCTATATAGATATCGTCCATCATCGGTTCAGAGACGTCTGGGGCTATTTCTGAGGAACAACTATGGTGGCCCTTGGATCAACTACTCTGAAGCTCCGGAGGAGAGGAAGGCATTCTGGTTTGCGTATTTCAAGGTAAAAGTATATTATATAAATCCTCTAATTTATGCATATTATATAACTTATCCGTGATGCTCACTTACTAAATTATTTATTGTAGCAAACGTATTTCTATCCTCCGCACCGGGCCGAGTTGATCGAGCGGATGTTTCCTACCGTTGCCGCCAAGCTTATCCGTGATGTTCTAGATGACCAGAAATCTTGTAATCGTACTGGAAAACCGATCCAAGGTTGGATCACGCCAGAGTAGTGGACTGCGATGAGGGCTAGATTCGACGATCCAAGCTACAAGGAAAGGTCTGAGAAGGCCAAGGCGGCTAGGCGGAATGCTGCAAAATGGTGTGGTGGCTCGATTCCGATGACGGAACATTTCCATCGTTTGGTATGTTTTTTATTTAAGATATATTATTTTAATGTAAGTACGATAAAATGGTAGTAGAAAAAAATATTTAATTTTAGTACAAAATAATATATTTTTAACAGGTACAGAGGGGTGAGGATGCAAACATGGTGACCGTCTTCTTGGCCACCCATCGCAAGGACGAAAATCTCATTGATGAGAGGGCCTCGCAGACCTATGTAAGTATTACTTTACTTTGTTGCAATTTTAATATAACTTAGGCAATTATCGAGTATCCAAACTTTTTTAGGCCGAGTATCTTAGGCTGCGTGAGCGGGCGACTGCTAGTGCACCTACAGCTGGAGAGGCTGGTACTTCCTCGTAGCCAGCTCCAGCTCCGTCGGCGGACGACCTGTGGGTGATTATCTCTGGTGGTCTCCAGAGGGGTACGTACTACGGTACGGGATCCTATGGCGCCCTGGTTGCGACACAGTCATCTAGGGCCTCCCCGACAAGTGTGCATTCCCCACAGCCCTCGCAGTCGTCGGCCAGAGTCCAGGAGGCCGTTGACCGTCAGATTGCTTCTCTTCGTGACAAATTGCTGCGAAAGATGGAGAAGCAGCCCCGGTCTCAGCCGCAGGCGGACGATCCGACGCTCATCCCATGATTCGATATGCTCGACCGCAGCATCACGGAGATCCAGGATTTGACAAATGATCTTAGAGCCTCGATAGAGCGCAGCGTGACGGAGCTGCAGGCATCACGGCTATCCATGGGCGAGAGACTGACGATGATGCAGGATTCAATGGTTCATAGCAGTACGAGTCTGTTATCTACCATGGATTCTTACAACCAGCGACTCGCAGAGTTGGAGCGGATATGTCCTCTTGGTGCGCCTACATCGACACAGACTCCACCGACGTCACTGCCTTCACCATCGACATCGGTGTCGATTTCACGGGAGCAGTATGATCTATTTTTATCTTTCATGTGCGCCGGTGGTCATCCTCCTGCAGATCCGCAGTAATATAGATATTTATAAGAATATTTGAATTCTTTATATTATTTAGGATGAGACTCATTGTATGGATATATATTTCCTGTATTCTTTACGACGATATTTGCTGGATATTTTATTTTCTTCAAATTTTATTATATTATTCATATTAAATATATATTAATTCACCGGTGTTGAGTGTTCAACCCAAGGGGGTCGACAAACCCAGAAAATTCAACGGAGGGTTGCTCCGGGTCTATTTGTACAGAATGTGAATTAATAAACTGCAGGAATAATAGTTTGGAAATAATTCAGTATTCATTTTTTTTTTTTTTTTACTGTACAATTAGCGAGGTTTTAGCGATGTTTAGCGACGTTACTATACGTCGCTAAATACGTCGCTAAGTTGCGACGTTACTACACGTCGCTAATGACGTCGCTAAAAATGTCGTTGTACGTCGTACCTTGCTGACATGGCAGTATTGCCAGGTCATTAAAGACGTCGTTGTAACATCGCTATATAAGTCGCTAATTAGCGAAGTTAAGCGACTGATGAGCACGTCGCTAATTAGCGACGTTGCGTCGCTAAACGTCGCTAATTTAGCGACACATTTACGTCGCTAAAATACGTCGGTATAGCGACATTTAGCGATATTTTTCCTTTCAGTGACTAGCTGAGTTCTGACTTCTGTAAAATATCGCTAATTACGTCGCTAAAAGTGATTACGATATTTTTTTGTCATTTAGCGACGTTTCTTTACGTCGCTAATTTGACTTTTTCTAGTAGTGCCTTGTTGTCCATCTTCACACGTCCAAATCTACCTCCGTGGTATGACATAAAGATCCTCCTATATGGAGTTACGTGATATGACGCTCCCGTGTCCATGACCCAATTGCCATCATGACACTTGCCACAAGGTTCCTCTGCGTCTGTTACTGCGATGATAAGATCTTCCATAGCCGCGAGATTTCCTGATCATCCTTGCCTTTGGCCTTCTCAGCTTTGAGCTTCATGCAGTTTCTCTTGATATGACCACTTTTGCCACAATGATAGCAGCCCTCCTTGTAGTCCACAGTTGCAAGATCCCGAGGACTCCCCCATATCCTCGTCTGTGACTTGGGTTTTTCCTTCCCGTAAGAAGCCATCAGAGCGAACTCCTGCGATGATTCCACTTGCCTACGTCGGATCTCCTCATTCAATAAGCTATTTTTGACTGCATTCATCGTGACAACTCCACCAGGCGCAGAGTTGCTCACCGACACCACCAATGTCTTCCAGCTTCCAGCAGAGAACTCAAAAACAAAAGGGCCTGAAGCTCATCATCAATCACCATATTCATCGCAGACAGCTGATTGATAATACCCTGAACCTCGTTCAGATATTGTGCCACTGGGGCACCCTCCGTGTACTTCGAGTTGACGAGTTGGCGAATCAGAAATGCCTTGTTGCCAGCCGTCTTCCTTTCGTACAGCGAATGCAGCTTCTCCCACAATACTTTTGTCGAACTCTCCATGGACACGTGGTAAAACACCGAGTCGTCCAGCCATTGGCGGATGAATCCAATGGCCTTCCGATCCAGTCATTTCCAGTCTTCAGCAGCTTTGTCCGATGGCTTAGCGTTGTCGTCCTCCAACGGACCATGCAAGTCCTTGCACCAGAGTAGATTCTCCATCCTTGGTTTCCAAATCGCACAATTCTTCCCTGTGAGGGTGATCATACGAGTGTTCATCTGCTCCGTAGACATAGTTTCCAGAACCAAAACCAGTAGCTCTGATACCAGATATTGGTATCAGACTAACTAACCAGGGCTCTGATACCAGATGTTGGAAATCGGATACGCCCTACAAGCGTTCCGACATCGTGTCTGAGAGTGCCCATAGCAAAAAATTTAGGCCAGCCCACTTGAGATTACCAACCCCTATCTAATGAACACCAAGCACAGATAAAGATAAGTATATGGCGGTGATTACGTCACCTAGACAAATTTTAACCTTTATAACTCAGTTGAAATTACAAGATTGACAAAATCAATGTTGAACCCTTTGTCCTAATAGATTCAACCCCCTTACCACACTCAAGAAGAAAAGATAGAGATTACAATTGAAATCACTCACCAACCCGTAGCAATTTTCTTGAGCGAATGTGTCACGCCTCAGTCCCAAAATACGTAGGACCAGGAATACGTGACACGCCAGCTACGCATTCGACCAGACTCTGGTCTGACTCGAATACGTATAAGCTGTATAATATAAAGGGCACAATCTAGATATCCCATAAATATAAACCTCTATGTCTCAATCCACAATGTACATCAGTATACAAGAAAGAGCTATATGTGCTAAAGTCGGCCGCCCAGTAACACACAAACTCGAATAGACTCGAGAAGAGATGAGTCTACAAAAACTAGGCTACAACAGCAGATGAATAAACAACAAGAATAAAGTAACCATAATGCCGGTGGAAATGATATGAGTACCTGGTAAAATGCCTGCAAGACGTGCAACTCCATCAGCAACTCCAAATGCTCCGTAATCGTCTATGCAGCAAAACTGGCAGGGAACCAGGTCCTCAGAGGGACGTAACAAGGTATTAAAATACAGCATGCCAAGTATAACAGAAAGTACAAGTGCAACGACGGGGTAATCTAGCATAACCAACTAAGTGTGACACATTTTGAAGACAATGTTCGACGCGTGGGCTATCTAAAATAAAACCGTAGCTCCGGACACGAAAACACACGGGACGTACCGCAGCTCCGGGCAAAGAGTCACACGGGTGATACCACTATACTAGATAAAGGATCACTACATAGATACTACATAAATATATAAGCGCGTGCAGAGGAGCCCAAACGTCTAGTAACTGTCTTCCACTGCCCAAGCGGTCAATGATTGTGCGCTGAACCTGAACCTCTATCTACAGTCTCGACACACAAAAATAACTCAACAGACGTGACCCTAAGGTCGTTCCAGTCTCTGGTCATGATGTCAGTATCAGGATGCAGGAATCTGGCACGATCACAGTGTATGAGTGTCCTGGGGTGTCGATATACTCAGGTACGTACATTGAGGTGCTACGAAGCATCTATCAATTATTCTAAGACGTTACGACGAACGTCAGCACCCGATTATGATCCGGACGTGAAGTATCGAACGTTAACATAAATACGCGCACAATGTACATAAAGAACAACAAATATCTAAAGTCTGAAATACAGGGTGGCAAGGTACACTTGCCTGCGTCCGGCTGCTGATGATGGGGATCCGGTACCACGTCCAAGTCCTCAGGTCCTATAGTACCTAGAGATGAGATACAAACCAAAATCAATAATCTATTCCACGTCAAACAGTGATGCGACACACATCTATACATAAGCTTAATCTCAGCTACGACTCACAGGGACAAGACGCTAGAGGGTTGATCCAGGTTAACTCGGAGTATGTTACATCTACTCAAACTAATCCCCTGTACAATATCATCAAACCCAACCTCAATTACGATATTGAGTTAATCAAACCCTGATCCAATCCTCAGTCCCCTCTGGCCTTTATAGACATTAGCATCACGTTTGATTATGTCTTCCTCAAAATAATTACTCATTAAAATATTAGGCCTCCCTTTATAACCTTTATTACCATTTCACCATATAAACTACTCCTCAATTAACTTATTGTTACTTTACCACTCTCAAGCGAATAATTATTATCTAGTTAAACCTTCACAGACATTTGTTCAGTATTCAAACACTCTCTCACAAATACAAATATGTATTCCTCAATCGATTCCGTTATTAGTAATCAAATCCTCCACCTTATGAACGACATAATGATATCACACAGTGCTTCATAATTTACCTGTTCCTTAATAATAATTAAGAGTCATACAAAACCATCTAATGTATCCTAAAATCTCAATGCATATTTAATTTTGTATAAAACCCCTGAAAATCTCATATGGCATTTAAACCCCTAACCTCAATATATTTAACATTTCCAACCTTCAAATATCTATGTTCCATAACCTCCATCTATGAACATTTACGCATTCAAAATCCAAAAATTATTCTTCATCATTCACCACCATCAAGTGCATATAGTACATAATATCAAACCCTACTTCAATGCATAGTTAAACCTCTACTATCTTAACCCTAACCAACTAAGTTACTCATAACACCATAAAAACTAACTAAACAATACACATATAGGTTTAAATAGGGAGTTGGGGAGTAGACTACCTCGGCGGCGTGCGGTGGCACGAAGGTGGAGCTGCGGTGGCTACACGCCGGAGTGGAGGGAGGCCGGTCGGGTCGTGTGGTGGAGCTAGTGGCACGCCGGGATGGGAACGGGGTCGATATGGAGATGCTGATGTTAAAGGTGAAGATGATGCGGGTGGCCATCGCTAGCCGGAGGATGGTCGGCGGTAATGGCGGATTGGAGAGGCCGGGGGGACGTGGAAGGAAGTCGGAGGTGGTGGTGGAATGTCAGTGCGGCCGAGTCGGGGGGAGACTCGCTGACCGGAGGGAAGATCTCGGCCGGAGTGTGTGCGGGTGCGGGGGTGCACAGCATGTGGTGGTGGTGGTGGTGATGGTTATCTCGTGGTGGTGGTGGTGGTGGTGGTGGTGATCTCGTGGTGGTGGTGGTGGTGGTGATAGGGAGGAGGTCGGATGGGGGAGTCGGCCGGAGCCGCTGTGGAGGAAAACTATGCAGGCCGGAGCTGCGCGGGTGCGGTGGTGCACCGTCGGAGTCTGGGGGGACTGCACCGTGGAGTTATGCTGTGGCGTCGGCAGTAGGCCGGAGCCGCCAGGGGTACTCGAACTGGCCGGAGTCGAGTCAGTCGGCCAGCCGGATGGGTCTTCAGGAAGAAGATGGAAGAAGAAGAAGAAATAAAGAAGAAGAAATGTATGGAAAATAATATAGAGGAGGGAGGAGAGAGAGAGATGGGGGGTTTTCAATGCCTAGGGATTAGGGCCGGCTTGGGAGAAGTGAGGGTGATGTTGATGTTTTATAGGGAGGTGTGTGAGGGATGTGTGGTGGGGATGCTCTCATTTAAATTGGAGGGCTAGGATTTAACATGGAGGATTGGGTTTCTCCATGCAAGGGGGGGGAAATGTTGACTAGGTCAAAGAATGGTAAGCTCTCCATTTGGTCATGGCCAATAAGGTGAGGACACCTAAATTAATAAATTGTAACTAAGCCTCTTAAATTCGGAAAATTGCACGAACACATGAAATAATGCAAAAATTATGGGGAAAATGGTGTTTGGTGATTTGCATGGTGAGGGGGTATTGTGTGTTTGGCATGGGTTTAATTAAATGGGCATTGGGATTAATTTGGGGATTAAAATAGGATTAGACAAAATGGGTATCCCCAATTTAAATATAATTAAAGTGTCCCGCACTTTTAAATTAAATGGGGGCACTTGGAGTCAAAATTTAGAAATGACACAAAGGTCAAAAATGGTGGGGGCTTGGAGTCAGTCTTGGACCCTTTAGTTGGTCCGGCTCAACGGGTTAAGTTGGAATCACAAAATTGGGGGTAACGACACAGGTGTCCGACACGGAATTAAATATGGGATTTAGGATATGGGAAGTTGTTGTAATCACCTGAAAATTTTAGAATTTTTTAGAATTTAATTTTCTGAATTTAATTAGCATTTTCTAAAAAAATTTAAATAAATTAAGGTAATCTGATTTAAAAAGAATTTTAAAAAAGATATTATATAATATTACAATATGATGAAAATTATATTTTCTAGTGTAAAATTTAAAATCGGACATAGGGTAATTTTCCGGGAATTTATTGGATCCCGGATGGATTTTTAGAGCATAAAAAACCGTTGATTTATTTAATTAAACCAATATTAAAATAAAACCGAACCGAACCCAAATTAGAACCGGACCGGACCGGCCGGTCTGCCCGAACCGGCCCAACCCATTAACGGATCAGATCCGGGTCGGACCCGACCCGCCAGTACCCGACCCGAGCCGGTTGAAAACCCTAACCCCCAAATTCGTATCGTCCCGACCCTTTGCTTGCCGGCGGCCGTTTTCGCCGCCGTGGCCGCCGGCGGACCCCCCCGGTTCATCTTCCTCGACCTGCCGCCGCTTCCCCTTCCCATTCCGGCCAACACCCGGCGGTCCTTCTCCCCCTCGACCTCTATATATACCTAAGTAATCCCGCCGGAAACCCCCTTCCACAGCTCTCTTCTCCGGCGATACCCACCGTCCCAGTCAGCTACAGCCGCCTCAGTGCCAGATCCGGCCACTGCAACTTTGCCGGCCTCCACAGACCCCGACGCCCCGAGACCAGCACCACCCGGCCACCCATTTTTCCCTCCGGCCGAGTTCCCGCCGAACCCGACTCCAACAATTTCCACCGCCCTCCAGACCCGATCCAGCCGCCCAGACCAGTCGCCGACCACTCCAGAACCGGCGCCGCCTCCACACGAACCCCAGACCAACCTCCGGCGAACCCTCAGCCGCCCAGCAAGCCTCCGGCAACTCGGACACGACCGTGCCCTAGCCAGGACACGTCCAGGACGCGGAATACACAATTCAGACACGTATGAATTAGATTTTTGAGCCCTGTTCAGGTACTCGTAATTTTCTCCTCGCAGCCCCAATTTCTATTCCGTCAGTTGTATCGCGTAGCCTGCATGACCCCCTCGGTGCCCGTGTAAACCGCTCGATGCATCGCGACCTGTGGTGATCGCGAACCGCGATCCAAAAACAGGAATACCAACGCCCTGTTTCACCCCGGAATTGAGTACGTCCCGCCAAACGGGATGACTTGGTCACGTGCGGTCTTCACCTATACGTGCACGTCATTGATACGGACGTGCGAAATTTTACAGAAGCTGATTCGGATGTGCGTGCACACCGAAATCAGTACGGATCCGCGGACAACATCCCATATCCGACTTTTCTGTATGTCATTGTACCTTAGTGTACACACGTCGGATCGAGACAAAACTTACGCCATCGGACTCGTAGCAATACGCTGGTCCTGTGAGCCAAGTTTGGTTCGATTCTGAGAACGTTGACAAAATCGTGTATCGTGGGCCCCACAAGCTCCACTTGACGGGCAATTTTGAGAACGGCTCATCGGAATCCAATTCTGGAAGTTTCGTTGGGTTCGTATCATCGTTCCTGACTTGTTGACACTAAGTTGGACGAATTTGGAGACCTTTGACCCTGACCCGGTTTTCGGTGCAAAGCGGCCCACATATGGACCCCGCTTTGTCCAGGGAATGTCGTTTTTGCCCTTGTGTCCAAACTGGACTTAAGGACAGGCATTTCTAGCTATTTCATATGATCTGAGATTGTTGGTAATATTCATTTCAGCTTTTGGAGGAGTATTTACGGAACCCACGGATACAGGGACCGCTACTGGTATTTCAACCCCAAGCAAGTGTACCTTGCCAAATTATATAGTTTTGATATTTATTTCCTTGCTTATTTACATTGTTGATAATGCTTAAACCTAGGACCGTATGACCTACTTAGCGTCCGATTAATAGTCGGGTGCCAACCCCGTACGCGGAGTTGGGTACGTCATTTAGAGATGGACATGCGTGACCCTTTACATTCTCGTACTTGTTTTATCAAGTACATTATAACCCAGGACACTTGACACCATACATATGACAGAATCTTCCTGAGATATTCAAGGTGATTCTGTGTAGGATACAGGATGGACATAGATATTATATTCTTAGATTATGACTTATTGCATTAGCTATGATCTCACGTGGCATGGACATGAGACGTTATGGACATGAGACGTGTGGTTACATTGGGTGGGGAGAGACACACAGGCTACAGGCTATTCTATATATATCTACTACTATTGTGAGGTTGTAGACTCTCGAGCAGAGCTAGACCCATTACTTGTTATTACTGCTACCGGCTCCCCGACACAAAGCTTGTAGCGATCTCAGCCTGAGTACTAGTGATGCTCTCAGTTGCATTTTTATATAGATGGTTATGTAGTTACCCTGCTTATTTCATTTACTATTTCACTGTATTTATTTTGGCTTGTATTATTTGTACCTTGCTATATCCCCTGAGGACCTGGATCCGGATGATGTCCCCAGGTTTAGCAGAAGAGCATTATCCCGAGGTTTACGGGACAGGAGCTGAAGCTGTACCAGAAGCTGTTGCTGAAGCTGAACCGAACTTAGAAGCAGAGGTGATGGCTGAAGACTTTTCTTGAGTTTATGTTATTTGTACTCATCAGACAGTTTACTTTGGACTCCTTTGTTCTGGTCTGATGAACCAGTATTTTAGACTTTTATCGGGTTGTTCCCCAAAATACTTTGGTGAGACTGGACATTGATGTACTTTCCTTATTTGTTGTTGTTCTTATTATTTTGTGTGTGGATGAGATTAGTTTTGACTTTTTATTGTAGACCTATATTACAGCTTAAGTATGCCCCGATGGATCCATTAAATTGGGTTGTCTATCGGTGTGTACTGCTGGCCATTGCCACGTGTCTAGTCCCTTGGTATTTTGGGACTGGAGCGTGACATGGTTTTTGTGGTGGCCCATGCAGGTCTACGACAAAATTGTTTGGTTTCAACTTAGGGACCGAACAAACCTGTAAAAGGATAGGATAGGTTATAGGATCTCATCCATTGGTTGAATCGTTTTTGATCTCTATCTCGAATTCGAATTAAGTACTTGATTTGCATCCTGCTTTGATTCTACTGAACGTTCTCATAAAGTTTATTTTGGATGCAGAAAAATGGATCCAAGAATTGGAGATGAAATTCCTTTGAGTACACCACAAGACGCTGTGGTTACCTATGGAGATGCAGTTACACCAGAGAACAGAGGGCAATCCTCTCAAAGTGGTCAAGCTGAACAGCATAACTCAAGGTTCAGGCGCGACGACATCCCACCTCCGCCACAGTTCACTCCACAGATGCCTGTCTTTCCACCAGGGCAAGCAATGGACGGGCAGCAAATGTTCCAGATGTTTTACGCCATGATGCAAGCCCAACAGCAAATTCAACAGGAGGCGCAGCGTCAGGAGGCAGAGTACCTGAGAACCAGCCTAGTAAACGCATTGGAGCAGGCGAACCCGCAAGCTAGGCGACCAGCGACGGGATCAATCACTGATTTCCGTCAACTCAAGCCCCGTAACTTTTTGGGCAAGGGAGGACCAACTGAAGTGCACGAGTGGCTCACAAACACACAACATCAGTTGGAAGCAGCTGAACTTCCGCGGAAGAGATGGATGACTGCTGTCAGGATGCAACTGACGGACAATGCACACCATTGGTGGCTAGCCGAAGAAAGGAGGCTCGGACATGACCGAGTCACTTGGGAGAAGTTCTCCAGACTCTTCCAAGAGATGTATATCCCAGCTGTTGCTCGTTTAGAACTCCGAGACAAGTTCAACCGCCTTATCCAAGGCAATATGTCGGTGGACGAGTACAATGCCAAATTCATTCGCCTGAGTCGCTTTGCCCCTTCTCTAATTCCTACCGAAGAAGAGAAGGCGTAGAAGTTCTTTGACGGACTCAGGTTCGAGCTTCAGAGGTTGATCGGATCTGTTGTACCTACATCGCACACCGACGTCCTTGCTGCAGCACGACGCATGGAGCGCGTTACCAGGAGGGAGTCAAGTCTGAAGCGGCCATTTACCTCAGTACCATCCAAGGCATCGCAGGGGGATTCTGCAAAGCGACTCCAGAAGAATCTACCTCAGAGAGCAGCACCAAGAACCCTACCTACTTATCATTTCTGCGGCAAGTTAGGTCACATCGAAAAGGAGTGTAGACGCAAGTTGGGACTATGCCCGGTTTGCGGATCCAACCAGCATCTATCCACGGACTGCTCTGAACACAGAGAGGGAGCACCACGACTAGCTTTACCTGCACCAAGGCCAGATCATCCAGCAGTGGGAGTGCAGCAGACGGGAGTTGGAGGAGTCAGACCACCAGCTCCAGGAGGATATCAACAGAGACCACCATTGCCACCACAGGCAGCACTATTCCAGTAGGCTCGTCAGCAGAGGGGTCCAGCTCAGGGACGAGGTCAGGCATTTGCATTGGCTGTTCAGGAAGAAGCTACTGCTAGCGAAGTTATAGCAGGTACTATTTTAGTAGCTTCATTACCTGCTGTAGCATTATTTGATACTGGAGCATCGCATTCATTCATAGCTGCTAGCTTCGTAGCCACCCATAGAGTAGCTACTGCACCCCTTCCGAAGACTAAGAGAATTCTTACGGGAGGTAGAATTATACCGGTTAGTGATATCTGTAGATCATGTTCGGTAGTAGTCTGTGGAAGAGAGATGAGAGCCCAATTTCTGATCTTTTCTATGCCTAATTATGATGTTGTACTTGGTATGGATTGGTTAAGTCAGTATCATGCTACTCTTGATTGTCGGCTTGGAAAGGTTATATTTAGACCACCTGGGCATTCAGAGTTTGAGTTTCTTCGGGGAGCTGTAGAGCAAGGTGTTCAGCCAACTCTTAGGGTATTATCTGTAGAAGGGGAGTCAGGTTACCCAAGAGTCATATCAGAATTTGTGGATGTATTTTTTGATGATCTTCCAGGTTTATCACCTAATCGGGAAATAGAATTTACCATAGACTTAACTCCAGGAGCAGAGCCTATCACTTCATCGGTATACCGGCTAGCACCTAAGGAGTTAGTGGAGTTGAAGAATCAAGTTGACGATCTTCTGGAGAAGGGTTTCATCCGGCCTAGTGTTTCACCTTGGGGAGCACCCATACTTTTTGTACCTAAGAAGGACGGAACAGTTCGCCTGTGTATTGATTACAGGGCGTTAAACGCTGTGACCATTAAGAACCGGTATCCCTTGCCACGCATTGATGACTTATTTGATCAATTGAGTGGAGCTAGGGTATTCTCGAAGTTTGATCTTAGATCCGGTTATCACCAGATTAGAGTGAGGAAGGAAGATATACCGAAAACAGCCTTCAGGACCAAGTATGGACACTATGAGTTTTTAGTAATGCCGTTTGGTTTAACCAACGCGCCTGCTGTGTTCATGAGCTTGATGAACTGAGTTTTCCATCAGTACTTGGATAAATTTATGGTTGTATTTATTGATGATATTCTGGTATATTCTAAAAGCCACGAAGAGCACGAGGAGCATCTTAGAATCGTGCTAGAGACATTGAGACAGGAGAAGCTATATGCTAAGCTCAGTAAATATGAGTTTTGTATGGATAAGGTGTCTTTCTTAGGACATATTATCTCAGGAGAAGGACTGTCAGTTGATCCAGAGAAGGTTGCTGCCATTGAGACTTGGCCTACACCAACATCAGTTGCTGAAGTGAGAAGTTTTCTAGGACTTGCTGGATACTACAGAAGGTTCGTAGAAAATTTCTCAAGGATTGTGGAGCCGATGATGAAGCTGACACGTAAAGATCAGAAGTTTGAATGGACAGATGAATGTCAGAAGGCCTTTGAAGAATTGAAGAGGCGTCTAACAACAGCACCAGTCTTGACTCTTCCTTCAGGGTCAGGAGGTTTTGTTGTTTATAGCGATGCGTCAGGTAGTGGCCTAGGATGTGTTTTGATGCAACATGGCAAAGTTATTACTTATGCATCGAGACAGTTGAAGGTCCATGAGAAGAACTACCCAACGCATGATCTAGAGCTAGCTGCAGTAATATTTGCACTGAAGATTTGGAGGCACTATCTTTACGGAGAGAAGGTAGAAATCTTCACTGATCACAAAAGTCTGAAGTATGTATATACTCAGAAGGAGATTAACATGAGGCAAACACGCTGGCTTGAGTTGATGGTGGACTTTGATATAGATCTGCAGTACCACCCAGGGAAGGCGAATGTAGTAGCAGACGCACTCAGCAGAAAGCCTACGGCTTATTTCTTGACGATGCAGCCTGAGCTATTGAGAGATCTACAGGAGCTCCAGATAGAGATTATTTTACCAGGACAGAGTAGCTTGCTGGCTAATTTGGAAGTGAAGTCATCGCTTGTGGAGAGGATTAAAGAAGCTTTGCCTACTGATGCTAGATTTTGAAGACTCAAAGAGAAGACAGAAGCAGGCATGCAGACGGGACTTCGCATACATGAGGATGGAACATTAAGGTGCGGAGATCGCCTATATGTTCCAAATGGAGAATTGAGACAGGAGTTAATGACTGAAGCACATAGCTCTATGTACTTTGTTCATCCAGGAGGAACAAAGATGTACCGAGATCTAAGGCAGTATTATTGGTGGCATAGAATGAAGAGGGAGATTGCAAGATTTGTGGCTAAATGTTTAGTCTGCCAACAAGTAAAAGCTGAGCATCAGAGGACTGCAGGTATGTTGCAGCCGCTTCCCATACCAGAATGGAAGTGGGAACATATCACCATGGACTTCGTCACAGAATTTCCAAGGAGCCCCAGCGGAAGAGATGCGGTATGGGTTATCGTGGATCGACTCACTAAATCGGCACATTTCTTGCCGTTTAGAGTTGGACAGTCCTCAGAGGTACTAGCCAACATGTATGTGCGACAAATCGTAAGATTGCATGGAGTGCCGGTTAGTATTATATCAGATCGAGACTCGAGATTTATATCTCATTTCTGTCGAAGCATGCAAGAGAGTCTTGGCACCAGACTCAAATTCAGCACTGCCTATCATCCACAGACAGATGGCCAATCCGAACGTATAATCCAGATCTTAGAGGATATGTTATGATCATGTATGTTAGACTTGGGAGGGTCTTGGGAAGATCATTTGCATTTGGTGGAGTTCTCATACAACAACAGTTATCAGGCAAGCATCAAGATGGCACCTTTCGAGGCGTTATACGGTAGGAAGTGCAGATCGTCGATATGCTGGAGTGACGTCGGAAAGCGTCAAATATTGGGTCCAGAGTTGGTAATGCAAACAGTGGAGAAAGTGAAACAAATCCAGAATCATCTTCGTGCAGCTCAGGACAGACAGAAGCATTGGGCTGATACACACCGACGTCCCCTGGAGTTCAAGGAGGGAGAACACGTATTCTTGAGGATTTCACCTACTCGAGGTACCATTCGCTTTGGGAGCAGAGGCAAGTTGAGTCCAAGGTACATTGGGCCCTTTGATATTCTGGAGCGCATTGGTGAGGTGGCCTATCGTCTTGCATTACCTCCATCTTTAGAGGGAGTGCATGATATATTCTATGTCTCACAGCTAAGAAGGTACGTGACTGACCCAAGTCACGTAGTTGATCATTCTGAGATCGCAGTAGGCCCAAGCCTAAGATATGAAGAACAACCAGTGGGTATACTCGGCACCAGTGAGAAGACACTGTGAGGACAGATAATTAAACTGGTTCGTGTGGCTTTGAAGCAACACTCACCTGGTGAATCTACCTGGGAGAGGGAGGATATCATGCGCCAGCGATATCCCATTTATTCGAGGATGCAAGTATATCCTAAGTAATTTTTGTAAATCCCATAGTGCTGATCTTTAGTAGCTTAATCTTTAATTGCGAGGACGCAATTTTCTTAAGGGGGGTAGATTGTAATCACCTAAAAATTTTCGAATTTTTTAGAATTTAATCTTCTTAATTTAATTAGCATTTTTCTAAAAAAATTTAAACAAATAAATTAAGGTAATCTGATTTAAAAGGAATTTTTAAAAAGATATTAAATAATATTAAAATATGATGAAAATTTTATTTTCTAGTGTAAAATTTAAAACCGGACATAGGGTAATTTTCCGAAAATTTATTGGATCCCGGATGGATTTTTAAAGCATTAAAAACCGTTGATTTATTTAATTAAACCAATATTAAAATAAAATTGAACCGGACCCAAATTAGAACCGGACCGGACCGGCCGGTCTTCCTGAACCGGCCCAACCCATTAACGGGTCGGATTCGGGTCAGACCCGACCCTCCAGTACCCGACCCGACCCGGTTGAAAACCCTAACCCCCAAATTTGTATCGTCCCGACCCTTTGCCTGTCGGCGGCCGTTTCTGCCGCCGTGGCCGCCGGCAGACCCCCCCCCCCCCGGTTCGTCTTCCTCGACCTGCCGCCGCTTCCCCTTCCTATTCCGGCCAACACCCGGCGGTCCTTCTCCCCCTCGACCTCTATATATACCTAAGTAATCCCGCCGGAAACCCCCTTCCACACCTCTCTTCTCCGGCGATACCCACCGTCCCAGTCAGCTACAGCCGCCTCAGTGCCAGATCCGGCCACAGCAACTACGCCGGCCTCCACAGACCCCGACGCCCCGAGACCAGCACCACCCAGCCACCCATTTTTCCCTTCGACCGAGTTCCCGCCGAACCCGACTCCAGCAATTTCCACCGCCCTCCAGACCCGATCCAGCACCCAGACCAGTCGCCGACCACTCCAGAATCGGCGCTGCCTCCACACGAACCCCAGACCAACCTTCGACGAACCCTCAGCCGCCCAGCAAGCCTCCGGCAACTCCAACACGACCGTGCCCTAGCCAGGACACGTCCAGGACGCGGAATACACGATTCAGACACGTGTTAATTGGATTTTTGAGCCCTGTTCAGGTACTCATAACTTTCTCCTCGTAGTCCTGATTTCTATTCCGTCAGTTGTATCGCGTAGCCTGCATGACCCCCTCGGTGCCCGTGCAAACCGCTCGATGCATCGCGACCTGTGGTGATCGCGAACCGCGATCCAAAAACAAGAATACCAACGCCATGTTTCACCCCGAAATTGAGTACGCCCCACCAAACGGGATGACTTGGTCACGTGCGGTCTTCACCTATACGTGCGCGTCGTTGATACGGACGTGCGAAATTTTGCAGAAGCTGATTCGGATGTGCGTGCACACCGGAATCAGTACGGATCCGCGGACAATGTCCCGTATCCGACTTTTCTGTATGTCGCTGTAACTTAGTGTACACACGTCGGATCGAGACGAAACTTGTGCCATCGGACTCGTAGCAATACGCTGGTCCTGTGAGCCAAGTTTGGTTCGATTATGAGAACGTTGACAAAATCATGTATCGTGGGCCCCACAAGCTCCACTTGACGGGCGATTTTGAGAACGGCTCATCGGAATCTAATTCTGGAAGTTTTGTTGGGTTCGTATCATCGTTTCTGACTTGTTGACACTAAGTTGGACGAATTTGGAGACCTTTGACCCTGACCCGGTTTTCGGTGCAAAGCGGCCCACATATGGACCCCGCTTTGTCCAGGGAATGTCGTTTTTGCCCTTGTGTCCAAACTGGACTTAAGGACAGGCATTTTTAGCTATTTTATATGATCTGAGACTATTGGTAATATTTATTTCAGCTTTTGGAGGAGTATTTACGGAACCCACGGATACAGGGACCGCCACTGGTATTTCAACCCCAGGCAAGTGTACCTTGCCAAATTATGTAGTTTTGATATTTATTTTCTTGCTTATTTACATTGTTGATCATGCTTAAACCTAGGACCGTATGACCTACTTAGCGTTCGATTAATAGTCGGGTGCCAACCCCGTACGCGGAGTTGGGTACGTCATTTAGAGATGGACATGCGTGACCCTTTATATTCTCGTACTTGTTTTATCAAGTACATTATAACCCAGGACACTTGACACCATACATATGACAGAATCTTCCTGAGATATTCAAGGTGATTCTGTGTAGGATACAGGATGGACATAGACATTATATTCTTATATTATGACTTATTGCATTAGCTATGATCTCACGTGGCATGGACATGAGACGTTATGGACATGAGACGTGTGGTTACATTGGGTGGGGAGAGACACACAGGCTACAGGCTGTTCTATATATATCTACTATTATTGTGAGGTTGTAGACTCTCGAGCAGAGCTAGACCCATTACTTGTTATTACTGCTACCGGCTCTCCGACACAAAGCTTGTAGCGGTCTCGCCTGAGTACTAGTGATGCTCTCAGTTGCATTTTTACATAGATGGCTATGTAGTTACCTTGCTTATTTCATTTACTATTTTACTGCATTTATTTTGGCTTGTATTATTTGTACCTTGCTATGTCCCCTGAGGACCTGGATCCGGATGATGTCCCCAGGTTTAGCAGAAGAGCATTATCCCGAGGTTTACGGGACAGGAGCTGAAGCTGTACCAGAAGCTGTTGCTGAAGCTGAACCGAACTTAGAAGCAGAGGTGATGGCTGAAGAATTTTCTTGAGTTTATGTTATTTGTACTCATCAGACAGTTTACTTTGGACTCCTTTGTTCTGGTCTGATGAACCAGTGTTTTAGACTTTTATCGGGTTGTTCCCCGAAATACTTTGCTGAGACTGGACATTGATGTACTTTCCTTATCTGCTGTTGTTCTTATTATTTTCTGTGTGGATGAGATTAGTTTTGACTTGTTGTTGTAGACCTATATTACAGCTTAAGTATGCCCCGATGGATCCATTAAATTGGGTTGTCTATCGGTGCGTACTGCTAGCCATTGTCACGTGTCTAGTCCCTTGGTATTTTGGGACTGGGGCGTGACAGTTGTGCGATTAATTTAAGGCACAACGGATTTGATTTTTGTGTGACGAAAAGTCCAGTGCCTAAATTGGCGAGTCAAGTCAGAAGTACAATAGTCCAATAGAATTCATGGGCTGATATTGGGTCCCGAATAATTAAGCAATGATAGGGCGCTCCAAGGGTTTAATTAAATAAAATAACAGACAACTCTACTCTAAACCTCAACATCTGCTGCTAATCCAAATTTTCCAAATCCAAACCTGACTATCTATAGATTTTATCGGGGGGTTTACATTCTTCCCAACTTAGAAAAATTTTGTCCCCGAAATTAAAAGTAAAGCACGATAATTGCTAAGAGAATTTAAAAAACAACTAGTAATCAAATACCGTACGTAAATTCGTACCTTGCTCCTCAAATAAATATGGGAACCGCTGTCGAATAGAATCCTCGCGCTCCCAAGTAGACTCGTCTGGCGAACGATTCTTCCATGCAACTCTGACCAGTCGAATAGTCTGCCCTCTCAAAGTCTTCTCGCTGCGATCGAGGATCTCAACTGGCTGCCCTACGTAAGATAGGCTGGGCCCAACTGTAATCTCCGAATGATCAAGCACGTGGCTAGGGTCTGCGACATATCTCCTCAACTGCGATACGTGAAATACGTCATGTACTCCCTCTAATGATGGAGGCAATGCAAGACGGTAAGCCACTTTGCCAACTCGTTCTAAGATGTCAAAACGCCCGATGTACCTCGGACTCAGCTTGCCTCTGCCTCCGAATCTGATGGTACCATGAGTAGGCGATATCCTCAAAAATACATGGTCACCTTCCTTGAACTCCAAAGGTCTGCGGTGTGCATCTGCCCAATATTTCTGCCTGTCCTGTGCTGCACGCAGGTGGCTCTGAATCTGCTTGACCTTCTCCACTGTTTGTGTCACCAACTCTGGACCAAGTATCTGACGCTCTCCCACGTCACTCCAACAAACTGGCGACCTGCATTTCCTGTCGTACAGTGCCTCATAAGGTGCCATCTGTATGCTAGCCTGGTAACTGTTATTGTAGGAGAATTCTACCAAGTGTAGGTGGTCCTTCCAAGATCCTCCAAAATCAATCATGCACGCTCTTAACATATCCTCTAATATCTGTATCGTGCGCTCTGACTGACCATCAGTCTGTAGATGATATGCAGTGCTGAACTTGAGACGAGTTCCTAGGCTCTCCTGTATACTCCGCCAAAAATACGACATGAATCTGGAATCACCATCCGATACGATGTTGACAGGCACTCCATGTAGTCATACTATCTGTCTTATATACATGTCAGCTAATATCTCTGTGGACTGCCCAACTCCGAAGGGAAAGAAATATACAGACTTGATGAGTCTGTCTATGACAACTCAAACTACATCCTTCTCGCTAGGGCTCCGCAGGAATCCTGTGACAAAGTCCATGGTAATATGTTCCCACTTCCACTCGAGAATGGGAAGCGGCTACAATAATCCTGCAGTCCTCTGATGTTCATCCTTGACTTGCTAACAAACTAAATATTTTGCCACGAATCTTGCAATTTCTATCTTCATCCCATGCCACCAGAAATGTTGCCTCAAGTCGCGGTACATCTTCGTACCCCCGGGAAGAATGGAATAAATTGAGCTATGTGCCTCGGTCATCAACTCTTGGCGTAGCTCGCCACTCGGAACATATAGGCGATCTCCACATCTCAATGTTCCGTCTTCATGAATCCTGAGTCCCGTCTGTATGCCGGCCTCTGTCCTCTCTCGTAGACGTTAAAATCTCGTATATGTAGGCAGGACTGCCCTGATCCTCTCAATCAGTGGAGACTGAACCTCGAGACTAGCCATTTGTCCATCCATGTCTGGCAATACAATCTCAATCCCAAGCTCCTAGAGGTCCTCTAGCAATTGCCGCTGAGTCGTCAAAAAGTATGCCATGGGCTTCCTGCTTAAGGTATCTGCTACTACATTCGCCTTGCCAGGGTGGTACTGCAACTCAATGTCTTAATCTGTCATCAACTCTAGCCGACATCTCTGCCTCATGTTGAGCTCCTTCTGCGTGTAGACGTACTTCAGGCTTTTATGATCTGTGTAAATCTTAACACGCTCACCATAAAGGTAATGTCTCCATAGCTTTAGTGCAAATATCACTGCAGCTAGCTCCAAATCGTGCGTCGGATAGTTCTTCTCATGAACTCTCAGCTGTCTCGATGCGTAGGCTATCACCTTGCCGTGTTGCATCAGTACACATCCTAATCCGCTTCCAGACGCATCACTGTACACTATAAATCCTCCTGATCCTGAAGTTAGTATCAAAATCGGTGCTGATGTCAGACACTTCTTCAGCTCATCGAAAGCCGCCTGACACTCGTCGGTCCAGATAAACTCTTCGCCTTTACGCGTCAGTCGTGTCATAGGTGCAGCTATCATCGAGAAGTTTTCCATGAACCTCCGATAATATCCGGCAAGTCCGAGGAAACTCCTAACCTCTGTAACTGATGTAGGGGTAGGCCATGTCTCAACTGCAGCTATCTTCTCCGGGTCAACTGCTAGTCCATCTCTGGTGATTATGTGCCCCAGAAATGGTACTCTATCCAGGCAAAACTCACATTTGCTGAGCTTGGCATACAGCCTCTTATGTCTCAGCGTCTCCATCACGATCCTGAGATGCCTCTCATGCTCCTCCTGGCTCTTGGAATATACCAAGATATCGTCGATAAATACCACCACGAACTTGTCTAAGTACTGGTGGAAGACATTGTTAATCAAACACATAAGTACTGCTGGCGCATTGGTTAAACCAAACGGTATGAATAAAAACCCATAGTGGCAATACTTTGTCCGAAAGGCCGTCTTCTGGATGTCCTCTCTCCGTACCTTGATCTGATGATAACCGGATATGAGATTGATCTTCGAGAATACACATGCACCACTTAGCTGATTCAAATGTACCGTCCCGTCTTTCTTCGGCACAATTTAGATGGGTATTCCCCCATGGAGAAACACTAGTCCGACTGAAATCCTTGTCTAAGAGGTCCTCTACTTTGGACCTTCAACTCAACCAACTCTATCGGTGCTAATCTGAAGACGAGAAAATAATCGGCTCGGCTCTTGGAGTCAACTCTATAGCAAACTCTATCTCTCTGTCAGGTGGCAAGCCTGGAAGATCCTCTAGAAATACATCATCAACTCTGATATAATACGGAGGTACACTGGTTCACCTCCTGCATTATATACCCCTAAGGTAGATGGGCACCATACTCCTGGGCTCCCTGAAGAAACTCAACTCAGGGTAACCTGGTGGTCTGAAAATATAATGCAACTACGTCGACAATCTAGTGTCGCATGGTTTTGGCTCAATCAACTCATGTTAGGACGGTGTCATCGTCCAGACTTATCCTTAAAATAAATTCTCCTGTTCTGTTTACCACACTAATCCTCCAAAAGAAAAATTATTTTCCTTGCCTAATGTATAATTTCTCTTCTTCTCAAAGTTTTCCCTAAAATTTGATTCCTCAAATTTCTTCTTGTCGTTATTTATCTCTCCAAGTCACATAGTACAATAGTGGTATTACCCAAGCACATACTAAAATTTCTGGAATCAGATCATTATCTTCCAAGTAAGACCCTAAAATTTTATCTCCTCTAGTCAATAATATCATTCCTAGTATCGCTATCATATACAACAACTAATTCCTAGCATCGGTCTATGCACTTCCATAAATTATTCTAGGTCATGATCAACAATCCTTCCAGCTCCCAGTACTTCCAAGATCACGGCTATCTCAAGTATGAATAGGGTACTACTGGGTCCAATTCTCTTGCTGGCTTTCTACGCTAGATCTAGAATCTAAAAGAACCTATAAATCTATCCTACTAAGGTAACAATCTTCTCAGGGAATATTATACGAACTCTGTCTTCTGTCGTCTGGTCTTCGATCTTCTCCTAGAGGGAAATCATCAGTCACAAGCATTCGTCTTCCCGAATAATAGGGGACGAGAAACAAGGATAGCGATATTGACGGAAATTGAACGAATGCAAATTGGAAGTCCAAGGACGATAATCACATACATAGAATTTTTAAAATCGATTATGGATTGAGATCTTATTCAACAATCATAATATATATTCCTAATTTGCAGGCTCGCTTGGCACAGTCAGGTGACCAAGATGATTTAAATCGGACCTACATGGACCACCACAAAAATATATCACGCCCCAGTCCCAAAATACGTAGAACCAGGAATACGTGACACGCCAGCTACGCATTCGACCAGACTCTGGTCTGACTCGAATACGTATAAGCTGTATAATATAAAGGGCACAATCTAGATATCCCATAAATGTAAACCTCTATGTCTCAATCCATAATGTACATCAGTATACAAGAAAGAGCTATATGTGCTAAAGTCGGCCGTACAATAACACACAAACTCGAATAGACTCGAGAAGAGATGAGTCTACAAAAACTAGGCTACAACAGCAGATGAATAAACAACAAGAATAAAGTAAAGATAATGCCGGTGGAAATGATATGAGTACCTGGTACAATGCCCGCAAGACGTGCAACTCCATCAGCAACTCCAAATGCTCCGTAATCGTCTATGCTGCAAAACTGGCAGGGAACCAGGTCCTCAGAGGGACGTAACAAGGTACAGAAATACAGCATGCCAAGTATAACAAAAAGTACAAGTGTAACGACGGGGTAATCTAGCATAACCAACTAAGTGTGACACAGTTTGAAGACAATGTTTGACGCGTGGGCTATCTAAAATAAAACCGTAGCTCCGGACACGGAAACACACGGGACGTACCGCAGCTCCGGGCAAAGAGTCACACGGGTGATACCACTACACTAGATACAGGATCACTACATAGATACTACATAAATATATAAGCGCGTGCAGAGGAGCCCAAACGTCTAGTAACTGTCTTCCCCTTCCCAAGCGGTCAATGATTATGCGCTGAACCTGAACCTCTATCTACAGTCTCGACACACAGAAATAACTCAACAGACGCGACCCTAAGGTCGTCCCAGTCTCTGGTCATGATGTTAGTATCAGGATGTATGAGTGTGTCCTGGGGTGTCGATATACTCAGGTACGTACATCGAGGTACTACGAAGCATCTATCAATTATTCTAAGACGTTACGACGAATGTCAGCACCCGGTTGTGATTCGGACGTGAAGTATCGAACGTTAACATAAATACGCACACAATGTACATAAAGAACAACAAATATCTAAAATCTGAAATACAGGGTGACAAGGTACACTTGCCTGCGTCCGGCTGCTGATGATGGGGATCCGGTACCACGTCCAAGTCCTCAGGTCCCGTAGTACCTAGAGATGAGATACAAACCAAAATCAATAATCTATTCCACGTCAAACAGTGATGCGACACACATCTATTCATAAGCTCAGTCTCAGCTACAACTCACAGGGACAAGACGCTAGAGGGTTGATCCAGGTTGACTCGGAGTACGTTACATCTACTCAAACTAATCCCCTGTACAATATCATCAAACCCAACCTCAATTATGATATTGAATTAATCAAACCCTGATCCAATCCTCAGTCTCCTCTGGCCTCTATAGACATTAGCATTACGTTTGATTATGTCTTCCTCAAAATAATTACTCATTAAAATATTAGGCCTCTCTTTATAACCTTCATTACCATTTCACCATATACACTACTCCTCAATTAACTTATTGTTACTTTACCACTCTCAAAAGAATAATTATTATCTAGTTAAACCTTCGCAGATATTTGTTCAGTATTCAAACACTCTCTCACAAATACATATATGTAATCCTCAATCGATTCCGTTATTAGTAATCAAATCCTCCACCTTATGAATGACATAATGATATCACACAGTGCTTCATAATTTACCTGTTCCTTAATAATAATTAAGAGTCATACAAAACCATGTAATGTATCCTAAAATCTCAATGCATATTTTATTTTGTATAAAACCCCTGAAAATCTCATATGGCATTTAAACCCTTAACCTCAATATATTTAACATTTCCAACCTTCGAATATCTATGTTCCATAACCTCCATCTATGAACATTTACGCATTCAAAATCCTAAAATTATTCTTCATCATTCACCACCATCAAGTGCATATAGTACATAATATCAAACCCTACTTCAATGCATAGTTAAACCTCTACTATCTTAACCCTACCCAACTAAGTTACTCATAACACCATAAAAACTAACTAAACAATACACATATAGGTTTAAACAGGGAGTTGGGGAGTAGACTACCTCGGCGGCGTACGGTGGCACGAAGGTGGAGCTGCGGTGGCTACACGCCGGAGTGGAGGGAGGCCGGTCGGGTCGTGTGGTGGAGCTGGTGGCACGCCGGGATGGGAACGGGGTCCATGTAGAGATGCTGATATTGAAGGTGAAGATGATGTGGGTGGCCATCGCTGGCGAAGGATGGTCGGCGGTAATGGCGGATTGGAGAGGCCGGGGGGACGTGGAAGGAAGTCGGAGGTGGTGGTGGAATGTCAGTGCGGCCGAGTCGGGGGGAGAATCGCTGACCGGAGGGAAGATCTCGGCCGGAGTGTGTGCGGGTGCGGGGGTGCACAGCTTGTGGTGGTGGTGGTGATGGTTATCTCGTGGTGGTGGTGGTGGTGATCTCGTGGTGGTGGTGGTAGTGATAGGGAGGAGGTCGGATGGGGGAGTCAGCCGGAGCCGCTGCGGGGGGAAACTGTGTAGACCGAAGCTGCGCGGGTGCGGTGGTGCATCGCCAAAGTCGGGGGGGCTGCACCGTGGAGCTGTACTGTGGCGTCGGCAGTAGGTCGGAGCCGTCGGGGGTGCTCGAACTGGCCGAAGTCGAGTCAGTCGGCCGGCCGGATGGGTCTTCAGGAAGAAGAAAGAAGAAGAAGAAGAAGAAGAAGAAATAAAGAAGAAGAAATGTATGGAAAATAATATGGAGGAGGGAGGAGAGAGAGAGAGAGGGGGGTTTCAATGCCTAGGGATTAGGACCGGCTTGGGAGAAGTGAGGGTGATGTTGATGTTTTATAAGGAGGTGTGTGAGGGATGTGTGGTGGGGATGCTCTCATTTTAATTGGAGGGCTAGGATTTAACATGGAGGATTGGGTTTCTCCATGCAAAGGGAGGGGGAAAATATTGACTAGGTCAAAGAATGGTAAGCTCTCCATTTGGTCATGGCCAATAAGGTGAGGTCACCTAAATTAATAAATTGTAACTAAGCCCCTTAAATTCAGGAAATTGCACGAATACATGAAATGATGCAAAAATTATGGAAAAAATGGTGTTTGGTGATTTGCATGGTGTGGGGGTGTTGTGTGTTTGGCATAGGTTTAATTAAATGGCCATTTGGAATTAATTTGGGGATTAAAATAGGATTAGACAAAATGGGTATCCCCGATTTAAATAGAATTAAAGTGTCCCGCGCTTTTAAATTAAATGGGGGCACTTGGGGTCAAAATTTGGAAATGACATAAAGGTCAAAAATGGTGGGGGCTTGGAGTCAGTATTGGACCCTTTAGTTTGTCCGGCTCAACGGGTTAAGTTGGTATCACAAAATTGGGGGTAACGACACAGGTGTCCGACAAAGAATTAAATATGGGACTTAGGATACGGGAAGTTGTGCGATTAATTTAAGGCACAACGGATTTGATTTTTGTGTGACGAAAAGTTCAGTGCCTAAATTGGCGAGTCAAGTCATAAGTACAATAGTCCGATGGAATTCATGGGCTGATATTGGGCTCCGAATAATTAAGCAATGATAGGGCGCTCCAAGGGTTTAATTAAATAAAATAACAGACAACTCTACTCTAAACCTCAACATCTGCTGCTAATCCAAATTTTCCAAATCCAAACCTGACAATCTATAGATTTAATCGAGGGGGTTTACAGAATGCGATGACTCCTTGATCAGATCTCTTTCTTCCTTCTGTCTTGGATGGCGAAGTCATAAGAGCAAAGTACTGACTTTCTCTTAGATTTTTTGTGGACGAGTACCCCGAATCTCCAACTTGTACTATTCTTTGTGCCTCCACCCTCCTTCTATATTTATAGGATAAGAAATCATATTTTAGGTCATAATAGCATTTTCTAAATAGAAAACATTAAAATAAGAATCATATTCCACCTAAAATAGTCCAACACCAATTATGGACGTCCAAATATAGTCAAATTAAATATTTGATACAAATTTGAAATCTAATTAAATCTTACATTTAATGTAGATTTTAAATTATATCAAATCAAATCTTTAATCATATTTAGGCTCCAAAATTTATCAAATTCAGACCGAATTCCAACAAATTGTGGCCATCAGATATATATTGATCAAAGAGTCTCTTAGCAGTACTCTTCCATAACGAACTATTGTTGATTTAGAGGATTACCATCAGATTTACATGACATGTGTCACGCCCCAATCTCCCGCAAGCTCGATAGTCCCCGCTGAACGTGAATCACCACGTTTACAGCTCTCCCGCAGGATAATCGTTCTCATCGGGACGTGATGCCGTACGAGCCTGGAGTTGCGCTCGTACAAGGCGATGTTGCCAAACACCAAATGTTATCATTGAAACAACCAAGTTGCAGCGGAAGTCAAGTATTGTGTACAAAGCACACAATCAGAATAATACGCAGCGAAGCTCACGATAGGGTCCAAATGAAATGCCCCGAAGGCAATGCCACAAAGGCGATGCCACGGAGACGATGAAATAACTCTTGCTCTTTTCTCTAGCCCACAAAGGTACTTATAGTTCATACATCATGCCTCGTATATCCAAGCAGCGCCACTACGCCTGTGTACCTGAAAAATTGCCCACAAACGTGGGTCAGTACACAACCGTACTGGTGAGCGGGATAACCCACTCGCCTAAGCCGGCACTAAGTAAAATTATGAATGCAAACAGTTATATGGTGATCTTTCTAGTTAAATCCTAGATTTGTTTCATGATATATGGATAAAATGTTAAGGAAAGCTGTAAAGCAGTTTAAGCATGCAAGCATTCAACTCAAACCAATCGACAAGCAATATATATAGCAACCCGAAGTAAACTAGCATGCAACCGTCCTGCTCAAGTCCAAGCAACACGATAACATATTGAACCATTCCCAAGCCTCAATATCCATCCTCAACCAACATTTACAATCCAAATCTCACAGTGCACACTCTTGCCGAGGCAAGGTGGCCGCGCCTATACGAAAGCCAAACCAACAAAAGAAAAGCAAGCCAACACTATACTATATGAAGTCACTGGCCAAGCCATAAAGGACGTTTGATCGGACTGATCAAATGCGGTTCTCCTCAAAATAGCGCTAAGTAGCTAACCCACCTGGATCGATTGCCAACCGCTGGTACCGCGCCCAAGGCACGTTACCCAAATTGTCTCCTCCATGGCCGAACGGTCCCGGTGCCCTGGAGCCTTCCCGATCGAGGAAACGAAACCCTGTGCAATACAGGTTTTCCGTGACATGCAGACACCAAGTAGGTATGACGAGAGGATCGAACATTCTCGCCCCACCAAGCGATCCTAAACTCGTTCCATGAATTATCCAACCAAAACATCCATAACCATTCTTCCAACATATAACCCAAGGCACCAAATCCAAGTTATTTCCATAGGCACAATGCCTCTTCTCAACACAGTGTTTCCAATGGTGCAACACCCATGCTCAAAGCTAACCCATGGCACAATGCCGTTTCAGTGACACAATGCCCCATTCGTGGCACAATGCCCCATCAAGCGGCACAATACCCTCGCCGATGCAGTTGTTCGATTTCGAACCACAACTGCTCGCTTTGCAAGACAAAGCGACCCAGTGATACTCATGCACGGATGCACGCTCGCTCGCCCGAATTCTCGATATTCTCATTTGCCTCAATGTATCATTCCAACTTGTATAATTCCAACCGTCCAAGCATAAATCCCAATCAATCAACCAACTGCCTCAAATGTATATTCCAACTCTAGCTCCAACTATCCAACGCATAAACCAAATCAAGCCACAATTTTACCAAGCCAACGACGTCCACTCTATGCACGCCTCAGTGTAGTGATTCCCAATGTTCCAGCCCAAGTGTTCAAGCCTTTACGTGTTTTCCATATTATTAGGCATGAAGGAGTAGAGGAGAAGGGAAAGAGCCCACTCACAATGTTTCATCCCGTTAGGCATCCTGTCCTGCCGATACGGCCAATCCCTTGAACCCGTGGTCCGATGCAAGTGCGATCTACTCAACTGGTATGACCGTGCGAGCAGGCCGTACTATCCAAATCATCCGACCGTTCGTACTAACGAAGACGACATTATCGCTTCCATCCAGCTATTCAGAACTGTTCTGAATGAACACCTGATTTCCATTGAACCTGTAAACCCCCTGAATTTTCAAATTATTAAATCTAGGATTTTTCCCAATTTTCTGAAATTTTCTGGGAATTTTCTGTAATTAAAATAAAGGTTTTTAATTAATAAATGATTTTTAATTGGCAATAAATAATATTAAAATATTATGAAAATAACATTTTTGGGTGTAAAATGGAAAACTGGACTTAGGGCAATTTTTCTAAAATTTATTGGACCCCGGACCTAATTTTAATTCACCTAAAACTATGTATTTATTTATTTAATTAATTATTATTATTATTATTATTATTATTGTTATTATTATTATTATTTTGTTTCCGGCCCAGCCCGTTATCGGCCCGCTCGGCCCGGCCCAGTCCCCCCGGCCCAAACCCCTAACGGGTCGGGTCGGGTCCGCCTGAACCCGACCCGCCCGACCCGGCTGACCCATCTCCCCCACTCCCCCTGCGACCGAGTTTTCCGGCGGAGCCGCCGCGTCCGGCTCCGCTCCGCCCGCCACGTTCTCCGGCGACCTCGCCCACGACGCCACGACCACCCCTCTCCGCCTCCCTCGGCACGACCTCCACCGCCGCTGCCCTATTTAAACCCTCGCCCTCCGGCCAACTCACCCCCCACCAGCCTCCGCCTACGCCCGGGCCCGCAGCGCCCCACCGCCGCGGCCAGCCGATCCCCTCTCCGTCGACGCCACCACCGCAGCTCCCTCGCCGACCTCGCCCGCCGTCTCCTCCCCTCCGGCGCCCCGCTCCGCCGTCCCCGACGCCAACAGCAGCAGCGGGCAGCGCCTCCCGCCGGACTCCGGCGCCGCCCCGCCCGCCAACGGCTCCGCCTCGCCCAGGCGAACACCCCCCGACCACCACCGGCCAGTCAGCGCCGCCCAGGCCCCCGGCCGGCCACCCGCCGCAGCAGTGTCCAAACCCTAGCCCTAATTCAGCCCCGCGTGTCCGACACGAGTCGGACACGACTCGACCCTGATTTTCGGGTCCCCTTCAGGTGCGTGTAACTTTTGCCTCGTAGCTCCGTTTTCAATTCCGCAAATTGCGTTGTGAAGCCTGTATGACCCTCTCGGTGTCCGGACAAACTGTTCGGGGCATCGCGTCCTGTGGTGATCGCACACCGGGATCCAAAAACAGGAAAAATCAGACCATGTTTCATCCCGGAACTGAGTCCGCCCCGCCAAACGGGACGACTTGGTCGCGTGCGGTCTTCACAGATACGTACGCATCGTCGATACGGACGTGTGAGATTTCATGGAAGCTGATTCGGGTGTGCGTGCACACCGAAATCAACGCGTATCCGCGGACATCACCCCGTATCTGCCCTTTCTGTAATTTGCCCTAACTTCGTGTACACTCGTCAGATCGAGACAAAACTTATGCCATCGGACTCGTAGCGATACGCTGGTCCTGTGGGTCAAGTTTGGTTCGATTCTGAGAACGTTGACGAAATCGCGTGTCGTGGGCCCCACAGGCCCCGCTCGACGGGCGATTTTGTGTTTGGCTCATCGGAATCCAAATCTGGAAGTTTCGTTGGGTTCGTATCAGCGTTCCTGATCTGTTGACACTAAGTTTGGTGAAATTGGAGACCGTTGACCCGGACACGTTTTTCGGTGCAAAGCGGGCCCACCGGCGGACCCCGTTTTGGCCCGAAACTGCCATTTTTGTCCTTGTCTCCAAATTGGACCCAAGGACAGACGTTTCTAGCTATTTGATATCTTTTGAGCATGATGGTAATGTCTATTTCAGCTTTTGGACTCATCTCTGGAAATTTCCCCGAGTACAATTAATCGAATCCAAACAAGAGGCAAGTACCTGCACTTCAAGTTAACCTTTATATTTTGATAATTAATTCCCTGCTCTACTAGTACCCTTGATGATTACACGTAGTGTTAGAACACTGAATTTCATGTCTTGAATACTGGATTTCATGTCTTGTTTTTCGCGTCGGATGGGAGAATACTAGGAGGCATGTAGTTTACCCTTTCCCCCGATTGTGCAATAGCTGTTGGTACATGACTGTCCATCAGCCGGATCTCGATGGTATTGTGTGATAGCCGCCTAGGACGGCCAGATTAGCCTTATAAGCCCCTACATGCCAACTATGTATTCTAAAATAAACACAAGTTCATACACATAGTTTTCTATCTGGTTATAGTTCTTGTTGACTGTTGTAGTTTCATTTCCTGTTTCACTTTATTTCCTGCTTTCTCATATTCCTGTTTATAGCATTAAACTCTGAGATGTTGATGTTTTCTTTATGCAATTTTCTCAATATGATACTCAGTTTAATTGTCATAAATATTTAGTTTAATCTTGTTGTGCACTGTGTACTTTGCTCCTTTCCTGACTGGATCCGTTGTTTAGGCGATGATGGGGACTTTGCCCCGACCTATTATGGCCCCTATGAGGCAGCAGGTGATACAGCTGCGGAGCCGGTTCCCACCCAGGAGACTACTCCTGCAGAGTAGTTAGCATTAGTTATTTGTTTTTCTTTTATCTTAGTAATCGGGTTTGTCCCCGATTTAATTTCTGTTCCTGTAATAAACTCTGGATCTGTTGTCACATTCAGTTTATGAAATCTTAGCATTCTTTTTCCTGCTATTTTTTCCTTGCCTATTTAATTATTGTGAATGAGCTAGATTTTATTACCTGTGTTTATGCCCTAGACAGCGTACTACCGCCGACACTGCGGCGTAGGCTGGACGTACCCACGTACTCGTGCCCGAATATCCGGGTGCGGGTCGTGACACGTTTTTATGGTGGCCCATGCAGGTCCAACGACTAAATTGTTCGGTTTCAACTTAGGGACCGAACAGGCCTGCAACAAGATTGAGGATTCTAGGAAAAGCTCATTCATAGTATAGGGTCTTCATTTCAATTCTTGAAATTATTTTGGATCAATTTTCCTATCGCCCTTGATTTCCAAGTAATCTATTCTAATCTTCATATCCCTTCATCTTCCAGAATGGTTCAGACGAGGAACACAATAGGAGGCACATCAGAACCAGCTGAGCAGAATGTGCCCGAAACTTTTGCACTCCCGCCGCCTCCACCTGTTCCGGCAGTTACTCTAGATGGGGCACAGCTACTCGGAGTGTTCCAGGGGCTAATGGAATCCCAGAAAGAACAGACTGCACTTCTGCGGACCAGCCTCTCAGAAGCTATTAAGTCCCAGGAGTCGCCACTCAAGAGGCCAGGGAGTGCCAAAGACTTTAAGAACCTCAGACCCCTGGAATTCTACGGAACTGAGGGTATTCTCTACGCCGATGAATAGATAGAGAACATAGAGCGACTCCTGAAGACTGCTCGGGTCCCTGATGATCTCAAAGTGGAGTCTGCAAGCCTGCAACTATTCGACATAGCTCGGACCTGGTTTAGAGACGAACCTCAACTATCTGCTCCTGACCTCACCTGGGAGGACTTCAAGAGGCTATTCAAGGAGAAATTTTACCCTGAAGTGGCTCGGGAAGCTCTCGAAAGCCAATTCGAGAGACTGGAACAAGGTAACCTATCTGTTGATGAGTACACTGCTGAATTTAGCAGGTTGAGCCACTTTGCAGAGTACATGGTTCGTACCCCGGAGGATAGAGCCCGTAGATTCAAGAAGGGGCTGTCTCCGGATATTCGCCTTGCTGTCACCACTAGCCGAGCTCGCACCTACGAGGAAATCTTGAGCGTGGCACAAGGCGTTGAGAGAGACATGGGGCATAAACTAAAGCGAGAGAGAGATACCGGAAATGTGGGACCCAACAAACGCCCATTTCAACAACAACAGCAGAGGGCCCCGCAGCAAACCCAGCGTCCTCTCCCTCGAGCTCCAGCACCCCAACATCAAGCTCAAGGACAGAACCAACAAGCTCTCACTTGTGGCTTTTGTCATAAACAAGGTCACATTTGGCGAGTTTGTAGGAAGAGACTCGGTACCTGTCTATATTGTGACTCAACAGAACATCAAGTGAGGGACTGTCCCGCTACTCCAAGACGCGGACAAGCTTACGTGATGACCGTGGAGGATGCGCAGACTCTAGGAGGAACTAATGCGCGTAAGTGATTCGTAGATACCTTTTTCTAGTATTGTTTTCGTGCCTATTGGTTCGTGACCTCAGCCCCAACCTAGTAATTTTGAACTTGCTAAATATCCTAGTATGCTTTTAAATTTGATAAATGTAGAGATTTTTGGAGGCTTTTGCTATTGTGCTTATTTTGTGTCTTGTGAACTTCAATAAAATTTGTACCTCTTTTCATCATCATCTAGCGCACTTAATTTTGCTAAACTCGACTAATGCTGCTATTTTATAGCCTAGTTTTACAAGCTTCCTCTTTATCGGGCTTGTTCGTGACACCTGTATTATTGAGGCCTGATCAACCCCACTAATACAAGGGTCTACTCAGAATCAGTGTACTACGGTCTGATCAACCTTAGTGCATTTTGATTCGCACTTCGTACAACTACTTTACGTGGATTGAGATATATAGTTGACTAGTGTACTTGCCCCTAAATACGTCCGAGCATATCGTATCAGCATTACCAGAATAGAATCTCAATCCATAACCGCCTGACAATTCCCATTAGAATTCCTTAAACGTCTTGATCCCTATACCTCTGTTCTACCACCTCGGCCTTAAACTCTTTATTATTGATCCTCGTCTCGGGAAGACAAAAAAACCTGTGGTTGGTATAAGTTGATTTGTAGTGCTAGACATACCCTCAGATCGGACGAATTGATGATAACCCTTTATGACTAAGACAAGACCCTAGGTGCTGTGTTTTGTGTTGCAGGCTTAAGATTCAATACCCTGATTTATTAAGTTGAGACCTAGCTTTACTAGTTGTATAGGCTTAGAGGATATATGGGTAAATTCTAAGTTGGGTAGCAATACAATTGTCAACTCGAGGGGAATGTCCTTTGGATTGTGACCGAGTAAGGTTAGATTGGAAGAAGCAAGCCATTCTAAATTTTTGAAAATTTAGAGGAGTGACTAAGATGATTAATGAATTGATATCGAGGACCCAATAGTTACATCCTAGGTACATGATTTAATTTTGAATAATGAGAGTAAAATCGTCAACTTGAATTTAGAGGATGTAATTCAGACTTGAACATTGGTGGACTACACTTAAATTATTTTTCAATTTGATGATTTGAATTAAGAATTTAAAAGTTGATGGTTGGACTACCTAGTTGGAATATTGAGGATGTGAATGTAATTTAAAAGGGCTGAAACATACAAATATTGTTGGACTCGAATCACTTCTAGAGGAATTATGATAATTCGAATCGTGAGGCAAGGTCATCTTGAAAATACTATATGGACTAAAAATTAAAAATCTGCTTGTGGATAATTTGAGGAAGTAAGAAGTAATAACCATAGGTTGAATTTTGATGGGAACAAGTAGTCGTCTTAGCCTTGAAGTGGTTGCAGTGGACATGATTAGAATTTAAATTATCGCAAGGAGATTGCGATTGAGGTACATGAAGGGTCAACAGAGTATGGTTTAATTCTAAATTTCGAGGACGAAATTTTTGTAAGTTGGGTAGGTTGTAAACCCCCTGAATTTTCAAATTATTAAATCTCGGATTTTTCCCAAATTTCTGAAATTTTTTGGGAATTTTCTGTAATTAAAATCAAGGTTTTTAATTAATAAATAATTTTTAATTGGCAATAAATAATATTAAAATATTATGAAAATAATATTTTTGGGTGTAAAATGGAAAACTGGACTTAGGGCAATTTTTCTGAAATTTATTGGACCCCGGACCTAATTTTAATTCACCTAAAACTATGTATTTATTTATTTAATTAATTATTATTATTATTATTATTATTATTATTATTGTTATTATTATTATTATTTTGTTTCCGGCCCAGCCCGTTATCGGCCCGCTCGGCCCGGCCCAGTCCCCCCGGCCCAAACCCCTAACGGGTCGGGTCCGCCTGAACCCGACCCGCCCGACCCGGCTGACCCATCTCCCCCACTCCCCCTGCGACCGAGTTTTCCGGCGGAGCCGCCGCGTCCGGCTCCGCTCCGCCCGCCACGTCCTCCGGCGACCTCGCCCACGACGCCACGACCACCCCTCTCCGCCTCCCTCGGCACGACCTCCACCGCCGCTGCCCTATTTAAACCCTCGCCCTCCGGCCAGCTCACCCCCCACCAGCCTCCGCCGACGCCCGGGCCCGCAGCGCCCCACCGCCGTGGCCAGCCGATCCCCTCTCCGTCGACGCCACCACCGCAGCTCCCTCGCCGACCTCGCCCGCCGTCTCCTCCCCTCCGGCGCCCCGCTCCGCCGTCCCCGACGCCAACAGCAGCAGCGGGCAGCGCCTCCCGCAGACTCCGGCGCCGCCCCGCCCGCCAACGGCTCCGCCTCGCCCAGGCGAACACCCCCCGACCACCACCGGCCAGTCAGCGCCGCCCAGGCCCCCGGCCGGCCACCCGCCGCAGCAGTGTCCAAACCCTAGCCCTAATTCAGCCCCGCGTGTCCGACACGAGTCGGACACGACTCGACCCTGATTTTCGGGTCCCCTTCAGGTGCGTGTAACTTTCGCCTCGTAGCTCCGTTTTCAATTCCGCAAATTGCGTTGTGAAGCCTGTATGACCCTCTCGGTGTCCGGACAAACTGTTCGGGGCATCGCGTCCTGTGGTGATCGCACACCGGATCCAAAAACAGGAAAAATCAGACCCTGTTTCACCCCGGAACTGAGTCCGCCCCACCAAACGGGATGACTTGGTCACGTACGGTCTTCACAGATACGTACGCATCGTCGATACGGACGTGTGAGATTTTGTGGAAGCTGATTCGGGTGTGCGTGCACACCGGAATCAACGCGTATCCGCGGACATCACCCCGTATCTGTCCTTTCTGCAATTTGCCCTAACTTCGTGTACACTCGTCAGATCGAGACGAAACTTACGCCATCGGACTCGTAGCGATACGCTGGTCCTGTGGGTCAAGTTTGGTTCGATTCTGAGAACGTTGACGAAATCGCGTGTCGTGGGCCCCACAGGCCCCGCTCGACGGGCGATTTTGTGTTCGGCTCATCGGAATCCAAATCTGGAAGTTCCGTTGGGTTCATATCAGCGTTCCTGACCTGTTGACACTAAGTTTGGTGAAAATGGAGACCGTTGACCTTGACACATTTTTTGATGCAAAGCGGGCCCACCGGCGGACCCCGTTTTGGCCCGAAACTGCCGTTTTTGTCCTTGTCTCCAAATTGGACCCAAGGACAGGCGTTTCTAGCTATTTGATATCTTTTGAGCATGATGGTAATGTCTATTTCAGCTTTTGGACTCATCTCTGGAAATTTCCCCGAGTACAATTAATCGGATCCAAACAAGAGGCAAGTACCTGCACTTCAAGTTAACCTTTATATTGTGATAATTAATTCCCTGCTCTACTAGTACCCTTGATGATTACACTTAGTGTTAGAACACTGGATTTCATGTCTTGAATACTGGATTTCATGTCTTGTTTTTTGCGTCGGGTGGGAGAATACTAGGAGGCATGTAGTTTACCCTTTCCCCCGATTGTGCAATAGCTGTTGGTACACGACTGTCCATCAGCCGGATCTCGATGGTATTGTGTGATAGCCGCCTAGGACGGCCAGATTAGCCTTATAAGCCCCTACATGCCAACTATGTATTCTAAAATAAACACAAGTTCATACACATAGTTTTCTGTCTGGTTATAGTTCTTGTTGACTGTTGTAGTTTCATTTCCTGTTTCACTTTATTTCCTGCTTTCTCATATTCCTATTTATAGCATTAAACTCTGAGATGTTGATGTTTCCTTTATGTAATTTTCTCAATATGATACTCAGTTTAATTGTCATAAATATTTAGTTTAATCTTGTTGTGCACTGTGTACTTTGCTCCTTTCCTGACTGGATCCGTTGTTTAGGCGATGATGAGGACTTTGTCCCGACCTATTATGACCCCTATGAGGCAGCAGGTGATACAGCTGCGGAGCCGGTTCCCACCCAGGAGACTACTCCTGCAGAGTAGTTAGCATTAGTTATTTGTTTTCCTTTTATCTTAGTAATCGGGTTTGTCCCCGATTTAATTTCTGTTCCTGTAATAAACTCTGGATCTGTTGTCACATTCAGTTTATGAAATCTTAGCATTCTTTTTCCTGCTATTTTTTCCTTGCCTATTTAATTATTGTGAATGAGCTAGATTTTATTACCTGTGTTTATGCCCTAGACAGCGTACTACCGCCGACACTGCGGCGTAGGCTGGACGTACCCACGTACTCGTGCCCGAATATCCGGGTGCGGGTCATGACAGAACCCGCTAGCCATCTGCACATTGAAACCAACTCTATTAATCCATCTTCCCAAAATCAAACATTTTAAATGTAACCAGCAATTGATTTATTCAATCCGACTCAGCGTAACGCTCTGAGCGGTTGCGGGGGCGTTACATAATATACCACTTAAAATCAGGTTCGTCCACGAACCATGCTGGTACCCATTCCTTACTAGTATGCCACAATTAAATTCCATAGATCTGCTCTATGCAACTCGCATATTCACGATCCTGACTCAGCATCTCGTTCTGCTGAACGCTCGTACAATTTCCATATTCTCACATCCTCCTTGCAGCTCAATACGAATTCTTCGTATCGCTTAGTTTTGGATCGATACACATACTTAAGGCGTCCCTAAAATACATGAATTTTAGCCGAGCTTTGCGATAGCAAATTTGAACAAGTTACAAGGGTATCTTTATGTTCGAGGCATCCATTTGCTTTACTCCCAATTGAACCAAATCACGATTTCTATTCCAACATAATCGCTTGAGCACTATTCTCAATTATGATAAATTTCTACCAACTCAATCAGTTCGTGTTCCAACTCAATCCATCCAACTATTTCTGAATCTGCACTAGCAACATCTCCAAATATATCTCATGCACCGAACGATAATCACAACTGATACTACCCCAGTTAGGCGACTTACCCAAATATCAAATTTGCTTTCATCAGCTCAACCAAACACCTCTTCCTTAATCTCAATACCTCGCTGGGTGCACATCTATATTGAGGTTCGTGTGATCCACGAAGATCTCGCTGCCACGCCAAAGGGATAGTGTCGCCACGATTTCAACGTGGACACACTCGCCATAATTCCTAGGTTGCGCATGGAATAGTTCTTCGCGCTGCTTCCACTGCCTCGAAGCATAGGATATCACCTTCACCTTCCGAACGAGCACGCTTTCCAGACTAAGTTCCGAGACATCTTATAAATCTGAGGCAAATCTGTCCCTTCCAGTATTCGTAAGGATTTGATTCGAACGAGCCGCTTCTTTAACTTTACGAGCTAGTTTCACAGTCGTCAATTCATATGAATGCTATTCCCTTCCAGGGCACGATGAGTCAGAGGCGATGCCATCGATAAAAATCTGCGACTCTGAATCTTATCAGTTAACTTAGGCCAATTCCACCATCGCTTCGATCTTCTGGCTGCATCTTCAGCTGAAGGCTATCCCAAGGGTCTCTCAAATCCAACACTCAGTCGATAAGCCAAATCTTATTTCTCACATCTGCCCTCGACGCATTCCCAAATACGCCGCCACAAGGGTCATCCTATGGGTTTACCATATTCATCTCCGATTCAGCGGACAAGTCGCTAGGGTCAGCTGTCCCGAAGCTACGCTCGATAATTGTAATCATCACGATGGACAGTTACTATAAACCATGCTATATCTCATCTGCCAATCCGAATCAAAATCCAACCATTCTATCCAAGTGAACTTCCAAATCCGAGAACCGCGCCCGTTGAAACCGTCTTCCATCAATCCGCCGTTCTGCCCTGAATCTATCAAATTTTTGAATTGCCATGTTCGTCTTCTCGCACTACCACTGCAATAATTTCCGAAACCAAAGACTTGCTCCAATTCTTATCCGTTTGCCGCGTTCCACAATGCACGTCTAACTTGCTCGAGCAGCACAGTGATTTCTTCCGACGTTGCTCCCACGTTTAGCTATCTTCAAAAGTCTGTCCACCAAAATCTTTCAAGTTTGTGTGAATCCATCGCATTGTCCTTCCAAACCAAAATCGTGTTTCATTGCTCAACCAACAGCTCAAATATGTTGCCCAAAATCGTAGTCCGTGCTCGCTATCCTTCAATTAACCAATCGCTTCGCTCAAGCGTCTCCCAACTGTTCATTCCGATCTCGTCCATCTTGTCAAGTCCAACGATACTTCCATTTGCCCCAGTCCGTTCTCAATATACTCAACTCAATATTCACTTGCTCTATTTTTATTCTTCCCAACTCAACCGACGTGCACCAACCAACTTATATTTCTGTTACTCGAGTTCGTTCAGGCAATTCTCATTGATGTCCAAACCAAAATATTTTCAATGCCTTGCTCAATATGTGGTATCCCATATACCACTCCGAATCAAGTCGCTACTCGCATTACGATTTCTTTACACAGATCCAAGATTCGTTCGAACCATCTCTTATGCGAGATTATGCCTTTCATAACTCAAGTCTGACACAAAAACTCAGCCAATGCAGGAACCATCCAACGATTTCTATCAATCTCGCTAGGCATGCTATATTCCATTCTCAATGTTTTCAGGTATTCTCAAAGCCGTCTGATACTTTCGCTACACGAGCAACCCGTGCAACGATCGTATTTCCAAGTAGTCCAGCCCAAATACCCAACTGTTCCTCACATTTGTTGTACGAGCAACTCGTGCAAACTTATCCTGATATTCTCAAGCCAAACTCAAACATGCTCAACCGATGCGCCGCAGCCAAAATTCCAACTTCTATCCAACACAGTCGCTACACGAGCATCTCGTGCAACAATCCATTCTCATCGAATGCTTCTACTCAAAACATGCCGCATAACCAAATCTCGATAGCCAACCAACTGATCCATAGATGCAAATCAGAAACTCCCTGAACGACAAGCCAAGCCAACCCAACGAAAGCTCTCAACTTGTTGCACAAATGCAACAACGCCAACCAACTTGCTGCACGAATGCAACAACGCCTAACGAGGCTAAGCGATCCTACAAAAACCAACCAAGGCAACACAACCAAGAATAACATGCAGCCACAACAAGCAATATATAGACTTATTGCATGAAACATCCAATGCGGCACCGAGTAGAGTCAAGAGCTAGACGACACGCGAAAGCTATTTAGAGTTTGTGATGAAACGAAGGACCAAGTCCGAAAAAATGAACCGGGCGCTCTGATACCAATTTGTCACGCCCCAATCTCCCGCAAGCTCGATAGTCCCCGCTGAACGTGAATCACCACGTTTACAGCTCTCCCGCAGGACAATCGTTCTCATCGAGACGTGATGCCGTACGAGCCTGGAGTTGCGCTCGTACAAGGCGATGTTGCCAAACACCAAATGTTATCATTGAAACAACCAAGTTGCAGCGGAAGTCAAGTATTGTGTACCAAGCATACAATCAGAATAATACGCAGCGAAGCTCACGATAGGGTCCAAATGAAATGCCCCGAAGGCAATACCACGGAGACGATGAAATAACTCTTGCTCTTTTCTCTAGCCCACAAAGGTACTTACAGTTCATACATCATGCCTCGTATATCCAAGCAGCGCCACTACGCCTGTGTACCTGAAAAATTGCCCACAAATGTGGGTCAGTACACAACCGTACTGGTGAGCGGGGTAACCCACTCGCCTAAGCCGACACTAAGTAAAATAGTGAATGCAAACAGTTATATGGTGATTTTTCTAGTTAAATCCTAGATTCGTTTCATGGCATATGGAAGATATGTTAAGGAAAGCTGTAAAGCAGTTTAAGCATGCAAGCATTCAACTCAAACCAATCGACAAGCAATATATATAGCAACCCGAAGTAAACTAGCATGCAACCGTCCTGCTCAAGTCCAAGCAATACGATAACATATCGAACCATTCCCAAGCCTCAATATCCATCCTCAACCAACATTTACAATCCAAATCTCACAGTGCACACTCTTGCCGAGGCAAGATGGCCGCGCCTACACGAAAGCCAAACCAACAAAAGAAAAGCAAGCCAACACTATACTATATGAAGTCACTGGCCAAGCCATAAAGGACGTTTGATCGGACTGATCAAATGCGGTTCTCCTCAAAACAGCGCTAAGTAGCTAACCCACCTGGATCGATTGCCAACCGCTGGTACCGCGCCCAAGGCATGCACGTTACCCAAATTGTCTCCTCCATGGCCGAACGGTCCCGGTGCCCCGGAGCCTTCCCATTCGAGAAAACGAAACCCTGTGCAATACAGGTTGTCCGTGACATGCAGACACCAAGTAGGTATGACGAGAGGATCGAACATTCTCGCCCCACCAAGCGATCCTAGACTCGTTCCATGAATTATCCAACCAAAACATCCATAACCATTCTTCCAACATATAGCCCAAGGCACCAAATCCAAGTTATTTCCATAGGCACAATGCCTCTTCTCAACACAGTGTTTCCAATGGTGCAACACCCATGCTCAAAGCTAACCCATGGCACAATGTCGTTTCAGTGACACAATGCCCCATTCGTGGCACAATGCCCCATCAAGCGGCACAACACCCTCGCCGATGCAGTTGTTCGGTTTCGAACCACAACTGCTCGCTTTGCAAGACAAAGCAACCCAGTGATACTCGTGCACGGATGCACGCTCGTTCGCCCGAATTCCTGATATTCCCATTTGCCTCAATGTATCATTCCAACTTGTGTAATTCCAACCGTCCAAGCATAAATCCCAATCAATCAACCAACTGCCTCAAATGTATATTCCAACTCTAGCTCCAACTATCCAACGCGTAAACCAAATCAAGCCACAATCCTACCAAGCCAACGACGTCCACTCTATGCATGCCTCAGTGTAGTGATTCCCAATGTTTCAGCCCAAGTGTTCAAGCCTTTATGTGTTTTCCATATTATTAGGCATGAAGGAGTAGAGGAGAAGGGAAAGAGCCCACTCACAATGTTTGATCCCGTTAGGCATCCTGTCCTGCCGATACGGCCAATCCCTTGAACCCGTGGTCCGATGCAAGTGCAATCTACTCAACTGGTATGATCGTGCGAGCAGGCCGTGCTCTCCAAATCATCCGACCGATCGGACTAAGGAAGACGGCATTATCGCTTCCATCCAGCTATTCAGTATTGTTCTGAACGAACACCTGATTTCTATTGAACCCGCTAGCCATCTGCACATTGAAACCAACTCTATTAATCCATCTTCCCAAAATCAAACATTTCAAATGTAACCAGCAATTGATTTATTCAATCCGACTCAGCGTAACGCTCCGAGCGGTTGCGGGCGTTACAACATGATGGTGAATGGATGATATATACAAAATTTTACGTCATAATATAATCATTATGCAAAAAATAAATTGCACTTGGGAAGACTAGGAGCAATCTTCATAACCAATTAACGCTTAGAACAAAAAACAAACAAACAAAATTGGTCATCACTCATTATGACCAGAAATATTGACTTCTCGGAAGCAGAAGGTACAGCAATGAGTAAAAACACCTTCCATCAATATTAGGGGTGAACATTCGGTTCATTCGGTCCAAAATTGAACCGAATAAGCAAAACCGAATTAAACCAAAAACCGACTAAACGAAATCGAAACCGAACCGATTTGGATTATAACCGAACCAATTTAAATCGGTTCGGTTTTCGGTTTATTCGATTTTTTGATTTATTTGTATTTTTTTAGTAATTAAATTTAGTCGGAGCAAAAGATGACCAAATTCTGCATGATGGAGCAAAATATTATATATATATATATATATATATATATATATATATATATATATATATATATATATATATATATATATATATGAAAAATCAAATATTGCTCCAGTAAGTAAAATGCTGAACTGCTAGAAAATATTACAACAACAGAGATATTGGCATAATGCTCCAGTCATTGACTCATTGTTACAATAGGGAGATTGACATATTGCTCCAGTGAATGTTACAAACAGAAAAAAGTTTACAACAGATGGACATAACACATTCCAACACTCTGCACTTATTTTACAGTAAGTAAAATGCTGAATTGCTACAAAATATTACAACAACATAGATTGGCATATTGCTCCAGTCATTGACTCATTGTTACAAACAGAAAAAAGTTTACAACAGATGGACATAACACATTCCATCAATCTGCACTTATTTTATGTAATACACAATGTATAAGCCAAATAAAACATCTTCATGATTCCATCATTGATCATCAAGGTTTATACACCTGCAAATCAATTTGACACTAGCTCGATTACAACAAAACAACAAAAGTGAGACAATCTAATGAAAAGAAAGAACAAAATACTTGTGAGATAAATTTGGCATATTGAAAAGTAGTCCAAGGAGGAATTATACATAAGAATCCTCTATTAGCACCACAAGATTGAAAAGTAGCCCAAGGAGGAATTATACATAAGAATACATAAGAATCCTCTACAAATAGAGTCTAAAGACTATGATTCATAACTAAGGTAGAACATACAGAAGTACACACAATGATGGATTGAAGAATACTTACCAATATCTCACATTGTTCAGGATTCCAACTTGAAGCAAGAGATAACCCAAATCCTGCATGATGGAGGAAGAGAAAGTATTATTTGAAGTTTTTGAAGGCTCAGATTGGCAGGTTGTGCATTAATAGATGCAATGTAGTATCTGTCTACTACTCATTATTGTTATCTCATCATTGCCCTCTCTTCATATTTGTTAGCAAATTATCTCATAAAATAAGTGCAGTGTAGTACTAATTGCAGAACATAGAATTTATCTCATAAAGTGCAGTACATAATCCAGATTTAGAACCCAAAATTTATCACATAATCCAGAACACAGAATTCAGATGAGTGCAGTGCAGAATCCAGATTGCATAATCCAGAATCCAGAATCCAGTACAAAATCCAGAATCCAAAAAACATAACCCAGAATTATATAGTGCTTAACAGTTACAAACTTATAGTCCAAAATAATTGAGTGCATAATCTGGAACCCAAAATTCAGTGCAGAATCCAGATTGCATAGTTACAAAGAGCCCAAAATAATTAGAGTGCTTAACAGTTAATAGTTAGACTCCATCCTCTTTAAACCTCGCTTGAGGTTGAGACCACCGACAATTGACTTAAATCTATATAAAAAATCACAAGTCAATATTTAATCTTTATGCTATGAATTAGGAAATACAAAACAGTAATAAAAAAGTATACCTTTTCAAGTTGATCTAGGGATTCTAAGTTCTCTTCAAGACTAGTGATAATAGATTGATCGCGACCCGACCGAAACCAATCTTGTAAGCAAATGAGATCTTGAGCAATCTTAGGTGTCAAAGAGCTCCTAAATGCATCAAGCACCCAACCACCGTACTAAATGCACTCTCCGAAGCTACCGTAGATATCGGAACAGCTAACACATCATGAACCATTCTAGAAAGAATGGGAAAGCATGGTGAATTAATCTTCCACCAAGCCAAGATGTCAAAATTTGGATTCTCATCTTCATCGGCTTCGGTGGGCTCAAGAAGATAACGATCCAACTCTGACTTATTATCACAACCTCCCATTTTTATTTTATGGCTCTTATATTGAGCCTTCATCATATTTTTCAAGTTGAAAAGTGGTCGATTTTCGGCATTTGAAGATTCAAGTATATCATTAGTAGTTGAAGAAACAACTGTAGGTGCATAGACCTTTTTGTAGGCTTCAAACATAGAATATGAAACCGCTTATCAGTTAAAAATATTCAAAAGTCAGTTAAAAATGCTAAGAACTTATCTGTTCTTATCAGTAAATATATAAGATATAGTTTTTGTAAACACATAAGAATGTGTGGTTTTACTTGTTCTTTAAGAACTTACTGTTCTTATCAGTTAAAAATATTCAAAACTTAACTAAGCACTAAACAAAACAAGAAATAATGTCAAAACTAACCCAATCACTATGGAAAAAAATATTCAGTTAAAATATTCAAAGAAATAATGTCAAAACTTATCTGTTCTTATCAGTTTTTATCCCTTCGTAGTATACGTTCTTATCAGTTAAAATATTCAAAACTAACCCAATTACCCAATCACTATGGAAAAAAATAATGTTCTTCTCAGTACGCAAAAATCATTCAAAACTCAACCACGTACTAAAAAAAAAAGAAATAATGTTCTCATCAAAAAAAAATGTTCTTCTCAATATGCAAAAATTATTCAATCAACAATAATGTCCAAATTTTGAGACTTTCAATAGGCTCTCTTTCATTCGATATCTAAAATAAAAAAGAAAACAAAAATATATTACAAATCAACAATAATATTCATTTGAGACTTTTAGCCTATAGGCAAACTGGCCATTGCGTGCTGCGACATATGTGCAAACTAAGCATTATAAGCAATAATTTGTCCTGCAAATGCAAACTGCAAACTGGACACATATGACATATATTCATTACAGAGCACACACACTCAGATAGAGACAGAAACTCAGAAAGAGAGAATTCTTACAACGATTCAAGCAAGATAAATTCAAGCCCCCGAGATGATCAAAGCCAAGATTTAAACCAAGAATCCAAGGGTCCAAGATCTGCAAAATTCAAAGTTACAGAATAGGAGAACACTTCAGATTGTTGAACATGCATACATTTCAAGAATATACTTACAGTTCAAGAAAACACTTTAGAACCAGTACACTATAATTTTTTAAATGCATTTCTAATTTACAAAACATTTAGATGCATATCTAATTTACAAAAATTTACAAGAACATGCATATCTAATTTTCAAAACATTTACTACCTGAAGTGTAGTAAATTAGATGCATATCTAATTTACAAAAAATTACAAGAACATGTATATCTAATTTACAAGAACATGCATATCTAATTTACAAAACATTTTGATGCATATCTAATTTACAAAAAATTTACAAAACACTTCAGAACCGCTACTTTCTAATTTACATAACATTTAGATGCATATCTAATTTACAAAAAATGCATACACTATACAACAAATAGAATATGAAAGTTACAGAACATGCATACACTATAATTATATAGGTCCATGCATAGCAAAAAAATAAAAACGTGAAGACAAATCAGTAGAAGAAAATTCAGTAGAACAAGCATACACTAAAATTAGTATAAAATGAAGACAAACAACTTAAAGGCTCCATGCATAGCAAAAAAAATTATCCAAACTTCAAAAACTCGAGAATAATTATTCAAAAAGTTAGATCCAAGCATATAAAATAGATCAATACTATAAAATAATTTTAAAATAATTAACCAAACCAGTATTTCATAAAAAAAGAGTAATTAATCAAAAATTGCTTTAAAAATATACTTTAATTTGTTAGTGTTCCAAGAGGTAACCAATATGTCTACATATTCAAAGAAAAACACAAAGTGAGAAGTAAGAACTAAGTAAAATAAATAAAAGAAAAAATTACAAGCAAAAAATTTACTTACAGTCTCCAGAATCCAGATCCAAAGAGAGACGAGCGTTAGAGACCAAGGGTTTCTCGAAGGCTCCACAAAAACGAGGTTTCTCTCTTCCAGATCCAGAGAGAAACTGAGAAGGAGAAGAGACGAGGGTAGGCCAGTTGGAGAGGGAGAAGGGTTAGATGAGATTTAGGGTTCTCATGTGTGGAATGTGGAGAGGGAGAGCCGAGAGCCTAGCGGCTGAAAAATTAGAAAGAGGAAAGAGAGATTGAACCATTTTTTTAGGGTTTTTGATATATATACATGTAAGGGTATTTGTGTAATTTTATAGTCTTAATCGAGTTTCGGTTTTGGACCGAAACCGAATTTGAAATCCGAAACCTAAACCGATTAAGGGTTTTGGGTTTTTTCCAAACCGAATCCGACCCGAAATGTTGGAAAACCGAATATAAATGCTTTTCCGGTTCGATTCGATTCGGTTTTTGGCCCAAAACCGAATAATGCTCAGCCCTAATCAATATCTCTCACTTGAAGTTTATTAGTAATGGGATGCAAAATAGGAAAAAGGGAGACAATCTCTCTCACCTTCCATCGCGGCATGATTCCATAAAAATAATGAAAAAGAAAATTTCTCAAATATGGTTTCAAAATATAGAAACCCTATATTTCAAAAAAAAAATGATCGTGTTAAACAAATTGACATGCAACAACCTACTAGACTACAACCGTTAGGTCATCCCATGAATCTAACTGCAAACCCTAGCTAGGTTTAGATTAGATCTATATTAAAACTTATGATCTTAGTTTGGTCAGCCCTTTCTAGTAAGCAGAAGAGACGATTCAATTTATTCCTCTAAATAATGTGTTCTCTGCTTCAATCGAGTAAAATTCAGAACAGTTTTCTGAAAACATGCTAATATCCAATTAATGCATTACTGTACTCACTGCTACAAACCAGGACCAACAAAATTTCCCAGAATTACTATCTGGAGGTCACTTGAAATGTTTCAATCTGCAATAAACCAACAAAATTTCCCAGAATGTTCATTTTTTATCACCAATGTTTCAATCTGCAATAAACCAAGGATCTTTTATTGCAATAAACCAAGGATCTTTTATTGTGGAACTTAAACAAAAATCTTGCTCTTTTGTACCCCCTCACGTTCTCTGTAGGAGAGCTTGCATGTATCAAAGAGATCAGTAGACATAGTTAAGGCAAATTTTCCAAAAGTGGCTCTAAATGTTTGTCATTTCAAATTGAGATATATATTAGACGATAGAGAGAACCCCCAAGATATATAGCCAACTAAACCAACCTAAGGGACTGCTAGGCAATTATGAAAGAGCGGTTATGTGATGTTTCTAGAGTACCGATATGAACTGTTACGAGAGATTAGATTTTGAGTGATTTTAAGTAGCGGACTTTTAAATCAATACAATTCATATTTGATAACGAACGATTTTCAAAGGCTTTTACAAGAACAAATAAAATAAAATTAATAAAATCGTTCAAAATCTACCGATTTGGGATGTTTATAAAGCCACCCAAAATTATATTACACCAATTTTGGAAAAAAAATTGAGCCGACAAAAATCAGTGCCTCACAAAATTATCAAATATGAATTTTCATAAACGGTCGGTTCAAAAATACCCCAAAATCGATAAAAATAACGTTATCGAGTAGACCCTAATAAACAAGTATAAGATTGCACTTGTAAAACGTGCTCAGGCAGCAGTAATGTGCATAACATTAAGTGGGAATTCTATTTTTTTTTTTTACTTTCCGACATAACGCACGGGACTCGACGTAACGCTTGAAACTTTTGTGCACACTGCATTGCATGTCTTTGAACCCACTGCCCCCAACTCCCACAATTTATAAATGGAAGGAATAATACGTCCACGTGACTTGAGCTCATGGTAGTCTAGAATGAGCTTTCAAAATAAGATCCCATACATAATATAAAAAAAATAAAATAAAAGTAAAATAAAAATTATCCTTCCACCAAGATTTGAACTGGGAATCTCTTTTGTGTAAGTCTAAAGTAGTAACAACTACACTACAATTTCTTTGTGATAAGAAGGACCCATGGTAAATACTAATTCTATTTTCGGTACAAAATTATTTATATATTTAAACAAACAAATAAAATTTGGGTCCTCCTGGCCCATGGGGCCCTGGACGGTCGTCCTGCCTGCTCTGGACCAAGGCCGGCCATGCAACTGCGGCATCGTGTCGATGATGAAATTGTTGGAAAAATATTCCTAAAACATGAGATACAACGAATCCTCGTGGTTGTTCCCGAAATACAACGAATTCTGACAGAAATTATTGTTTACCTATTGTAAATAAGCTGTTTTTCAATTATATCTCAAGGAATCAAGAAGAGTCAGACTAATAAACGTGCATTAAATTGCCCAAAAAACCGACTTATCTAATAAACTGATTTTAAAATTTTAGACAAAGAAGAGTGCTTTCTGCTATCCGATGTGAAATTAAATTATCCTCTTATTGAATAGCATAGTAATTTATATATTGCTCCAACAAGCAGCACAACCAACAGAAATTGTCCAACATGTGCTGCTGTTTGCTTGCCATCACTTTCATGGAGTGCACTTTCTTTAAATTTAGCACAATTTATCCCTTCCTTTCTTGGAATTAGTCTTTTTTGACCATTGCATATGTTACAATTTTTTTGAGTTACACAGATGACTTTCTTGGTTTTGCAAATAACCAGGTGATCCCAACATACAATAATATTGTTAACGCTATTACTATGGGGAACTACGTACACTGATCAACAACCACAGCAGTGGAACTTATTATTAAGGTTCATATATAGACTATCGATGCCACAATGATAAGCTTCTCATGTGCATTCATGCTTGCAAGCATAAATGTGCTAATTATTTATGAGGACATCCAGTGCACCTGCAAATGCCATCATCATCGCAGTATCCTTCTGCTCCACAAAAAATGAAAGCACATCCATCTTGGCATGCATAGTCTGTGCAAACATAATCGTCGACAAATGTAGCCGGTGGCTCATCATAAGCAACTGCTGCTGCTGCATCTTCTTTTGTTGCCATCCCTCCTCCTATATATGTATATATATCAAAGAAATAACCAAGAACGAAAATATGTTCAATTTAGTTAGTTGGTACTTGATATTAAGAACCTGACATAAGGGTTGTTGTCTAAATGCAATGTTATTGATCAAATCTTATATATACATAATAAGTAATGTTATTTGCAACTCCAAATTATCCATCCAAACTATTTTTTCTTATGTGACAGTTAAAATTGTATGTTAAATAGCATTATATGACATCTAATATATCAGCTAACATGACAAATTTTAACCCAAAAAATTAATTATTCATTTTTTAATATTAAAATTAATTTTAATTTTAATTTAATATTAATATTAATATTAATGTTTATTATAATTTTAATTTTAATTTTAATTTTGATTTTGATTTTGATTTTAATATTAACATTAATTGTAACGTTCAAAATTAAAATTAGTGTTAATACTAACACTAAAATTAATAGTAACATTAAAAAAATTTAGTTAATTAATTTTTTGGTTTAAAATTTGTCATGTCAGCTGTTATGTTATATGCAGGGGCGGATGCACACTGACCTTGCACTAGGTTGTAGCCCAGTGCAAAAAATAAACAGCGAACTTTTTTTTATTATATATATATGCTAAGTCTAGTATAAAAAAAATAGCAAACTTTTTTTATATATATGCTAGTATAGGCTTATGGCCCACCCAATACTCCATAAAGCTCACCATTTATACCAATCAACAGATGTGAAGAGTGAATCATTTGAGTCCAGAGACCTCAGACCCCGACTCTCTCATTCTCTGTCTCATAGTCTAGGGTTTATTATACAATGACCCGCGACCGATGACCGGAGACCCGCGAGGCCGCGACCCATGATCGAGATGCTTCGGGTGCTCCCCTTCTCCACACTCCAGCCAACCGACGACCAGGACGTTGCAGCCCCCTCCCGCTCTCGGCTGTCCTAGTCTCCCTCTTCAACTCCTCTTGTAAAACCCTATCATCATCACCATCCTCCTTTGAATTAAATTTTTGTAAAATCCTAACCCATAAATATTTTGTATTTGGTTTGATTTTAATTCACTATTTAATAGGCCTTTGGAATATAATGAAAAATCAAGGAAACAAGAGAAAGAAAAATCATTTTTTTCATTTTTTAAACCAAGGGATGAAACATAAGGAAGTGAAAGTCTTCCCCTCCTTCGAATGTTAATGTTTCAACCCCAAGGGTTGATCATAGGGATGAGGTTATAGGTGAATTAAATTCTCTTGAATGAGATCGTACGGACGTATATCAAAAGGAGTCTATATCAGCCAAAATTGACAACATTTCCACCGTCTTAGTTCGGAAAACAGTTTCGTCGATTTCAATACTCTTGGTTCCAACAATTTTATTGGTTAGAGTACTCTCCTTAAAATGATGCAACATTTTGTTTTTCACGTTATCTTTTGGAAAATGATAATGCTCTCCATTGCACATTGATTGTCGATGGGTTTAAAAATTGGAAGAGAGTTAATGAGGGGAGTCGATGTACGTTTTTAACACACATGGGAGGACCCAAATCTACTCATAGATATTTCATGAAAGCTATGGAAGATTTACCAAATTTTACTCAATGTATTTATCTTTAGTAGTTATATTTAATTGACATACAAAGGGAATATAGTTTGGATTGTTAGTTACAACTTCATATTTTGAAGGAGGTTGTATGTAGGAACAATCCATGTGTTTATTAGAATTTGAAAACTTGTTCAAAATTTAACTGCTGTTAATTCAATTTTTCATTATATTTGTATGTCATTTATTTTTACTGTCTTAGAGTCTTAAAATTGTAAATATGAATATGATTCCTAGTAATGAATTGAATCATTTTACCTATATGTCTAGGCTTTTTTATGGTCTAAGAAAAATATTTTAAGTGTGTTGTTTCTTTACATAAGCTGTTTGGTTATTTCAATAATTTTAATCTTCTATATGAAATCAAGTCTTTATAGTTATCTTCTTGAAACCTATTGCAAATGGACCTGATAGATTTATATGTACTATCTTCTAAAAGCTGATCTTATATATCTTTCCAGGTTGCTTCGTTGTTCAAGTAAGCTGCTCAGTTGTCACCTGAAAATGCAAATGTTCATACCTTACTTGGTGCCTAACAACTTGGAGTGCAAGAGTACTTTTTCCTCAAGGTTTTGGCTTTTATTTTCAAATTCTTGCTTCCTAGTATTCTTTTTTGAAATACATAGTATATCTTTGGAATAGATGGAAGCAATTATATTTGGTGGAAAATTATCAATTAGTAAACATTACCAAAATTTAGGCATAAATTTACAAAAAAAAAAAAAAATCTGTCGAATAATCGAATTTACAAAGAAAAGTCTGTCGAATTTTTGGCATAAATTTTTAGAATCTTATAGGAACTACTAGCTAGCCCACCCTACTCTAAAATTCTGGCTCCGCCCCTGATTATATGTCACATAATGCTATTTAACATACCACGTCAGCTGTCACGTAAACAAGAATAGTTTAGAGAGAATTTAGAGATGCAAATAGGGTTACTATGCAGGATAATAATATATTAATCAAGACATTAGAACATAAAAGAAGAAAGTTCAATCGATTAGAGAAGAACCGTAGGTGAGGAGCAACACAACGAAGAGGATTGGAAACATAAATTTCTGAGCTGGCACCATTATGGCAGCAAAGATGGTACTGCAAATTAATGTATACCTAAAATTGATTGCTAACTAGGTGAGGTGATTGTGTGAAGCATAGTAGAGTTTGTGTCTTAAATAGATGTTAGCCATCATAGAAGATTTCATTCTTTGTGAGCAAAAATGTCATTATCATTTCTGATACGGAAAGGATCTGTTGCCATAGGAGCCTGCATTTGTTGTCGAGGTTAACGTTACAATAGTTTTACTGATCATTAGCAAAAATATATATATATATATATATATATATATATATATATATATAACCAAAACTTAATTTCTGCATGCATAAAGCAATATTGTTATATTCTTTTTGGTTTTACGTAATCAAGAATTATTGTTTGTCTAATTCTTATAGCCGGCTAAGCAGTATTTGTTGCCAGAGTTTTGGTTAGTACAAGGGTTTAATTATTGTATACGTTCTTCTTTTGTTTTCGAAGAGATGTTCTTTTGTCTTTGGCTGTTTTTGCTACAAGTCACTTCAATGTTTGTTATGATTCATTGGTTTTATTAGACAATATAATAACCAAAGTAGACCCTCCAGCAGAATGAGTCCTATATATATCCGATACTCGGACTCCTCAAGCGGACAGGTAAAATAAATTCATGACAGAAAGTAATAAAAATTAAATCCTTGGCTGCGGAATGAATCTGTAAGTAAAAAATATATAAAATCAAACACAAATCAGCACTACTTCTTCTTTTCCTTTTTCTCACTAACCAAAAGTTGGAGTTGGGATCTTTTCAAAAAACTATTTTCATAATTGTGGCACCAATCAATGCCCATGACAAAGTTTTAAGTCACTGATACTTTTTGCCCCTAAGTTTTATTGGGAACAAAACACGGAAATCGTTTCTCAAACCAAGAAGCTAACAGAGAGCCGAAGAAAAGCACACAAAATTAAATTATCAAAATCACACAGAAGAATCATAAGCAGGCAAAAGCGATTTTTTTACGTGAAAAATTCAGATGAAAAAACCACGAACAAAAATAACGAGAAAGAATTACTCGAAACAATCTCCTCTTCCATGTAGGCGTCAATTCCCTCTTTATCTCTCCAATAGTTGTAAAGCACTATTGGCTCCTTTTGTAATGTTTAGAGATATATTTTAGGGTTAGGAAACACTAGCTTCAAATCCATAACTAATCAATTTGATTGAGGTATTCATACTATATATATGTAGGAATATTCAATCCAAATTCATTAAGGTATTTCTATTATATGTAGGAATACTCAATCCAACTCCGAAACGTTTTTCATATAGATTAAAATTTTCATTCACTCCAACAAGTTTTAAGTTCTTGATGTTTTTTGCCGAAGGAATGTTGATCAATTTTGAGATAAAAGTATCTACCCCGGAAGACGTAATGAAATGTTGATCAATTTCTATTCCTACCGTATGTCCTAGCCTAGGTGTAACACCAATCAGGATCACCAACTATATATCCAACATTGAAAATCTATATAAATGGGAAGAATACATATATTCAAAATAAAAAATATGGTTAAAGTCAAATATATAGTCAAAGGTTAAAGTCAAATATACTTTCCTTCAAGGACAATTGTGTTGGGAATCGGCCACGTCCTGCAAACGTTCTGACACAGTGTCTGAGAGTGTCCGCAGCAAAAATTTTAGGCCAACCCACATGACATAACTAACCCATGTCTAACGAACACCAAGCACAGATAAAGACAAGTATATGATGGTGATTATGTCACCTGGACAAATCACAACATTTATAACTAAGGTAAAATTACAAGATTGACAAAATCAATGTTGAATCATTTGCCCTAATAGATTCAACCCCCTCACCACACTCAAGAAGAAAAGAAAGAGATACAATTGAAATCACTTACCAACCCGTAGCAATCTCCCTGAGCAAAGGCGACGACTCATAGATCAGATCTCTGTCTTCCTTCTGTCTTGGATGACGAGGTCCTAAGAGTAAAGCACGGACTTTCTCTTAGATTTTCTGTGGACGAACACCCCGAATCTCCAACTTATGATATTCTTTGTGCCTCCACCCTCCTCCTATATTTATAGGATAAGAAATCATATTTTAGGTCATAATATAATTTCCTATATAGAAAACCTTTAAATAAGAATCATATTCCACCTAAAATAGTTCAACACCAATTATGGACGTCCAAATATGGTCAAATTAAATATTTGATACAAATTTGAAATCTAATCAAATCTTACATTTAATGTAGATTTTCAAATTATATCAAATCAAATCTTTGACCATATTTGGGCTCCAAAAATCACCAAATCCAAATTAGATCCCAACAATCTTTCCCTCCAGTCTGATGAGAGGGTGTTGACCCGATGGCTTCTCAACTGGACTCCATGCATGTTGCTCTGCGACAGAGTTTCTGCTCTCCCATGCCACTGATCTCCGATCCCCCGAGTTGCTTTGCATCTTCCTTCGTCTATAGCTCATCGACCGTCACGTCGACGCTAGCTGCCATGCGTAGCACCTTCTGTACCACTGGAATTCTGCCGACATCAATGACCCGGCTGAGACCAAAGTCCCTGATTATCAGCCTCACCGTGAGTCTTGGCTGCATGTCCCCAACTTTCGTCTTCCACCGAAATATGTTAACGTTTCGACGAGCTTCTTCACCCTTGGCTGGCCCAACCAAGCGGACGGTGCGATTCTTCCGAGATTCAAACTCCTGAATCTGTCAACCTTCATGTCCGAACTTGAAGCTCTCTCATACTCATGCGTCCTTGAGCAGAACATCACGCATTGTGCATGTCGTCGATAACCCACATCTCCCCCGAAACTGTGTGAATGGTGACGCCCCCGCCTCAGATTGAGTTTGCTGCAAACCTTGATCTCCTCCCTTGTCTCGAACTGCTGAAACCAATATCACTCCGTGAAGCTTTGGCAAACCACCCGTCGTCAAAACCGGATCCGTGAAGCAACCCCCACCTGAAAACCGATCAGCTGTCATGGGACCGACATACTGACTTTCAATCTTTGGCTCATCATCATTCATGTTTTGTCTCGACTAACCGAATCCTTCGTAATCCTAAAAGTATCTCGAAGCCCCTCCTCATCAAGTTCCCGACGATCCAACTTCTGTCGAATACCCCTCGAGCATCCGATGTCTGTGGCCTGCCTGTACAACTCAGTGGCTTGAGCTTGTACATGCCACAACATAAATCTCCTCGAGCCAGCTGTTAGGAACCCTTCGTAAGCATCCAATCTTTATCCCCAAACAAACTGCGACAACCATCATCCGCTAGTCTCCCTATCAAAACCAAGTTATAGCGCAAATCCAGTACATGTCGCACATCCTTGAGAACGAGCTTCTCACCAAGCTCCATGGTCAAGTGCACACCACCGATGCCTACAACTGCAGCCATCCCCTTGTTGCCCATCTTCACACGTCCAAACATGCCGCCGTGGTATGACGTAAAGATCCTCCTATATGGAGTTGCGTGATATGACGCTCCCGTGTCCATGACCCAATCGTCATCATGACACATGCCACAAGGTTCCTCTACTTCTGTTGCTGCGATGATAAGATCTCCCATAGCCGTGAGATCTTCCTGATCATCCTTGCCTTTGGCCTTCTCAGCTTTGAGCTTCATGCAGTTCCTCTTGATATGACCACTTTTGCCATAGTGATAGCAGCCCTCATTGTGGTCCATAGTTGCAAGATCTCGAGGACTCTCCCATATCCTCGTCTGTGACTTGGGTCTTTCCTTCCCTTAGGAAGCCACCAGAGCGAACTCCTGCGACGATTGCACTTGCCTACGTCGGATCTCCTCATTCAATAAGTTGTTTTTGACTGCCTCCATCGTTACAACTCCAACAGGCGCGGAGTTGCTCACCGACACCACCAACGTATTCCAGCTTCCGGCAGAGAACTCAAAAACAAAAGGGCCTGAAGCTCATCATCAATCACCATCTTCATCGCAGACATCTGATTGATAATACCCTGAACCTCGTTCAGATATTGTGCCACTGGGGCACCCTCCGTGTACTAAAAGTTGACGAGTTGGCGAATCAAAAATGCCTTGTTGCCAGTCGTCTTACTTTCGTACAGCGAATGCAGCTTCTCCCATAATGCCTTTGTCGAACTCTCCATGGACACGTGGTGAAACACCGAGTCGTCCAGCCATTGACGGATGAATCCAACGGCCTTCCGATCGAGTCATTTTCAGTCTTCAGCAGCTTTATCCGATGGCTTAGCGTAGTCGCCCTCAAATGGACCATGCAAGTCCTTGCACCATAGTAGATCCTCCATCCTTGGTTTCCAAATCGCACAATTCTTTCCTGTGAGGGTGATCATATGAGTGTTCATCTGCTTCGTAGACATAGTTGTCACGCCCCAGTCCCAAAAATATACGGAACTAGGCCACGTGGCATTGGCCAGCTGATACGTCACTAAGGGATTACCCAATTTAGTGGACTCAAAGTGATGTGCTACGCTGTCCTAAAATACTACAAGTCTAAATACAGGTAAATCTATCTCATCCACAGGAATATCATGAATTATGGGAAATAGTGCTGAATATATATAAAGCTAAGTCTGAAATGTCATAATATAAATTAGATAATATCTTGTGGGAACAAACCCACTACAAAAGATAAGCAAAAGTGAAATAAGATAACTAGTGCATCGTCCTCGAAATATGTAGCTCCAACTCCAGGTGTACTCAGGCAGATTCTGATGGCATCTCCTCTAACTCCTTCTCATGGGCATATCCAGTCTCTTGTCCAAGTCCATGTACTGTGGGGTAGAGTGTCTCATCTAAACCTGGCAGGGAACCAGGTCCTCGGTGGGATATAACAAGATACAGAAAACATGCCATGTATATCAATACTGAATAAATAAACAGGGTGTGCTAGCCATCTAAGTGAATGCAATTTGAGACAACCTAGTACGTATGGAAAAGTGTGGCTAGACATATGCTGACGTAATTCACCAATCCGTAGTGACTGGCTAATATATGCCACATATGCCCCCGTTCAAGGGCACTATGCAATACACCATCTCCGAGGAGCATGGTCACCGGAATATATATATAACAGCCGTATCACTCCGTCGAGTGCGGTATCGGGATAAAGATGTGGGTGTCCCATACGTCTTTTAGTCGTTCTCCCCGCCCAATATAATTAATGCCAAGTCATAGTTTTCCTGATTTTATTCTAATCCGTGATGCACGTCGTACGTACTGGTAGCTAATCAACTACGTAAACTTGCATCCTAAAATGAAGTGCAACCTTGTTGCGTGTACCCGTGTCAGGGTCTAAGAGGATATTAGGATACCCTCACAGTTGATGGTAAGTCTGTAAAGACTAGGTTAATTACACTATGTGTCAACGTACTTGTTGACGGTACCCGAGGCAGTCTCAGATACTTACTGTTATATGTAATTTACTAACAATAATAATCAACAGTTAATAATTGAACAGTAAAAACTTGGCAAGGTACACTTGCCTACTCCCTGATTGTGTTGAAAACATGTTCTCCCAGTCAAGTTTGAGGTCTCGTGACAGGGGGTCACTGACTGCGCTTGGAGATATAATCTGTTTAAGACATACAGGTTTCATAAATATAACATTTAATAAGAGGGTACATAACATATATATATATATACTTATGTAAGTATATAAGATATAATATATATAGTCATATATATAGTATATAGAGTACATATATATATAGAGTATATATATATAGATATAGTAAATATAGTAGTATGCATATATATTTATAGCATATATACTTATATAATAGATATATTATATATAAATATATATATATATATAATAATATATAGATATATATATATATATATATATAGATACATATATTTACATATATACATATATATATATATATATATATATATATATATATATATATATATATATATATATATATATATATATATAAAAGAAAAGAATAATACAGGAATTAGAATATATATATAGATACATATATTTACATATATATAGATACATATATTTACATATATACATATATATATATATAAAAGAAAAGAAAAATGCAGGAATTTAAATACATATATATATACTGTATATCCAGTATTATATTATAATATAAATATATATATATATATATATATATATATATATATATATATATATATATATATATATATATATATATATATATATATATATAATACATTATATATAGATAATACATATATGGATATATATATATATATATATATATATACATATATACATATATATATATAAAAAAAGAAAAGAAAAAATGCAGAATATAAATACATATATATACTGTATATCCAGTATTATATTATAATATAAATATATATATATATATATAATACATTATATATAGATAATACATACATATATATATATATATATATATATATATATATATATATATATATATATATATATATATATATATATATATATATAAAAGAAAAGAAAAAAAATGCAGAATGTAAATACATATATATCCAGTATTATATATAATATAAATATACATATATATATATATATAATACATTATATATAGATAATATGTATATATATACATATATATATATATATATATATATAATTTAAAAGAAAAAGAAAATACATATATATTTATATATGTATTATAATATATATATATATACACATAAAAAAATGAACAAATTCATATATATATAAGTAAATATATATATATACTGTATTTATTTTATACTGTAATATTAATAATAATAATAATAATAATAATAATAATAATAATAATAATAATAATATATAATATAATATATAATATATAATATATATATATATATATGATAACATATATATTGATATACTTATATATACATATATATATACATATATACATACATATACATATATATATATAAATACGTATTAATAGGGGGGGTATATACCTGACTGACAAGGGGGGCCCACGCCTCGTCGCCGGCGGGAGGACGGCGTCGGAGCGGCCGGTGGCAGGCCGGAAAGGCAACTGCAGCAGCAGCAGCAGTCAGCAACAGCAGTAGCAGTGGCAGCTGCAGCAGCTCCGGCGGCCGCTGGGCTGACAGTGGCGGTGGCTCAGGGTGTTAGGGCGGAGGAGGAGAGGTCGGCGAAGGGTTCGGGGGGGGTGGCGGAGGTCCACGACGGTCGGAGGGGGAGCTGGAGGCGGTCGGGTTGGTCGGGTAGGCGGGTGGTCGTGTGGTCGGGGAGGAACTGCGGGGAGTCGGGCGGCGGCTGGGGGCGTCGTGGGGCGGTGGGGCAGGGTGGTTTGGTAGTGGGGAGGGTGGCGAAGTAGATGGGGGTGGTGGCGGTGGACTACGGCGGCGGGTGGTGGCGGTTGAGAGCGTCGGGTGGTGGGAGTGGTGATGCTGCTGTTGTTGGTGATGGTGGTGTAGCCGAGGCTAGCGGCGGGTGGCGGAGCCTAGGGCTGGGGGGCAGTGGTCGGAGGGGAGGCCGGAGAGGTGGCGAAGCTACGGCGGAGGGCGGTGGCCGGAGTTGGGTGTGGGGAGTGAGAGGAGCTCGGGTGAGGGGGGGTTTTATACGGTTTTAGGGGAGTGGCAGTTTAGTAAATAGGTGGAAGTTTAGGGACTTTTAGGTAATTTTGGGTTTTGGGATATTTGGCAGCCATTATAGATATTTTGTGGGTCCCACATGACACGTGGACGGTCCATGTTCACCAGCCAATGAGGGGGTGACACCTCGCACTGTAATTTACAGAAAAACCCCTATAATTCCATAAATTGCAGAAAAGTCCTAAAATTGGGATTTTGCGCAATTACGCAATTTGTCTGATTAAAATCACTGATTCCTAAAAATACCAAATTGCACAGAATTGAGGGGGAAAGCTAGGGGAATGCCTTGGGAAGTGTGGGGGCGAGCCTGGGCAGGGGCAGGATCTGATTCTTTGGGTGATACGGGTCACCGTATTTATTATTTAATAAATACTGCGCACGGTGTTCACTAATTATTTAGAGGCAGGTAGGGTCATAATTTTACTACGGTGTCAATATACTAATTGTAGTATATTCAAAGTAGAATATTATCGTATTTTTGTTTGGGCAAAACTGGTGCAGGTTGGGCCTCAATTCCTAAGGGTACAGAGATGGGTAAAGAGCAAGAAATAAAATCAGGAAATAAATACGGACTTTTGTAATAATACTTGTGCGTCTCAAACGAGGCTCAAAATAAAGCATCTGGGAGTTGCACAAAAATTAAGAAAATAGTCTAACATGTCTAGGGCAGGTATGTAAATTTTGTTTGGGGATAGCAGCTAGTATAATGCTCTAAATTAAATTGGATAATGGACAGGTGCACAATCAATATGATATGTAATAAATAAATTTTAAAAAGTTGCAATAATTCTAATTAGCATAAAAATAATTTTAAAATACTGAAATCTGGTCGAGAGAGTTTACAATCTACCCTCCTTAGAATATTTCGTCCTCAAAATAAAACAGACCTATAATGAGAACGAAAGATTGATTGATTTAAAATATTAGGACATAGACATAGCTGAAGATTGATTGATTTGAAATATTTGGACATACCCTGGTCTGAAAATAGATGAGAAAAACATTGTCGAATATCCTCTTCTTGTTCCCAGGTTACTTTGCCTGGTGCATGATGTTTTCACGCAATACGAACTAGAGGGATAGTCTTGCCTTGCAACATCTTCTCGTTTCGTTCTAGGAGTTTTATGGCTCCGACAATGATCTTAATGGTCCAGTACATGACTTGTATTCGGAGTGTACCTCCTTAATTGGGATACGTGGAAGTCGTCATGTACTTTCCAATGTCTGAGGTAAAATTTATCTTGTAATCCATTTCTCCGATGCGTTCCATCACATCGAAGGGTCTGATGTACCTCGGACTTAGTTTTCCTCTTTTTCCAAGTCTGATAGTTCCTCTGGTAGGTGAGAACACATGTCCTCCTATTTACTCTATGTGTACCCTTTATCCAAATTATAGGGGTACTATCAGGTTTTTGACTGGTCGTACATTAATGGTATTTTACGATATCCAACTCAAGGTTAACATCTGTCTACCCTCTCTCCTTCAATCTAATTGTTCTATTCCCGAAACTATCTGTAGTACTCAGCTATTACTACATTCTCATGTTTGAGCCTAGCAACCAAAGTCTATCAATCTACCTATCTATTATTGCTTAGTCCTGATTATTATCTAGAGGGTGAAAAAAATAATTTAGGTCAGATTCTATAAGTCATCAGGTGACTAGGGTTTAACTGCGATGTTTTGCTACTCTAGATACTATTTATACCCTATCTATACTTGTATGTTCTTGTACTTCGGTTAACCTAGTGGTCTAAGGATGATGCTTCTTTTCCCGAAGTATGGTACTGGCTTAACCAGTCTATGTCTAAGACAAGGTTGGAGTTTGGTATTGGAAGTACCAAGAATTGCGTCCTCATTACTTTACTATACATGACTACTAACATGCTTTAGTAATGTTGGTAACTGGAACAATGCCTTCTCCGGAAAAAGTGGCTATTTGCATGGTTACGAAACTACTAGATATGATGACAGTGAAGTGCCATAATCAAATAATGCGGTTTGCAGATACTATTACAATTATAAGGGTACCTGAAAATGGTTTCACCTTCCAGTTCTTCTGCAATTGCAGCTAGTGCAAAGGCCTGCTCGTGCCTTTGTCTTCCGGTTTGTTGTCTGGCTAGGTAGTACTGTGAATCCTGAGTGGCCAAGGGTGGTCCCCTCTGAAATCTTCCAGATGCTAGAAGATGCTGACCTCTAGTAGGGGGTTGCAATCTCTGGGCTGGTGTTGCTGGTCCTTGCCCGTTCAGGAGTGCTGCTTCTCGGTGTTGTGGGTAGTCTCTGGCCCTATGTTGATTTTCTCCACATATCAGGCATAGTCTATACTTTCTTCGGCAGTTTTTGGCATAATGTCCTTCCCTGCCACAATAGTGACAAGTCTGAAGTTTCTGGTGTTGATATGGTCCCGTCTTGTGTTGTGTCTGATTTCTCTGGTGACGGATTGGTCCTCCTGCTCCGGTCTGGTCTCTGGCTGATATGGTTGGATTTGAGCATCTTACTTCTCGGCCAATGGCTTCTTGTATCCTTGCCTCTGAAAGAACTTCTTCGTAGGAAATCCTCGACTGTGCCGTAGTATGCCCTTGGAGCTCGAGGGTAAGGCCGTGATAGAATTTCAGGGCCTTCTCCAGCTTGCTGGGTATCAGGTTTGCACCGAATTGACTTAGTCGACTGAATTCTGCGTCGTAGGCGTCGACGGTCATGTTCCCTTGTTCCAAATGCAGGAACTGGGAGTACAGATCATCTCTGACCGTGGCTGGAAAGTATTTTGCATGGAAGTGCTCCAGGAATTGCTCCCAAGTATGGTTTTTGTCGGTGCTGCGCGCTATAGAGTCCCACCAGTGATGGGCGTTGCCTTTCAGTTGGGCCCTTACTGAGGTTATCCATAGGTCGGGGTGAATCTGTGAACCTTCTAGCAACATTTCCGTGTTGGAGATCCAGTCTGAGATCTCTTCCGAAGTTTCGTTGCCAGAAAAGGTTCTCGGGCTCATTTGGCAAAATTCTTGAACAGTGCCAGGGGGTTGGACAGGTGCTAGTGCCGGGGCAGTTGTCATCTCCAGAGCTATTATCAAGGTCTGTCTCAGGGCTTCAGTTTGTTGCCACTGAGCCTGTCTCAGGGCTTCAGTCTGTTGCCACTGAGCCTGCAACAGGGTTTAGAAATATTGGAACATCTGGGTTTGTCCCTCAAGCTGTGGCATCAGGGCTGAGAGGCTGGAGGTAAAGGTGTCTCCGCCTGCGGTGTTGGTGCTTGGGAAGTTTGCCCTTTTTGCTGGGCTGGTGTTGTCTCCTGGGTAGGGTCCTGGGGAAGGTACGGGGTCGTTGGATTGACCAGCATCCTTCTCGGGGATTGGTCTCTCGGAGGGGTTAGAGTCCTTTGGACATTTGGCGATGGGTCTGTTGCTTGGTCAGCCCCATCAATCGCGTGTCCACTGGGTATGTCCATATTTTTGAAGAAGATAGATAAATTAGAAAAGTACGGAGGAAAAATAATAATAATCAAGCAGGATGCAAAAATTTTAGAATGAGTAATAGTGGATGAGACCTAGTGTTTCTATCCTAGTGCAGGCTTGCTAGGCATGTAATCATACTACTAGCAATTTAACTGGACCTGCATGGGCCACCACTAAAACCATGTCACGCCCCAGTCCCAAAAATATACGGAACTAGGCCACGTAGCATTGGCCAGCTGACACGTCACTAAGGGATTACCCAATTTAATGGACTCAAAGTGATGTGCTACGCTGTCCTAAAATACTACAAGTCTAAATACAGGTAAATCTATCTCATCCACAGGAATATCATGAATTATGGGAAATAGTGCTGAATATATATAAAGCTAAGTCTGAAATGTCATAATATAAATCAGATAATATCTTGTGGGAACAAACCCACTACAAAAGATAAGCAAAAGTGAAATAAGATAACTAGTGCATCGTCCTCGAAATATGTAGCTCCAACTCCAGGTGTACTCAGGCAGATTCTGATGGCATCTCCTCTAACTCCTTCTCATGGGCATATCCAGTCTCTTGTCCAAGTCCATGTACTGTGGGGTAGAGTGTCTCATCTAAACCTGGCAGGGAACCAGGTCCTCGGTGGGACATAACAAGATACAGAAAACATGCCATGTATATCAATACTGAATAAATAAACAGGGTGTGCTAGCCATCTAAGTGAATGCAATTTGAGACAACCTAGTACGTATGGGAAAGTGTGGCTAGACATATGCTGACGTAATTCACCAATCCGTAGTGACTGGCTAATATATGCCACATATGCCCCCGTTCAATGGCACTATGCAATACACCATCTCCGAGGAGCATGGTCACCGGAATATATATATAACAGCCGTATCACTCCGTCGAGTGCGGTATCGGGATAAAGATGTGGGTGTCCCATACGTCTTTTAGTCGTTCTCCCCGTCCAATGTAATCAATGCCAAGTCGTAGTTTTCCTGATTTTATTCTAATCCGTGATGCACGTCGTACGTACTGGTAGCTAATCAACTACGTAAACTTGCATCCCAAAATAAAGTGCAACCTTGTTACGTGTACCCGTGTCAGGGTCTAAGAGGATATTAGGATACCCTCACAATTGATGGTAAGTCTGTAAAGACTAGGTTAATTACACTACGTGTCAACGTACTTGTTGGCGGTACCCGAGGCAGTCTCAGATACTTACTGTTATATATAATTTACTAACAATAACAATCAACAGTTAATAATTGAACAGTAAAAACTTGGCAAGGTATACTTGCATACTCCCTGATTGTGTTGAAAACATGTTCTCGCAGTCAAGTTTGAGGTCTCGTGACAGGGGGTCACTGACTGCGCTTGGAGATATAATCTGTTTAAGACATACAGGTTTCATAAATACAACATTTAATAAGAGGGTACATAACATATATATATATACATACTTATGTAAGTATATAAGATATAATATATATAGTCATATATATAGTATATAGAGTACATATATATATAGAGTATATATATATAGATATAGTAAATATAGTAGTATGCATATATATATTTATAGCATATATACTTATATAATAGATATATTATATATAAATATATATATATATATATAATAATATATAGATATATATATATAGATACATATATTTACATATATACATATATATATATATATATATATATATATAAAAGAAAAGAATAATACAGGAATTAGAATATATATATATAGATACATATATTTACATATATATAGATACATATATTTATATATATATATATATATATATATATATATATATATATATATATATATATATATATATATATAAAAGAAAAGAAAAATGCAGAAATTTAAATACATATATATATACTGTATATCCAGTATTATATTATAATATAAATATATATATATATATAATACATTATATATAGATAATACATATATGGATATATATATATATATATATATATATATATATATATATATATATATATATATATATATATATATATATATATACATATATACATATATATATATATAAAAGAAAAGAAAAAAAATGCAGAATGTAAATACATATATATACTGTATATCCAGTATTATATTATAATATAAATATATATATATATATATATACATATATATATATATATATATATATATATATATATATATATATATATATAATACATTATATATAGATAATACATATATGGATATATATATATATATATATATATATATATATATATATATATATATATATATATATATATATATATATATAAAAGAAAAGAAAAAAAATGCAGAATGTAAATACATATATATACTGTATATCCAGTATTATATATAATATAAATATACATATATATATATATATATATATATATATATAATACATTATATATAGATAATATGTATATATATACATAGATATATGATATATATATATATATATATATATATATATATATATATATATATATATATATAATTTAAAAGAAAAAGAAAATACATATATATTTATATATGTATTATAATATATATATATATATATATATATATATATATATATATATATATATATATATATATATATATATATATATATATATATATATATATATATATATATATATATATATATATATATATATATATATATATATATATATATATATATATATATATATATATATATATATATATATATATATATATATATATATATATATATATATATATATATATATATATATATATATATATATATATATATATATATATATATATATATATATATATATATATATATACACATAAAAAAAATGAACAAATTCATATATATATAAGTAAATATATATATATATATACTGTATTTATTTTATACTGTAATAATAATAATAATAATAATAATAATAATAATAATAATAATAATAATAATAATAATAATAATAATAATATAATATATAATATATAATATATATATGATAACATATATATTGATATACTTATATATACATATATATATACATATATATATACATAAATATATACATATAATAATAATAATAATATATATTATATATATATATATTAACATATATATTAAAATACATATATATACATATATATATACATATATACATACATATACATATATATATATATATATATATATATAAATACGTATTAATAGGGGGGGTATATACCTGACTGACAAGGGGGGCCCACGCCTCGTCACCGGCGGGAGGACGGCGGCGGAGCGGCCGGTGGCCGGCCGGAAAGGCAACTGCAGCAACAGCAGCAGTCAGCAACAGCAGTAGCAGTGGCAGCTGCAGCAGCTCCGGCGGCCGCTGGGCTGACGGTGGCGGTGGCTCAGGGTGTCAGGGCGGAGGAGGAGAGGTTGGCAAAGGGTTCGGGGGGTGGCGGAGGTCCACGACGGTCGGAGGGGGAGCTGGAGGCGGTCGGGTTAGTCGGGTAGGCGGGTGGTCGTGTGGTCGGGGAGGAACTGCGGGGAGTCGGGCGGCGGCTGGAGGCGTCGTGGGGCGGTGGGGCAGGGTGGTTTGGTAGAGGGGAGGGTGGCGAAGTAGATGGGGGTGGTGGCGGTGGACTACGGCGGCGGGTGGTGGCGGTTGAGGGCGTCGGGTGGTGGGGGTGGTGATGCTGCTGTTGTTGGTGATGGTGGTGTAGCCGAGGCTGGCGGCGGGTGGCGGAGCCTAGGGCGGGGGGCAGTGGTCGGAGGGGAGGCCGGAGAGGTGGCGAAGCTACGGCGGAGGTCCGGCGGAGGGCGGTGGCCGGAGTTGGGTGTGGGGAGTGAGAGGAGCTCGGGTGAGGGGGGGGGGGGTTATAGGGTTTTAGGGGAGTGGCAGTTTAGTAAATAGGTGGAAGTTTAGGGGCTTTTAGGTAATTTTGGGTTTTGGGATATTTGGCAGCCATTATAGATATTTTGTGGGTCCCACATGACACGTGGACGGTCCATGTTCACCAGCCAATGAGGGGGTGACACCTCGTACTGTAATTTACAGAAAAACTCCTGTAATTCCATAAATTGCAGAAAAGTCCTAAAATTGGGATTTTGCGCAATTACGCAATTTGTCTGATTAAAATTACTGATTCCTAAAAATACCAAATTGCACAGAATTGAGGGGGAAATCTAGGGGAATGCCTTGGGAAGTGTGGGGGCGAGCCTGGGCAAGGGCAGGGTCTGATTCTTTGGGTGATACGGGTCACCGTATTTATTATTTAATAAATACTGCGCACGGTGTTCACTAATTATTTAGAGGCAGGTAGGGTCATAATTTTACTACGGTGTCAATATACTAATTGTAGTATATTCAAAGTAGAATATTATCGTATTTTTGTTTGGGCAAAACTGGTGCAGGTTGGGCCTCAATTCCTAGGGGTACAGAGATGGGTAAAGAGCAAGAAATAAAATCAGGTAATAAATACGGACTTTTGTAACGATACTTGTGCGTCTCAAACGAGGCTCAAAATAAAGCATCTGGGAGTTGCACAAAAATTAGAAAAATAGTCTAACATGTCTAGGGCAGGTATGTAAATTTTGTTTGGGGATAGCAGCTAGTATAATGCTCTAAATTAAATTGGGTAATGGACAGGTGCACAATCAATATGATATGTAATAAATAAATTTTAAAAAGTTGCAATAATTCTAATTAGCATAAAAATAATTTTAAAATACTGAAATCTGGTCGAGGGAGTTTACAATAGTTGTCAAAACCAAAACCAGTAGCTCTGATACCAGATATTGGTATCAGACTAACTGACCAGGGCTCTGATACCATATGTTGAAAATCGGAGCGTTCCAACATCGTGTCTGAGAGTGCCCGTAGCAAAAAATTTAGGCCAACCCACTTGAGATAACCAACCCCTGTCTAACGAACACCAAGCACAAATAAAGATAAGTATATGGCGTTGACTACGTCACCTAGACAAATTTTAACATTTATAACTCAGTTGAAATTACAAGATTGACAAAATCAATGTTGAACCATTTGCCCTAATAGATTCAGCCCTCTCACCACACTCAAAAAGAAAAGAAAGATATTACAATTGAAATCACTCACCAACCCGTAGCAATTTTTCTGAGCGAATGCGACGACTCCTTGATCAGATCTCTTTCTTCCTTCTGTCTTGGATGGCGAAGTCCTAAGAGCAAAGCACGAACTTTCTCTTTGATTTTCTGTGGACGAGTATCCCGAATCTCCAACTTGTGATATTCTGTGTGCCTCCACCCTCCTTCTATATTTATAGGATGAGAAATCATATTTTAGCTCATAATAGGATTTCCTAAATAGAAAACATTAAAATAAGAATCATATTCCATCTAAAATAGTCCAACACCAATTATGGACGTCCAAATATAGTCAAATTAAATATTTGATACAAATTTGAAATCTAATTAAATATTACATTTAATGTAGATTTTTAAATTATATCAAATTAAATCTTTGATCATATTTATGCTCCAAAATTTACCAAATTCAGACCGGATTCCAACAAATTGTGGCCATCGGATATATATTGATCAAAGAGTCTCTTGACGGTACTGTCCCATAACGAACTATTGTTGATTTAGAGGATTACCATCAGATTTACATGACATGATGGTCAATGGATGATATATACAAAATTTTGCGTCATAATATAATCATTATGCAAAAAATAAATTGCACTTGGGAAGATTAGGAGCAATCTTCATAACCAATTAACTCTTAGGACAAAAAACAAACTTAAAAATTGGTCATCACTCATTATGACCAAAAATATTGACTTCTCGGAAGCAGAAGGTACAGCAATGAGTAAAAACACCTTCCATTAGTTTATTAGTAATGGGATGCAAAATAGGAAAAAGGTAGACAAAGTTTTGATTCCTACTTTTTGCACTCCCCCCTCTCTTTTTTTTCTTCTTCTTCTTCTTCTTCTTCTTCTTCTTCTTCGATCTATATTAAAACTTATGATCTTAGTTTGGTCAGCCCTTTCTAGTAAGCAGAAGAGACGATTCAATTTATTCCTCTAAATTATGTGTTCTCTGCTTCAATCGATAAAGATTCAGAACAGTTTTTTTTTTTTTGAAAACATGCTAATATCCAATAAATGCATTACTGTACTCACTGCTACAAACCAGAACCAACAAAATTTCCCAGAATTACTATCTGGAGGTCACTTGAAATGCCATTGTTACATATTAAGTTGACAAAAGCAACTGTACTTTTCCGTGATACAGATTGATTACATAATATTACTGTCGTGCCCCACAGCATATGTTCATTTATATACAAAATATCGCATTGTTAGGCCTTCAGAAAGCTCAAGTTCTAGACATGGTAGGGTTTCCTGGGGGTCGGAGCTCTGTTCTCCATGGACTGTAACCTCTGTTTGAGATGGAAGACTTCCACCTGAAAATTCATTTCAACGTCATTTATATAGTGCAGACTTGGAATAGAAAAAACACAAATGGTTCATTCATCAGAAAACATTCAAATAAGATTTTGAAAATTGTATTGACCTGGAGCTGGAATGCTCTCGCCCTTTCCCCTGCAAGTACTCCCCTGGTAGAATGCAACTCCTGCGTTACAAAGCAAGTTACTTGAGCCACCCAGCAAAAACACAATGAGTTCTGTTCTTCAAATTATCATGGTTGGCATACACATCCATAACTAGACATGGCGAACAACAAGTAATCACCTTCTGGGTGTCATCCAAAACTGCTTTGAGGAACGCCACATCATGTTCGAGGCGCACATTGTCCGAGTGAACAATATTTGAGAGACTGTTGGCCTCTTCTTGAGCAAGCTCAACTTCGGCCAGCTTCTCTTTCAATAGCTCCACCTCCTTACCTGTGTCAATGAGCTTTCTCTCCATGTCCTGCTTGCTTGTAATAACTGAAGACAAATTCTTCTCAGCAGCTTCGCGACCAGCCAACGCAGCTGCCAGTTGCTCTTCTAACAAGGCATTCTTCCTAATCAAGGTTGAAATTTTGGTTTCATACAGTTGATGGATATTTGAAGGGCTTGTCAGAGGTTCTGATCTGCTATCACTTTCTTCGGAAATGTGACAGTTGTCTGATGAAGGGTTATCATTCTTCTGCTGTAAATTTGAGCAAATTGGGTCTACATGTATGCTTTCTTCAGCACTAGCTAGAACTGCAGCAATATCCATCTGTATTGTAGTTTCTTGTTGTTTGCTCCTGTGCTCCTTACCCTACAAGTAATATTTTGGTTATAGGCCCAGATGAGACAAAATCATTATTATGAATGAGACAAAATAATAACTCAAATTGACAGAATAAAAAATCATTCAGAAATGTAAAAATTACAAGCCTTTACTTCAGCCTCCAAGGAGAGCCCTCCAAAGTTAGCTCATGTGTCTGGATAATAGATAGCGTAATACAAAACATATAATAACTCAAACCATAAATGCTTTACCTGCGGTGAGGGATTGCTTCGTGTTAAGTAGCCATTGCTTTCCTTATGCTTGCCATCCGGGAGAGATTTCTGTGTCCTAAGGACTGAATTGTAGTCTTCCTCGTTGTGGAATTGCTTGCGAAGAGAAACACTACCAGAGAGAGGATTCATATCAACGGATGCATCTGAGAGAGATTTCCTGCCAGAGACATGCTGCTCAACAGCAGCCGCTAAACTACGTTGGGCAACAAAGTCTACAGCACGTGGAGGAGCAGTACGAAGATGAGCGGCAAGCTCTTTGGTACTTGGTAGGCAATCTTCATATACTAAAGGATCTGTATCTGGAGCAGATCTCCAACTCATCGAATGTTCATTTTTTATCACCAATGTTTCAATCTGCAATAAACCAAGGATCTTTTATTGTGGAACTTAAACAAAAATCATCATCATAAAATACAAACGAAATGTTTTCTAACCTGATTCAACGACTCTTTCTTATTTCCTCCAAAAGCAACAAGAAACGTCTTGCTTTTTTGATGTACAGTAGCTAGGCTAAACCCCTGTATTAACAGCAGCTGGTTTAGAATCATTTAACAAATTACAATCTATCGTTGCTATCAATAAAAACTGTTCCAAATGTAGCTAAATATTTTTAAGTAGAGATTTTTAAGCATGAACTTTTCATATGTAAAACATGGACAAATTTTAAATGTAAAAAATACTAAAGTTCAGTAGGCATTTAACTGTTCAATCAGCCGTCAATATACTGGCGGTCCTTCCAACAGATTTTAGTTATGTGCCATGTTCGCCAAATACTTATCAATAATAGATTTGGCAAGACCACTGGATAGCAAAAAGGCGCATGAGCAAATGGTATATTGAGAATTCTTATCTGGTCTTTCTGGCTAGCCTCTCTCTTTTTTTTCCTTGACCACTGCTTAAGCCGCTGTTCCCACCATTTCATCGCTTGTCTAATGTGAAACATATCTCCCTGTCCAACTGGATATGTCAATGTACACAGTGTACACACTCAAGCCATAAGCCATATACTCAACTTAATCAATTGCTCATACAGACGATGATATTATATGAACAATTAAATAAATAGATACATCTCCCCATCTGGTGCTCTTCCTTGACATCTTCGTGGCAAAGGTCTTGCACACCAACATTGTTCACAGACTATAAAGGAATAGCAGGAAGATGCATACCTCCAGACCAAACATGTATCATACACGACGACTAAGGAATCAAGGATCAGGTCAGGTTGGGTTAAGGTGATTCCACTCGTGACAGACTGCTGTAGAGGTATTCACAGATCATAATTTTTCTAAATATAGTATATATTACCAATCCAAAGATTTGGAAGGTAGTTCATAAACCTTGAACTCCTGTGGTCCAAGGTTATACTGTCAAAGCTACTTGAATAGTTCATGTTGCTTAGTTACTGGTAGAAGTGTCAGTGCCCAACACTAATGTGTATTTAGAATTCCTCTATAAAAATATGGATTTTCTAACATGTTTATATTAGGGTAAATCACAGGAAATCCCTAGGGTTTCACTTGAAAACAGGAAACTCCTCCAATTTTATTATTTGGAACTTAGGTCCCTGCCATCCATTAGCTCTTAACATCTGTTAGCAAATGGTCACATCATCAATAAATGATTAAATGCCCTCTTTCAAGGCCTTTCTGCTCTTTTAAAAATTTTCCTCCATATAATTTTGATAAATTAAGACAAACTTAACTGATCTTCTTACCTCCCTCCACTACCACCACCAAACATCCTGCTGCCACCGCTTTCATCTCTTTTCCCTTCCCCTTGAAGCCCCAAAACTAATGTTCAGACTCCTCTCGCCCCTTCTCTCTCTCTCTCCCTAAAACCTCGCAGGGCCCATCTGACCAGATCTGGTTGGATCAAATTTGGTCAAACCCTAAAACAAATTATAAATTAGTGTCTTAAGAGTAATACCATGCATGTGTCAATAATTATCTATATGTTGTATGATTATGGACTATGTTTATGTCTGAGTCTCCACGTCAAAGAAAATTGTTCTACAGATGTTGCAATGGCACTAGATTACATATGTCAAATGGTACTTATCATAGAGTAACTTGGAAGTGTTAAGAATAATTAGATATTAATTTGATTTAGGATTAGATTTTCTCTTCTATATAGATACATATTTCTTCTCCTACTCCTATCCGTATATGGATACATTCTCTCTTTATATATATTCGTAGTTGTATGGCCTTTTTACATCATCCATTAATAAAATCAATATTGTTGATTTGTTACATGGTATCATAGCCTAAGATTTTTTCAATCCTATGACCGTTCAAAGTCTCTTTCAGATAATGAATATTGATTATCTTTCAAAGTCTTAGCAAGAAGACGGATGCCACCGGCAAGCCCGCATCAATTTTGCTGCCATCATCAGCAGTAGACGTCTCAGCAGCACCCCGACCGTACGATCTCGTCAGAGACAAAGTTTATATATCTGCCACCCAGGAGTGCACGAGCCACCAACAAACCTCATGGAATGTTTTCTAAAACTCTTCTACGTAGACGCCAGACTTGACATCAATCTACGTTCTTCTTCCTTCCAGATCAGCAGTTATCACCATGAGCTAACTTTTTATTCTACAACACTTTGCTTTGCTTTGCTTTGCAAGAGAGAAATTATTATTCTACAAAGGGTGTCAGGTTCAAGGCAAGAGAAAAAGCAAGTAGGAAATTATTATTCTACAAAGTATGCAGTAGCAAAGAAGGGACTTTGCTATTGGTACAGGGTGCTTTCCTGATTTACCTTCCAGTTTGCTATTTGGTATATTTACTTTCTAGTTTTATATATATGTCAAAACATTAGTTAAAAAAAAATCAAAAAAAATCACAAAAAAAAAATGCGTCCTCTTTGTAGCTATTGCAAAAAACATGGTCATTATGCTACCATCTGCTATACTCGTCAGCGGTCTAGTATGATTTGTTCTCATTGCCAGAAGTCTGGACACTCAGTAGATAATTGTTTTCTACTTCATCCACATCTAAGAATTCAATTCTTCAAGCGGATAAAGACAAACACTTCCTCCTCGACTCGCTCTCCGGTACTCCAGACTTACATTGTTGATAGTACACAGATATCGACAGATATTCAGCACCGGCTTACTCAGTTAGAGCTCCAACTTCGGCTTCAGCGTCATCATGTCTTTGCTGGCTCCTCTGCATCTGCCTCTTCTGGTATGTCTACTTCTTGGATATTAGATTATGGTGCTTCTCATCATATGACTTCTGACCTTAGTCTCTTATCTAGTATTACACATTTATCATTCCACTTTCCCTCTTTACACACAGCTGATGGTTCTCAGTTGGTCATCACTTAATCTGGCTCCATTATTTTCGACACCTTGAGTCTTCATTTTGTTTTACATGTTCCCCATCTTACTTTACATCTCATATCAGTTAGTAGCCTTTGTGAGAGTGAGTTTATTGTTATTTTGTATTCCCTCACATGTTCTGTGAAGGATTCTCGTACGAACCAGATGATTGGTCGTGCTCATAGGAATGGACGATTGTACCACTTAGAGTTTCTTCTTCTATCAACTCAACCTTTGAGTTATAGTCGTGATGCTATCGTCACGCTTGCTGCTGACTTATGGCACAAACGCTTAGGTCATATTTCAGAGTCCCATCTAAAGAGTTTATTCCATAGTGGAGCTCTTGGACATGATTCTTTCTCTTCGCATTTCATATGTATGGGTTGTAAGTTGGCAAAACACTTAGTCCTACCTTTTTTTTAAGTGTTTATCAAAATCTACTAGCGCTTTTGAATTAGTCCACTCTGACATATGGGGACTTGCTCCTATCCCATCTTTGACAGGTTTTCTTTACTATGTTAGCTTTATTGATGATTATACTCGTTATACTTGGGTCTATCTCATGCGTCACCGTTTCGATCTTCCTACTATTTATAGAATGTTTACTACTATGATTCATATTCAATTCAGTGCTAGGATTAAAACTTTCGTTCTGATTGTGCTCGTGAGTATCTCTCAACTACCATGAGATCTATCTTGCAATCTCACAACACCGTTTTTAGCTGTCATGTCTTACACTCATAAACAGAATAGGATAGCCGAGCGCAAACATCGTCATATTCTTGAGACTGATCGTGCTCTCTTGTTATCTTCTTTTGTTCCACAAACGTTCTGGGCAGAGGCCATTCTTACATATGTCAATCTTATCAATATCACACATTCTTCTGTTTTGTCTGTTCGAACACCTCATGAGAATCTTTTTTCATGTCCTCCTGATTACAGTATGCTTCGCACTTTTTGGTGTACTTGTTTTGTTCTTCTTCCTGAGACAGAAACCACGAAGTTGACAGCCCGATCATTCAAAGTGTCTTACTCAATTTTAGTTCCGAGCACAAGGGATACCGTTGTTATGATCCCTTGGCCCGTCGTCTTCGTATATCTTGCCATGTCACCTTTCTAGAGGATTCTTCTTATTTTACTGTCCCACCACCGGATGTCCATTTTTTGTACCCTACAGCTCCGTCGTCAAGTGTTTCCATTGATCCTACTATTTTGCTTCCCTCTCCTTGTACAGCTCCTTCTACGATGCCTCCATCACTGCCTCACGAGGATCCTCCACATATTCCACCAGCATCTACTACACCATCATCTCCACCATCTACGCCTCTACCACCACCTCTCCGTTAGTCACAACGTACTCATCGACCTCCTGCTCGTTTTACTCCCGATTATTTCGATCCACCGGACAAGTTTGATTTTGCTACATTAACCTCATATTCTCCACAGTTTTATTCTTTTCTTACTGCTATTCATACTACACGAGAGCCCACTTCTTATCAAGAGGTTGTTCAGTACCTTATGACAGGAGGCCATGGCAGAGGAGTTTCGAGCATTTCAGTAGACAGGTACTTGGGATGTTGTTCCACTACCAAACGGGATCCAGCCTGTTAGTTGCAAGTGGATCTTCAAGGTCAAGTATCGACCTGATGGATCCATTGAGCGACACAAGGCTTACCTTGTTGCTCAGAGTTTTACACAGGAGCATGGAATTGACTATGATAAGACCTTTGCACCTGTTGCTCAGATGACCATAGTTCGTACATTACTAGTTGTTGTTACCGCTCATCAGTGGCCACTCTATCAGATGGATGTGAAGAATGCCTTTCTTCACGGTTCTTTATCCGAGGTTGTCTATATGGACCCCCTCCATGACTTTTTACTCCGTCGGGACATGTTTGTCGTCTTCGTTGTGCTATCTATGGTCTCAAGCAAGCTCCCTGAACTTGGTTTGAGTGTTTTCGGAGTGTCATATGCGAGACAGGTTTTTAGCAGTATTCTCAGGATCATTCTTTGTTTGTGTGGTCGTCACCGCAGGGGCGAGTTCTTCTTTTACTCTATGTGGATGACATAATTTTGACTGACGATGATTCAACAGGGATTATAGCTACTCAGATGTACCTTCATCAGCAGTTTCAGATGAAAGACCTTGACAATCTTCGATATGTTTTTGAACTCGAGATTGCACAAGGCAAGAGAGTGATACTAGTTTCTCAACAGAAATATACTTCGAAGATTATTTCGTTTGCTAGTTTATCGGATAGTCGCACAGTTGATACTTATTTAGAGCTTCATGTGAAGCTTCGTTCCACATATGACGAGTCTCTCAAAGATCCTACTCGCTACAGACGGCTAGTGGGTCAACTTGTGTATCTTTGTTTGATTATGCCAGATATTTCTCATGCAGTTAGTATTGTTAGCCAGTTCGTTTCCGTGCCTCGATCAGCTCACTATAGTACCTTACTCCAGATTCTCCGATATCTTCATGGCTCCATTACACGTTCATTATTTGTCTTCTACATCTACTCTGGAGCTTCGAGCATTTTCTGATGCAGATTGGACACAAGATCTGACCACCAGACTATCTACTACAGGATTTTGTTTCTTTCTTAGAGATTCGTTGATCTCAATGGCAAAGCAAGAAATAAGACATTGCATAATCTTCTACTGAGGCGGAGTACAGAGCTATGGATACCACCACTATGGAGATCGTCCATGTACGCAGACTGCTCTCTAATATAGGATTGCTCCTACACGACCTACGCTGCTTCACTGTGACAACAAGAGTGCTATACAGATTACAAACAATCCGGTTTTTCATGAACGGACAAAGCACATTGAGATTGATTGTCACTTCGTTCGTGAGAAATTTTTGGCTAGCACTATTTCTCTACCATATGTTACATCCGTTGATCAGCTGACAGATTTTTTTACAAAGTCACACCCCATACCGCAATTTCAGTTTCTATTGAGCAGTGTTCTAAAAAGCGGCCTAGGCGGCCGCCTAGGCGCTAGGCGGCCGCCCACCGCACCGAATTCGGGCAATTCGGCCTCCTAGGCGCCTGTTCGGACCTAGGCGGCCCTAGGCGGCGCCTAGGCGGTCCTAGGCGGCCAGTTCGGTCTAGGCGGCCTAAGCGGCCCTAGGCGGCCAGTTCGGCCCAGTTCGGCCGAATCAAAATTTTAAAAATTCAAAATTTCAAATTTTGAAATTTTGAAATTTGAAATTTCAGATTTGAAATTCCAAAAAAAATTCTAATTTCAAAAAAAATTAAAAGAAATGCAATAAAAATTCAAAATATCAGGAAAAAAAATCAAAATATTAAAAAAAATTAAATTTTTTTAAAAAAATCTAAAACTAAAAATTCAAATTTTCAAAAAAAAAAAATTTTTTTTTTTTTTTCTGTTCGGCCGCCTAGGCGCTAGGCGGACCTTCGGCGCACCGATTCCGCCTAGCGCAATTTATAACATTGCTATTGAGCAAACTCATGTTGTTTGACCTACCATGAGTTTAAAGGGGGTGTTAAGAATAATTAGATATTATTTTGATTTAGGATTAGATTCTCTCTCCTATATGGATACATATTTCTTCTCCTACTGCTATCTGTATATAGATACATTCTCTCTCTATATATATATTCGTAGTTGTATGGCCTTTTTATATCATCCATTAATAAAATCAATATTGTTGATCTGTTACAGGAAGAAATTGATATTAGTAATGGCGAACTTTGACCCTAGTAGCCTACCCTTCCTATTACTTCCCTTAATGTTGGACTTGATTTGTTTTTTAAGGCTTCTTAAAACCTTTAAGATATTAATTGACATTATCTTGGCCTGGTTTAAATCAGTCTGCCTGAACCAAAATGAAATGCTCAATACATATAGGATTTGGCCAATACTTTAATTGGTAATAATAGCAACATATGATAAGACTATATAGCAACACAAATTCTGCAATCATACCCATCAAGGTATACTGGTGTAAACAAACAATGCAGAATTAATGAAAACAAGAATTCTGCTTTATAACTAATGATTGGCAGGGATTAATTCAAAAGTGTAACCTGTCACTCAATGGATGTCACTAGCAGAAGAGAACTATAAGAAAGCACAACAGATTACTACAAAGGATCATGATAAGAGTTGGAGAGACAAACATGTCGCATTACTCACTTTGTTGGTAGTAATTGTAGCATTAGGTGACGAAAGATAAACAGACCACTCATACTTTGAAATATCAAAGACCAAGGTTTCTGCATGCCCTGTAAAAAAAATCATATCAGACACTGTCAAAACTAGATAAATTGGCTATACTGGAACCACAATCATATAAGAAAAGGCTGCAAGGAATGACAATAAAACATCATCACTTCTTCTTAGTGCATTTTATCAACAGTACCAATCTCACGATTCTAGCCGTCACAGAAGTCGTGGTGATAAATCTAGGTAGAGGTGGACATCCATCATCAGAGGCAGGCTGCTTTCACGGAAAAGCATCCATAACATTTGAAGAGTCATAATGTTAAAGCTCTACCTCTTAGTTCAATGGAAAGGAAGCAAGCTAGTGTCAGGAGATATTAGGCAAAGAGTGCACCCTATATTAACATTTAACAATATAACAATAAGGACACCAAGAAGGCTGGTATCGGGAGTTGGTCGAAACCATAAGTTTTAGACCACTATTTACTCATTTCGTCAGAATCCGGTAATCCTCTACTTTTTTTCTACCAGAGCCGAATTGAAGAAGAGGATTCAAATAGCCGGCCCCAAATATTTCAAATGAAGGCTTTATCGTCGTAGTTCTTGTTGTTGGCTGAATACCATAATCTGGGTTAGTATCAGGCAGGCCAAACTGATCTGATACGGCTGATTCATATAGATATGGACAGATACTGCAACCCTTGCTTTATATATGACCTTTAAGTTACCAGGAAAGAAATCTAAATCCGTTCCTTAGGTAACACATAGGTACACAATTGACATGAAAAATCACACAGAAACAAAGTCTCCCTATAACATAAGCATATGACCTCCAACAGTCGAATAAAGAAAGTTCATGATCCAGGAAGTACGGACAATCCAAAAATATGGGCTGTGTCGTGTCCGACAAGTATCGGACAAACTCGGACACTCTAAAGTACACTAGACACACAACAAAAATAGGTGTTGTGTCGTATCTGTCTCGTGCAACATATATCATGATACAAAACCAGCACTGGATATATGCTGGATAAACCTATATCAACACCAAAACTTGAATAACTACGGAGGTACTCATAATTAAAGGAAATACAAAGAAAAAGAAATTTTGTAGTATATGAGGCGGGATTGCCAAATTGGTAACTGAAACTATGGTAATAAAGACCAAGTCCTGTTACTTTCATTCCTTGACTTTACAGTGCCCATATGACAAAACTTATACATATTGGCTATCCATGTCTTGGTAGAAAGCAGTCTGAAACTGAGGCAAGTTATAGGTCTCATTCACTACCTCACACTTTTTATGAGAGCTACAAAAGTACAATTCTGACAAGAGGGGAGAACGGACAGTTGAAATGTTTGAATTTGTCATAACCAAACCTACTTCCATTAGATAATCACCATCATATAATGTGATACACATGCAATTTAACGTAACTGCAATGTCCATAGAACTCCTCAATCTTTTTATATTTTTACACAATTAAAGAATAAATTCAATTATTCAATTATACGGTAATATCTTTGAAGGACTACACAATATAAAATTTGCATGTAGGAAAGCATTTTTAATTGGGCTGTGGTATTTAGTGGGATAATTACAGTGATAAATAAAATACATAGTCAATATGGACGATTCAGAAGGAGATGAACAAGGAGAGATGAGAGCAAGAAGACAGATGGTATATGCCTTTTCATAAAGCATTAGAAAATCTTGGCTTCTCTAGGTTCTATAGTAAAAGAAACCTAAACTGAAACTCAAGCTGGAACTGTTTAAAACTGCCAAAACTTTTCTCCCAAAAGTACAAAGTCCCTAAGCAGAATTGGTAGAGATACCAGAAGAATTGCTTAAACTTTCTCCATGGTTTGCAGTATCGGCCGATACCGATCCGATACGGTCGATACCGATCCGATACGGTCGACACCGATCCGATACGGCCGATACCGAGACGGTTTGGTATGTCCCGATACGATACCGACCGATACCTGATACTAACCGATACCGACATTGGAGCTCTCTTTTCCAATCAATTCGGCAAAGAAAATTGAACGAAAAAGACCATCAGCAAGAGTGTAAAAGCATATTAAGGTTGTAAAGACATGTAAACGAAATAAACTTATCTATCGCAAGTAAATCAATAGGCAAGGGTGACTACTATTTCATTCAATTTCAAAACTACTAAGAAACAACATAGAAAATACTTAAAATTATGCATAAATGTATAAAATATTTTTTTCTAAAATATTAATAATTTACTAATAATTATTTGCTTTCCGATACCAAAAAAAATGTGATACTCCGATCCGATACAGCCAAAACTGATGATATTGCCGATATCGATACTCATAGGAAGGGTCCGATACCCATTGTACGAACCTTGCTTTTCTCCCAACTCAAATCTTCTCTTCCTATCCCATGTCAAATTTGAAACTCTAAGCCACCCTTGAACTCAATCAGATAGTGGGATCCAGTCCAAAATGAAGCCAGTGAGAAGAATCTAAGTGACTGGCTCATTCCAAGATACTCTATTGTTGAGTAGATAAACAGAATTTGCTCTTTTACTGGTAATGATGCCCATACTATTAAAAGTCATAACCATCATGTGACTTTCAAGTGTATTTTTGGCAGGCAAGTCGTGTCATATTTGGACCAATCCTTCCACTGGTTTAGACAACTGCTATCACTTGCTGCTTTTGTTTCATATACAAAAACAAGAACAAGCATTGTCCCAAGACTTTCTAGTTTCATATACAGACTCAAAGGGTGATATGTGAAGGTGTTGCACATAAACAGAAGGATATTTTAATTCAATCAACAATGTCAATCTCAATCACAATTAGCAAAGTGAATAAGAAAGAATAATGTTCTTAGACGAAATACTAATTAATTCAGGTGTGAAAGAAAAGCACTAATATAAAGAACTACACCAACATAACTTCAGGTTATCAAATCTGAACAGAGAAAATTACTAGTTCCGTGATTGTTTAACCATAAAATCATAATAGAAAAATATAACTCTTACTTATCATACTCTACATAACAGTTGATGCGTACGTTTTTTCTTGCTTCCACCCCCTACTATATACCATTTAGTTCCGCAGAAAGATCCACAGGAACCAGCTCTGGGTGAAGGGTGATGACCCCTTGTCTTTATTCTTGACCAGACCATCTGACAGATGATAAAAACAAAAAATATGAAAACAAGTTATCTTATTACTCAATAAATGCAACAACTATTTGTTTATGAGACCAGAAAGGGGTAAAATTTCACATACTGTTTCAAAGTCAAGGGAATATAGATCATTTAGAGTCCTAGACTTTGAATGTCCTCCAAAAACAAGAAGGATTTTATCATCATAAAGAGCAGATACATGATTTGATCTTGGTGATGGACCTGTTCCTCTGAAGTTGAAAGTCATTACACCAAAATGAGGTCAAAAGCATTCAGTAACTCATGCATATAGACTCTATATAATTATAAACAAGAAGAGGAAATTGAGATGAAAGTATGTGTGATGAGCTATTTGAAATGTTTTATAGTAGAGGCAAGTATTTTATTTTCAGAAAGAAGAGGTACATTATCAGAAGGCTCTATTCTGGTTTCATCTTGAAATAACTTTCATCTCTTCACAGATTAAGTTCAATGAGTATAAAGGCTACTCACGTATAATGCAATGGAAGCCACGTCAAAGACTTCAGATCAAACATATGAAGATCGTTTAGTTTCCTCCCCTTAGCATCTTCACCCCCAAAGACGATTAATACAGAACCAGCTCTGATCGCTGTATGACCACTGCGAGCAGCCTGAAATTATATTAAAATGTTAAAATATTGACAAACTACTATTAAAGGAACTCGTGAAATCTTGAATTTGGAAATACCGGTATATCGCCCTTGGCTTCAACATGAGACCAGCATTCTGTTTCTATGTCAAATGACAAGACTGAAGGAAGCAAAAAAAAAACATGGAACGAATAAGGACTTCTCTCAATCATAAATGAATAATCTGAGGTAAGCCAGTGTGGAGATGTTCAAATGAATAAGCAGCGTTGACCTGATACTCTCTCGCCTGGAGGAACGGTTTTCCCACCAATTAGTAGCACAACCTTTCCCCAAGATACCTACATCACCAACGACAAACATTTCGTCTTAGTGTTGCTGTAAAGAGTAAATCTTACCATGACGTTTATGTGCAGACTTGCAGTATGCCAACAATTGTTCACGATGGACCACATACCTACATCACCAACGACAAACATTTCGTCTTAGTGTTGCTGTAAAGAGTAAATCTTATCATGACGTTTATGTGCAGACTTGCAGTATGCCAACAATTGCTCATGATGGACCACATATATACACATACAGTATCCCAAAGCACCTTCCACACATCTAGGCTATTACACTGGAAATGCCCACTATAATGATTATTAATTACCAACGATGCTCAAAAGTATAAGAAGAGTCACTGGTTGGTTTGTACAGCTAATAAGGAAATGCATTGTCATTGTGGGATCCATTGAGATGGTACGCAAGATGCTAAAGACATAGAGGTGGAGTATTCAAAAGCATGACAACTGTGATCATACTTGACCCTTTTTTTCTCAATATCAAGCATGGGATTACATGACCTACCATCCATCAGATTTACTTAAAAGCCCAGGTAGGCCCTAATAATTACTTCGGAACTAAACAATGGTTTTACCAACACCGCAAGAGACACTGATCTTGATCTATAACTTAATGCTGGAGTTGAGTTTCAAGCATATATTCATTTTCAGGGCCAGCCCTGAGTTCATGGGGACCCTAGGCGAATTTTCAAAATGGACCGCCATATATAATGTAAAAAAAATTAAAATATAAGTAAATTAAAAAAATGATACCACCAAGGATCCTTGAACCTCTTGTATGCAAGTCTAACACAGTAGCCACTACACCACAATTATTTTATGTTAAGAGAGTCCCATGGTATGTACTAATTGTATTTTCGATATATATATATATATATATATATATATATATATATATATATATATAAATTTTTTTTTGGGCCCTCCTAGATCGTGGGCCCTGGGCGATTGCCCTGGCTATCCTGGGCCAGGGCAGGCCCTGTTCATTTTTCTTTACCATGTTTATATTTGAGAGATTGGAAGCTTGAACCTTTAAGAGCAATTACAATCATGACATAATTTGAACAAAATAGAAGGTTCCAGTTTCAGTTCCATAGACGAAAAGGTAATGTGGTTTAGAGTTATATCCAACTAGGAATCACGCACGTGCGTCTTTTCTCTGTATTTTTTTCTCAGTTTTAAATGTATACTTGCATGACAACCCATTTTAAAATAGTATAAAATATTTTGAAGTATATTTGTTTTTGAGATGGTGAATATTTATTGTAGTTGGAAGTTTGTAATTATTAGTGATTTGTAATTATGTTATATATATATATATATATATATATATATATATATATGTGCCAAATCTGAGTGACCCTTGTGTCAACGGGGAGGGACATAACGTCCTGGCTGGGAAGCAGACGATCGGTGGATCGAGCCACTGGTGCACATGGGATGTAGGAGTCCATTTTTATTGGTCCACATGTGCATGAGTCATGTAGGAATATGAGTCTATGGCTCATATCCTATTTGCCCATATATATATATATATATATATATATAAGGGCACTTTTGGAACATAAAAGTTCTACGGTGAAGCCTAGGTTTTCCTATTATATATAAGACTAGTATAGTATACATGTACGTGTGTTGCACATATTTTATAGATTATTATTAGGAAGACTAAAAGGCAGTAGCTGTAATTATTATAATCTTTATTAAGGCTACTTAGGAAGACTAAAAGATGGTTTCTGTAATTACCTAACTGCCCCCCATTAATCTAATAAACAATATCAATTGATAAACATATGCAAGGGTATATTTGGAGAGAGAAAAAGTTCCACAGTGAAGCTGAACTTTTCCCATTATATAGCAGTATAGATAATAAATTTTATATCACTGAAGGTCAACCACAATGCAGGCTTGGAATCAGTAATTCTCATATATGAAAAAGATTAAGCAAAGCTGAACCTAATGTGTGGATAAAATATTTAAGGTCCCAGCTTGGGCAGGGCTTTAACAACTCAAACTTGTGTTAAGCTCAAGATGCTCGAATGAAGTGCATGTTAAACTTAACCAAGGATGTGGCTAGACAAGCAGAGCTTATTTACAAACTCCAACTCATAGAGGGTCATTTTCTTAATATCATAGATTGCTAAAATGTAGGTACATCACAATACATTGTAGATATGACTTGTAATTCAGGAACGACCAACAAATGTTAATATGAAGCAGCTCTAGGTAATTCAAAAGTTCCTCTGGAACTAGGTGAGAAGTTAGTGAATCAATACCAGACAATGGCCTCTACATGCAGGAATTTTCTTTGGAAGCCCAATTGGTGACTGGTAAACCTTCGGAGCAGCAGCAGCCCAGATAAGCTTGTCCAAGTTAAGTATCTAAACAAAAATAACAGAGTTTTTAGATGCAATACTCAGGAAAGTTTGTATCAATCTCGATTCTCAAAGATTAAGATTAGCTAAGATGGAGCTTAATGAAAATAATTATCAAACTAATTGAGAGGGGGGAATACATTTCCACTGTAAGTATTACTTGGACGCTTAATGCAAGTATCAAGGGAAACTTCATATCAACCCCAATTGACAAGGGCCACATATTGAATCTTGACATATGAGTTAGTGTAATTTTCTATATACATATATGTGATGATCATTAGCTACAGTAATTACCCTTGTTGTGAACAGATTTGAGTGGATTGCTTAAGTGGGTAGCGGTAAACAATTCAATGTTTCAAAAGATTTCCTGTTTGATGTGTCTAAGGAACACTATTTGAAACCCAATAACTTGAAAAAACTTCTAAAGTGAAATTCTCATGAAGTTCAACAAAGTTACAGTTGCTTTTGTTCACTAATTATATCATGCAATATATTTGGACACAGATGGATAGTAATGACAGCAAATTAAAACTCACATAGAAAAAGTGCAACCATAATTTAGAATCCTAAATCAAAATTATGCTGCGTCTTACCATTGTGTCATCTAATAATCCATGGTTAGATTCACCACCCACAACCACCATCTTGTTCCCGATGACAGCTGCTGCATGCTATTGAAAAACACATTCCATCCACTTCGTTAAGAAATAATTGCAGTAGAATTCAACAAAATATAAAATTCAGACTATCATTTACATGCATCCGAGGAATGGGTGTGCTCCCCTCGGTAGACACCATCGCCCAATTCTCATAATTCCCAAGCCCGCACTTATTGACATAAAAATCGTCCAACGAGCACCGGCAGTTGCGATCTTCAGAACGACTGCTTGCCGATATGGAAACAAGGTTCTCTTCCTTCACAATGGCCTAAAAATTAACATCAGTAAACTCTGAACCCTTGCATAAAGTACTTGTCAGCCCAAAAAGAAGCCTTACATTTGACTGGCCGTGACGCTTGGTGGGTCTCATAGGGCTTTTCGTTCCCTGAGAAGGATCACCAAGATGAACCTTCAACCTATACAAAAAGAATTTGATGGAAGTCATCAAAGAAACCATCTTTATGGTTGCAAAAGTGCAAATTCTAGGGAAATTTTTTAAAAGGTGTCACCTTTACATGAGGAGTGTCATTTTCCATAAACAATGCATTTCTTAAACGTACTGAATAGAGAGTAGTAGTGGGGAAATATCACTAAAATACAAGGTTTCAATTGATAAAATGGATCGATTCTTCAAATTTCTTCGACCATAACGAAAATTTGATGGGAATTCGTGGAAGAGACCATATTTACAACAGAAAAAAGCTTCGTTTCACCAAAAAATACTTCAACAAAGGCGTCATCTTTACATGTGGAGTGTCCTTTTCAAAAAAATTCAACAACAATGCAGTTTTTAAAACGTACTGAATCAGAAAACTAATCAATAAACACAGGGTTTCAAGTGAAAAAAAAATGGGTCGATTCTACTAATTTCTTTGACCATGACGAGAATTTGATGGGAATTCATGAAAGAAACCATCTTTACAACAGAAAAGGCTCAAATTCTCCATAAATATTTCCAAAACTGTCACCTTTACTAACATTACATGAAGAAAATGGATCAAATCTGCTAATTTCTTAACACATTGTGATTCCAACTGAAATTAGATCGGAAAAAATTGGGGGAAATGCAAGATAATTAGGGCACCTTCCAAGCTTCATTTTCCGTCCGGGAAAGCCGAACATCTTCGGCATTGGATCCGCGAAGAAGAGCGAAAGTGTTAAAAAAAAAAAACTTTGGGGAGGAAACCCTAGAAAAGTGAGTAATTATCAGTGATTGATTGGTTGAGTGGCTTTAGTACTATAGAAAAGAGTGCAGTTTTTCTTTTTTATTTTATTTATTTATTTGGGGTAGGAGCTGGAGACGACCGAGGAAAAGAAGGAAAAAAAAGAGAGTTTTGTTGATATAAACCCCTCAAATTATTTCTATTTCAACATAAGTCTTCCGAATTTTCATATCTAAAAGGAGCAACCTCGAATGTATATCCATTTTAATATAAATTTTCTCGTTATCTTCGTCTAAGTTAAAATAAAATAAACCACTAAGCTAACTTCAACCATATTTGATGAATGATCTTTTATTCCTAGAATTTAGCACAATAAACTTGAATTTGTTGCTCTTTAGGTTGAAGATGAGAAAGAAAAGAAGCAGATGATTGAGAGCGGGACCAGCTCGTATGGTTAGATTATTCTATTCAGAACTTTTTTTTTGTCCCTCGACTATTATTGTGAGCTGGTCCTGGAGATCATCTGTGATCCCGATCTTTGGTAAAATTATGCTGAACTTAGATAGTTGTCCTAATAGAGGAAGTTGTCTCAGTCCAAAGTCATGTCTGACTTACCTTATGACCGGCCATGATTGAGACAGGGATGATAGAGAGGAAGAAGAGAGTAGCTGTGTTGGAGGACGAGTTTGAGGTATGAAATTTGTAGGATTTGAGTATGAAACCAAGGTGGGATGGTCGAAAATATGTATGGTCGAGGAAAGGAAAAAAGTTTGAATAGATTATGGAAAAAAATTTGGTAGAAATTGAAAATAAAAAAAGTTAGTTTAGGAATTAATAGAAGTTCTAGTCTAAAGATTAAAAAGAGAATAAATTGTCAAATTATGACAATTGCCAATGGTGACGAAGCTACACCTCTAAAAAAAAAATCTTAGTTAATGTATTTTTTTATTTTGATATAGTACAAGTATATTGATCGTCGACCATCCAACATGTTACAACAATTTTAAAAAAAATATGTTCGTATTCTTAGAGTCTACCTCATTATTCAATTTTAGTATCATATGACCTTTTATTTCAATAATAGTTAGTTAATTTTTATTATTATTCTTCCACCGGAGAGATCTAGCCTCAGATAAAGAGATAAAAGGCTTACATATAGATGGCTAAAATTTTGAGGGACTTATACCTAAACAAATCCGAAAAGTAATTATGTTCAGACTTTAGTGAAAAAAAGTGACCGAAAAATCCGAAAATGTGACCTGACGATGGATAAGATGTGAGTGGGGCCCATCTTTCAGTTATTAGTGGGTCCCATTGGGAGCCTGTATTGTCTTTCAGTGCGGAATAGCAGGGGCGCGTGATATATGGATTTGGACTTGCATGCTCTTACTTTGACCTTCTCAAGGGAAGGAAATTTGAATCAGCTGTTTTGTCTCAATCCAACTACCTTTCCGTGTTTCATGTGTGAAAAAAGAATAGTAAATTTATGGATATTTTATATTTCAAAATTAGATACTCATGTTAATGTTGTTGTGTAAACTTTTGTTTCTTTGGATCACATTTTGATACTTCCATCGTCAGGTTTGAAGGTCGGATCTTAATTACATCAAATTTTATTTGCCTATGTCCAAAAGACTTGAACCTCCACCCACTATATCTGGATTCATATATCTCTAATATAATTATTATTTGGATCCCTCCTTTTATATATTATTATTTGAATTTCTTTATATATATATATATATATATATATAAATGAGGAGGGATCCGCATTTTCGTTTTTTTGCATCCTCAAGCATCTTTATATTATTAACCGTTTGATGCTTGTTTAAGTCTTCTAATATTAACCATTGGTTTGAATGGTTCAAACCAACTGTTAAGATTATATGACTTAAATAAGATCCAACAGTTGTAAACATGTGGATGCTTGGGAATGTACAATAAGGTCCGGCCCTTAAGGTTTGCAAGAGGTGCGACGGAACAAGGCCTCCTAATAGAAAGGGTCCATATATTTTTGTACTTGCACATATGTATCAGTCTTTTTTAATTTTATTTTTTGAAGAGGCATCAGCCATTTGGTTACATAAAATCGAAGCTCTGAGAGGGCCCAAGTTGGTCCAACTGGACAACCATTAATTTACAGCAGCCAGGCTGTTAGGTTTCCAATGAGGAAAGAAAATTTTCAGCCTCCAATCATGCAAGATTGTTTGGTTCCAAAGAAGAAAGAACAAACAAGGATGTTAGGTTTCAATGAAGAAAGTAAATGTTCAACCGCCGGCTGCCATCATCTCTGGGTTTTGGACGGCCGTTAAGATTCCAAAATGTCGAAAGTCTTCCTCTTGGCCTTTCCTCTCCTTCCTTCATAAATCTCCAACCAGATGAGAACCATGCACCGGCAGCACAGCAATATCCATATTCCATATCCTCTAGATTTGTTCTCTCAAGCCAAGCCAACCTCCAGATTCCTCCAGTGCTTTGATCGTCGGATCGTCCAAACACCTGCTATTCCATTGGAAGTTGAAACCAAAGTATTTGAGGAAGACTCCATAATCCATTCTCCTGCTGCTCCACGCCTCCACTCCAAAAGAGAAGGCACAGCAAAGTTGGAAGACTTCCCTTGTTTGGTTAAAATTTTGATTTAGATGAGATTTTTCTGTTTGGTTAATTTTTTTTGAATACTTTTTAGATAAATTATTTTTTATTTAGGTGAGTAACACATTTTTTATTAGCTTTGTTATCTATTGAAAATGATTTTCTTTGTAATGTTGATATTCAAACCTTAATCAAAGATTTTGCGTCTAAAAATGCAAGGATGGCAGTTTTTCGGTGATAATTTTTTTTTGTTAGTTACTTTTGTTATTTCTTTGTTTTTTAGATTCGTACTCATAAATTGTTAGAAGATTTTGGCGGTTTGGAGGACGTCGGAGAGATAGTTGGAGCTTTTGAAAGTTTGAGTTATATTTTTGAGGTAAAAATTTTTTTGTTTATGTTCACATAAAATAGGGCCTCATTTTTAATTTTTGAACATGGCCCTCTAAATATGTCACGACCCGCACCCGAAAAATTGGGCATGAGCCGTGGGTACGTCTAGCCTACGCCGCAGAATCGGCGGTAAAACACTATAAAGGTTCGTTCTAGGTCACAATCTATCTCACAATAATCTGTCAATAACCTCTCCAAAAGGAGGGCAACCACGCAATATATATATGAATACTCAATCACAATAATCTAGGGGAAGAGTAAAAGAACGATATGATATCACAAAGAACAAAGAAACACAGAGCAAGACAATATCCAAAATACAGTCCAAGTCTATAGTCTACAACATCTCATAGGCAACAAAATAATTGATACAGTACAGTCATCCAAAATAGCAACTGGGAACAACCCAGGAAACCCACCTAGCTAACTAGGACGCTAACGGCATCTCCTAGACGGGCTCCTCCTCAGTCTCGGGGTCACAACACTCCTCGACGCCCGGCCCGTAGAATGTCGGGCAGAAATCCTCAGGATCCTCTGGAAAAAATATGTCCAGTCAGGACTTGAGCGAAGTACATAACTCTGAAAGCAACTCCAAATACATGGTAAGGTGTATATGACGAGCAATAGAAAAGTATACAAGATGCACAGGAAAATAAATACATGATGGAGCAGATAAAGTAGCTGCAATATAAATTAGAGAACAATACAAGTAGAGAAGTAACTGCATGTGAGAAAACAGGAATACTAGCTAAGTGCCTTGAGCACAAGTTTGTTATGTGATCGGCTTAGGTTGCACATGAATAATCTACGATAACTCCGTTATGCGTGAGTTGCATAACCGACATACACATGAATACTGTTTGGCTTTGATCACATAACCAACTCCTACTCCCCTCCCCCACTAATACTCTTGGATCCAACTACGACACGCTACGTACATGATAAGTAGCTCGCGCACATGAAGGCGAGAGCACAAGAAGTACATGATAGCACATGAGAATCAATACCCGAAGCACATGATAAAATACACGTGATAGAGTACCCGCTGAACACGGTAAGGGGGATAGCATCTCATAACGGGATCCACTAGTACCAGCTCGTGTAACAATGTGTCAGAATCAAGTATTACAGTTCTAGAACAGGTGATATAAACGTTATCATGAAATGAAAACTATCAGAGGTAGTGTCACGACCCGCACCCGGAAATTCGGGCACGAGTGCGTGGGTACGTCCAGCCTACGCCGCAGAGTCGGCGGTAGTACGCTGTCTAGGTCAAATCCATATTTACTACTAGCTCATTCACAATTAACATAGGCAAGATAATAATGAGAACAGAAACTTAAGATTGCAATTGAAATAAATGTGTCAACAGATTCAAATGTTTAGTACAGAAAAATCAGAATGAATTCGGGGACAAACCCGATAAATAAGATAAGAATATAAATAAAGATAGCTACTACTAGCTACTCGGCGGCAGGGGTCTCCTGGGTGGTTTCTGGCTCCTCGTAGGTATCATCAGTACCCTCATAGGGACCATAATAAGTAGGGGCAAGGTCCTCATCATCGCCTAAATCAACAGATCCAGTCAGGAAAGGAGCAAAGTACACAGTGCACAACAAGGTTAAACTAAATATTTATGATAATTAAATATTGAATATCAGGTTGAGAAACTGCATAACAGAACATCATTATCTCAAAGTTAAAGCTGTAAACAGGGATATAAGAAAGCAGAAATAAATAAGACAGAAAATGAAACTACAACAGTCAGCAAGATATATGTAACAAGACCAGAAACTATCTGTGTGAACTTGTGTTTGTTTTTAGAATACATAGTTGGCATGTAGGGGTTTATAAGGCTAATCCGGCCGTCATAAACGGCTATTAAACAGGGAAAATCAAGATCCGGCTGAGGTACAGTCGCGTACCAACAGCTATTAAACATGACAAGGGGAAGGGTAAACTACATGCCTTCTAGTATTCTCCCACCCGACATGAAAAATAAGACAGGAACTTCAATATTCAAGACATGAAAATCCAGCATTTCTAACACTAGGTGTAATCATCAAGGGTACTAGTAAAGCAGAGAATTAATTATCACAATATAAAGATTTAACTTGAAGTGCAGGTACTTGCCTGTTGTTTGGATCTGATTAATTTGGTTCTTGGAGAAAATTTCCAGAGATGAGTCCAAAAGCTGAAATAGACATTACCATCACGCTCAGAAGATGTCAAATAGCTAGAAATGCCTGTTCTTGGGTCCAATTTGGAGACAAGGGCAAAAATGGCAGTTTCGAGTCAAAACGGGGTCCGCCGGTGGGCCCGCTTTGCACCGAAAAATGTGTCCGGGTCAAAGGTCTCCAAATTCACCAAACTTAGTGTCAACAGATCAGGAATGCTGATACGAACCCAACGGAACTTCCAGATTTGGATTCCGATGAGCCGAACACAAAATCGCCCGTCCAGCGGGGCCTATGGGGCCCACGACACGCGATTTCGTCAACGTTCTCAGAATCGAACCAAACTTGACTCACAGGACCAGCGTATCGCTACGAGTCCGATGGCGCAATTTTCGTCTTGATCTGACGAGTGTACAAGAAGTTAGGGCAAATTGCAGAAAAGTCAGATACGGGGCGATGTCCGCGGATACGCGTTGATTCCGGTGTGCACGCACACCCGAATCAGCTTCCGCGAAAAATTACACTTCCGTATCAACGACGCACGTATCTATGAAGACCGCACGCGACCAAGTCGTCCCGTTTGGCGGGACGTATTCAGTTCCGGGGTGAAACAGGGTCTGATTTTCCCTGTTTTTGGATCGCGGTGTGCGATCACCACAGGACGCGATGCCCCGAACAGTTTATCCGGACACCGAGAGGGTCACACAGGCTTCACAACGCAATTTGCGGAATTAAAAACGGAGCTACGAACAAAAAGTTACACGCACCTGAAGGGGACCCGAAAATTAGGGTCGAGTCGTGTCCGACTCGTGTCGGACACGGAAAGAAGAATTAGGGCTAGGGTTAGGGTTTCGAACGCTGCGGTGGTGGGCGACGGTCGGCACGGCGGCGGGGAGGCCGAGGGCGGCTGGGGGTGCTGCGGCGGAGGGCGGCGCAGCACGGCGGCGCGCTGGGAGGCGGCGGAGGGCGGCGCTGCGTCTGCTGCCGGTAGCTGTTGCTGCTCGAGCTGCAGGGTCGACCGAAGGAAGGAGGAGAGGGGAGGGCGGCGCTGGCGGTGCAGGGGCGGAGCTAGGCGGTCGGCGAGGCGGTCGGCGAGGCTAGGGTTTCGAGAGGGAGGAGGCTGGAGGAGGAAGACGAAGAGGCGGTCGGTTTATAAAGGGGAGAGAGGCGGTTAGGGGTGGCCGATCACGGCGGAGGGCGAGGCGACGTGGCCGCGGGGAGCGGCGCTGCGCGCGGAGGGCGGCGGAGAAGTCGGGGCGACGTGGTGGGCGGGTCGGGCTGACGGCGGGTCGGGTTCGGGTGAACCCGACCCGACCCGATAGGGTTGGGTCTGGGCCGAAATAGCGGGCTGGGCCGCGGCCCAATGGGCCAGGGCGGGCTGGGCCGAGGAAAAAAATTAATAAAAATATTAATAATAATAATAATATTTAATAATAATAAAAAAAATAGTTAATTAATTAATAAAAATTATTTTTAGGCATTTAAAAATAGTTCTGAGGTCCAGAAAAATCCAGAAAAATTACCCTAAGTCCAGTTTTCTATTTTACACCCAAAAATATTATTTTCATGATATTTTAGTATTATTTATTGCCAATTAAAAATCATTTATTAATTAAAAACCTTGATTTTTATTACAGAAAATTCCCAAAAAATTCCAGAAAATTGGGAAAAATCCAAGATTTAATAATTTAAAATTTTAGGGGGTTTACAACCTACCCAACTTACAAAAATTTTGTCCTCGAAATTTAAGAATAACAAGGCACGAAAGGAAAGGCCGAGAAATAAAATATACCTCAGGGTTCAAAAAGATAGGGGTATCGCTCTCTAATCTCGTCTTCTCGCTCCCAGGTGGATTCGCCGGGAGAATGGTGCTTCCAAGCTACGCGAACCAGGGAAATGACCTGGTTCCGTAGAACTTTCTCCGATCGATCCAGTATCTCCACGGGTTGCTCTTGGTAAGTCAGACTTGGGCCTACTTTGAGCTCTGAGTGATCCAAAATGTGGCTGGGGTCTGACACGTACTTTCTCAGCTGCGACACGTGGAAGACGTTATGGACTTCATCCAAAGAGGGTGGCAATGCCAGTCGGTATGCCACTTCTCCGATTTTCTCCTGAATGCCAAAAGGTCCAATAAATCTTGGGCTGAGTTTTCCACTCCTTCCGAACCTAATGGTGCCACGTGTCGGGGAAATCTTTAAGAATACCAGCTCTCCAACCTTTAACAAAGTCATAATCAAGTCTTAGTTCCATAATCAAAATGTTTAAATTGACTTGAATTTTATAAATTTAATTACCTCAAATTCCAAGGGCCTTCGGTGGCTATTTGTCCAATGTCGTTGCCTGTCTTGAGCCACTCGAAGTCTGTCCCTTATTTGCTTTACCTTCTCAGTTGAATCGATCACCATCTCTGGTCCCAGCAGGGCTCTTTCTCCAACGTCGTCCCATGATAGCAGGGTACGACATCTTCGTCCATACAGAGCTTCAAATGGAGTCATCTCAATACTTGCTTGGTAACTGTTATTATAAGAGAACTCCACAAGATGTAGGTAGTCTTCCCAGGATCCTCCAAAATCCAAAACACAGGTACAGAGCATATCTTCAAGTGTCTGGATTGTACGTTCCGATTGTCCATCGGTTTGGGGATGATAAGCTGTGCTAAATTTGAGTTGCGTCCCCAAGCTGGCTTGTAAGCTCTTTCAGAAGTGAGAGGTGAACCTTGAATCTCGGTCGGAGACAATACTTACTGGAACTCCATGCAGCCTGACGATGTGTCTGATATATAAATCTGCCAGCTTCTCTGTGGATAGCCCTACTTTGAAGGGTAGAAAATGTGCAGACTTGGTCAGTCTATCTACTATCACCCAGATTGCATCCTTTCCACCAGGTGTCCTTGGAAGTCCGGAAACAAAATCTATTGTGATATGTTCTCACTTCCACTCCGGAATGGGTAGTGGTTGAAGCAATCCTCCAGGTCTTTGTCTTTCTGCCTTGACTTGCTGGCACACTAAACAACGAGATACGAACCTGGCTACTTCTCTTTTCATGCCATGCCACCAAACATGCGTCCTCAGGTCCTTGTACATCTTGTTGGCTCCTGGATGTATAGAGTATTACGATCTGTGCGCCTCTTGCATAATTTCTTCTCTTATGTCTCCTTGAGGTACGCATAATCTATCGCCATGCCTCAGTGATCCATCTTCATGAATTCTGAAATCTTCCACTAATCCAGCTTGCGCTTGACCTCGAAGGCTTCGCAGGCCTTCGTCTTGAAACTGAGTCTCCTTGATCTTGTCTATTAAAGTAGACTGAATCTGCAAGTTCATCATTTGGCCTTCTTTTCCTGGGATGATCACTTCAATACCTAAACTTTCCAAGTCCTCCAGCAGGTGTCTGTCCATAGTCAAGTACATCGCCATAGGATACCTGCTTAGAGCATCAGCAACTACATTGGCCTTCCCAGGATGATATTGAAGGGTGATATCAAAGTCTTTCATTAGTTCCAGCCACCTTCTTTGCCTCATGTTCAGCTCTTTCTGAGTGAAGATATATTTTAGACTTTTATGGTCCGTAAATATTTCCACCCTTTCTCCATAAAGGTAATGCTTCCATAGCTTAAGAGCAAAAATGACAGCTGCCAATTCTAAATCATGAGTTGGATAGTTCTTTTCATGAGGTCGAAGCTGTCTAGAGGCATATGCTATTACTTTCTTATTCTGCTCCAAAACACAACCTAGACCTTTTCCAGAAGCATCACTGTAAATAGCGAATCCTCCGGTTCCAGAAGGTAAGGTCAGAATAGGGGCAGTAGTCAGCCTTTTCTTCAATTCCTCGAAAGCATGCTAACATTCATCAGTCCAGGTGAACTCTTCATCCTTCCTTGATAATTTTGTCATGGGCTCAGCAATTCTAGCAAAATCCTTCACGAACTTCCGATAGTAGCCAGCTAGTCCCAGGAAGCTTCTAATCTCTGCTACAGAGTCTGGAGTAGGCCATGATTCTACTGCAGCTATCTTCTTAGGATCTACTGCTATTCCATCTCCAGTCACAACATGTCCCAAGAATTCTACTTTGTCTAGGAAGAAAGCACATTTAGATAATTTTCCATAAAGTTTTTCCTTCCTCAAAGTCTCCAATGCTAACCTCAAATGTTCTTCATGTTCTTCGGGGGTCTTGGAGTAGATCAAAATATCATCAATGAAGACCACTACAAATTTGTCTAGGTATGGCTGGAAAACTCTGTTCATTAAGTTCATAAAAACTGCTGGGGCATTCGTCAACCCGAACGGCATCACTAAGAATTCGTAGTGTCCGTCCCGGGTATTGAAAGCAGTTTTAGGGATGTCTTCCTTTCTCACCCTTACTTGGTGGTAACCAGACCTCAAATCAATCTTTGAAAATACCCGAGCTCCACTCAACTGATCAAATAGGTCATCTATCCTGGACAGGGGATACTTATTCTTAATTGTTAAGGCATTCAATGCCCTATAGTCAATACACATTCGGGATATTCCGTCCTTCTTGGGCACAAATAATACTGGAGCTCCCTAGGGTGAGACACTGGACCTAATAAAACATTTGTCTTCTAGTTCTTTGATTTGCTCATTTAGTTCTATTATCTCCTTCTTGTTGATTCTGTAGGGATTTTGAGATACTGGTGCTGCTCCTGGCACTAAGTCAATGGAGAATTCAACTTCTCGGTCTGGTAGTAAGCCTGGGAGATCCTCAGGGAAGACATCAAGGTATTCAGAGATGATAGGTAGTGGCAATTCTTCTGTTACTAGGGCTCCACAAATTTTGTTATTATTCATTTCTCTAGAACCTCTAGCAAATTCAAATTCTGGCTTGTCAGGGGGCCTGAAGATTACACTGCCTCTGTGGCAGTCTATAGTGGCATGATGTTGACTTAACCAATCCATACCCAGTATAATGTCAAAACTGGGCACTGGCATTACAAGTAGCCTAGCATACAGTTCTCTTCCACACAATGTAATAGGACAATTGTTACAGGCATCACTAACCGGGATGATTCCTCCACCGGTAATGATCTTATAATAATTCCTAAGGGGTTTAGTGATTAAGCTATGCTTCATAAGGAAATCTACTGACATGAATGAATGTGAAGCTCCAGAGTCAAACAAAGTAATAGCTGGTATTGAATTTATAAGCACAGAACCTGTGATCACGTCTGCTGTGGCTTCAGCTTCTTCCAGAGTCATTGCATAAGCACGGCCTTGCTGCGGTGCACCCCTCTGTTGCTGCTGTTGGTGCTGAGCAAAGCGTTGTTGTTGTGTTAGAAGCGGGGGTCCCCTCTGTTGTACTGCTGGGGCCCTGGCCTGGGCTGGAGCCTTTGGTGCAGCGGTGCATCCTTGAGCAGCTGGACAGTCCCTCATTTGATGCGCTGCTGAGCCGCAGTAGAGGCAGGCACCTAGCCTCTTCCTGCAGACTTGCCAAGTATGACCTGGTTTTTGGCAAAAGTTACAAGCAGCAGCTTGTTGGTTCTGTCCTTGAGCCTGGTGTTGGGGTGCTGGAGCTCGAGGGAGAGGACGCTGAGTTTGCTGTGGGGCCCTCTGCTGTTGTTGTTGTTGTTGAAAATGGCGTTTGTTGGGTCCCGCATTTCCGGTATCTCTCTCCCGTTTCAGTTTATGCCCCATATCTCTCTCAACGCCTTGTGCCACGCTCAGGATTTCTTCATAGGTGCGAGCTCGGCTGGTGGTGACAGCAAGGCAAATATCCGGAGATAGCCCCTTCTTGAATCTACGGGCTCTGTCCTCCGGGGTACGAACCATGTACTCCGCAAAGTGGCTTAACCTGCTAAATTCAGCAGTATACTCATCAACAGACAGGTTACCTTGTTCCAGTCTCTCGAATTGGCTTTCGAGAGCTTCCCGAGCCACTTCGGGGTAGAATTTCTCCTTGAATAGCCTCTTGAAGTCCTCCCAGGTGATGTCAGGAGCAGATAGTTGGGGTTCATCTCTGAACCAGGTTCGAGCAATGTCGAACAGTTGCAGGCTTACGGATTCCACTTTGAGGTCATCAGGGACCCGAGCAGTCTTCAGGAGTCTCTCGACATTCTCTATCCACTCATCGGCATAGAGAATGCCCTCAGTTCCGTAGAATTTCAGGGGTCTAAGATTCTTGAAGTCTTTGGCACTCCCTGGCCTCTTGAGCGACGACTCCTGGGACTTAAGAGCTTCTGAGAGGCTGGTCCGCAGAAGTGCAGTCTGTTCTTTCTGGAATTCCACCAATCCCTGGAACACTCCTAGTAGCTGTGCCCCATCTAGGGTAACTGCCGGAACAGATGGAGGCGGCGGGAGTGCAAGAGTCTCGGACACATTCTGCTCAGCTGGTTCTGATGTGCCTCCTACTATGTTCCTTGTCTGGACCATTCTGAAAGATTAAGGGATAGGAAGATCAGAATAGAATACTTGGAAATCAAAGGCGATAGGAAAAAATTGAGCAGAAAGGATATCAAGAATTGAAATAAGGACCCTATACTGTGAATGAGCTTTTCCTAGAATCCTCAATCTTATTCCATACCTTGTCCTAGGGTATTACCCTATTTTAGGGTAGACCTGCATGGGCCACCATAAAAATGTGTCACGACCCGCACCCAAAAATTCGGGCACGAGTGCGTGGGTACGTCCAGCCTACGCCGCAGAGTCGACGGTAGTACGCTGTCTAGGTCAAATCCATATTTACTACTAGCTCATTCACAATTAACATAGGCAAGATAATAATGAGAACAGAAACTTAAGATTGCAATTGAAATAAATGTGTCAACAGATTCAAATGTTTAGTACAGAAAAATCAGAATAAATTCGGGGACAAACCCGATAAATAAGATAAGAATATAAATAAAGATAGCTACTACTAGCTACTCGGCAGCAGGGGTCTCCTGGGTGGGTTCTGGCTCCTCGTAGGTATCATCAGTACCCTCATAGGGACCATAATAAGTAGGGGCAAGGTCCTCATCATCGCCTAAATCAACAGATCCAGTCAGGAAAGGAGCAAAGTACACAGTGCACAACAAGGTTAAACTAAATATTTATGACAATTAAATATTGAATATCAGGTTGAGAAACTGCATAACAGAACATCATTATCTCAAAGTTAAAGCTGTAAACAGGGATATGAGAAAGCAAAAATAAATGAGACAGGAAATGAAACTACAACAGTCAGCAAGATATATGTAACAAGACCAGAAACTATCTGTGTGAACTTGTGTTTGTTTTTAGAATACATAGTTGGCATGTAGGGGTTTACAGGTAGGTACTCGCCTGATGTCCTGAGCAACTGATGAGGATCGAGATCCGGACTGGCATCGCAAGAATCTATTACAAAAAGCAAGATTAAACAGGGTTCTATGGATTTAAACTGATATAAAATAACTAAAAATAGGGTTCTAGAGGTATTCTAGGTCGAACGGGGCAAAACAGTAAAATTCTGGTCAAAAAGTCAACCTGGGGTCCAAAAAGTCAACTCTAGGTCAAAACTAGGTCAAACGTCGACTTTTACGGTCAACGGGGACAATTATGGTCAACACTAGGTCAAACTATGGTGCCCCTAAAATCTAGGTCAAAACTAGCTCATTAAGCTAGTAAACCCTCAAAGTTGCCCCCTCGAGATATCGGGATACCCTCGGTATCCGATACCTCGACCTAGGCTACGCACCCCGTCTAAACCCGCTAAAACCTATGCTAGTACGCGTAAATATATACACATATACATAAAAACCTATCTCTAAACTCAAACCTAGGCAATTGCTCAAAAACTCCACTCGAAACTCAATACCTTGGATATCTCAAGGTATTGAGATACCTTGATATCTCAAGGTATTGAGATATCCTCCAATACCCCCTCTAACTACCCCTCTAGTTAGCTATTTAAGTATATAGATATACTCCTAGTTAATAATCTAGGCAAGAATATATATATATATCTAACACATATATGCATATACCTAGATATCTATATATATACATCACACATACATATATACCCATACACACTCTCATATATGTATATCTATATCTAGTATCTATACCTCTATCTAGCTATAATATATATATATAGACATATCTATCTAACTACCTATCTATCTATCTATCTATCTATTTATCTATCTATCAACATATCTATCTATCTATCTGTCCATCTATTAATCTATCTACCTATCAATCTATCTATTTATCACTCGCTACCCGCCTCGCCTAGCTGTTGCTGCGGCGAATGCTGCACACGCTGCTGCTGCTAGTGCTGCTGCTGCTGCTGCTGCTGCTGCTGGCAATGCTGCTGCTGCTGCCTCTGCTAGCAGTTGCTGTACTGCCCCCCCCCCCCCGCTGCGCTTCACAGCACCACACACACACGAACACGCACACACATATACACAGACACAGACACACACATATATATATACAACTATATATATATATATATATATATATATATATATATATATATATATATATATATATATATATATACACACACACATACACATACTTATACATATATACTAATACACATACACTTATGTATATAAGTACACACACATATATACACATACACATGTATATATTTATATACACACTACATATATATATACACATATCTATATATATAAACACACAATCCATATATATATACACATACACACAGATATATATATACATATACACACACACGTACACGCACACTCATACATATACATATATATATACAAACACTCACACTAATACACAAACACAAACACAAATATAGGTATATACACACACACACACACACACATATATATATATATATATATATATATATATATATATATATATATATATATATATATATAGACACATAAATACATATACACAAAACACAACACAACACTCCCAACACACCACCAACAAGCGCACAACCACCCCTACACGCACAAACACATAAATATATATAAAATATAACCCGAGAACTCTAGCACACACTCCCCTAAGCTAACCCAATGCGCGCACAAGCCCGAAACTAAGAAACCAAGTCAAAATGGTCGTTCGGTCATTTCGACAAACACGCGGTGTGCGGTTCAAAAAATCTCCTGAAACGCATACCAAACCAACTCGAAATCGGCCCAAAATTTATCCACGGGTTCTAAATGATGTCTAGATCCTAGAAAAATGCTAACTCATCGATTCTAGGTCCGTGGCAAAAATGCGCACGCACATAGAACCGACGACGACGAAAACCCCCGAAACGCCCGTTTCTCCACGACACGACTTCACGTGTCCGAACGGAGACACGCACTAACCCTCAAGACACCCGACAACGCCTACATAGGTCTGTATAACCTAGGGCATCATCCAAAATTGGGTCAATTTTGAATTACACCCGAAATTGACACAAAACCTAGTGTCAAAGTCTCCAAACACAACCAAACTTGTTCCAACTTTCTCCCACGAGTAGCCTTAGGGTCTAGGAAGGTTCTAAACCATTAATTACACTATATTAGAGCAATTAGTAAGAGAAAAGTTAGGGTTTACCTGTTGGAAGTTGGAATCCCAAGGCCAAAGTCTCCAATTCACTTGAAATTACCACGCTCAAGCTCCAAGCCTCCAAATCTAGCCTCCGCACTAAGTCTAGGCTCTACACACCTAGGTTAGGGAAAAGTATAGGGTTAGGGTTCACCTCTAAGAAGAATAGAAGAAAAAAGAGAAGAAATAGAGTACTTACTTGAAGTTGGAAGAAGGAAAGAAGAAGAAAGGAAGAAGAAGGAAGGAGTGGAGAAGAAGAAGAAGAAGTGATGAAGAAGAGGGGGGGCTGTGTGCTCGGGTCTGGAATGGTTGGGGGGGGGCGGCCATAGCAAGAAATAAGGGTTAACATAATACAAAAGTCCAAAATGCCCTCTCCTAACTTGGGTTTTGGGTTTGGGGTTCCAAAAGCACTCAAACTAACTCCCAATCTCTCCAACTAACCTATTAAAAATATAATAAATATTCTAAACCCAAAAGTAGGTCTCACAAGGGTGTGGGTTGGGTCAGACATGGGCCCACTACATAGTAAATTACATAGTATATCTGCTACAGGCTCCCCGACACAGAGCTTATAGTAGTCCCAGCCTAAGTCTAGTGATGCTCTCACTTGCATTTCACATAGCTGGTTACCTAGTTTACCCTATTGATTCATTTATTATTGCACTGCATTATTTTTGGCATGAGTTATTCTTTTACCTTGCTATGTCCCCTGAGGACCTGGATCCGGATTATGTCCCCAGGATTAGCAGACGAGATCTATTCCGAGGTATACGGGACTTGTGCATTAGCAAGAGCAGGAGCAGGAACATGAGAAGGCACTGGAGCAGTACCAGAACCAGAAGACGAGGTGATCGCCAAGGTTTGCTCCTGAGTATATGCTTTATCCATACTCAGTATTTGTTGTTGTTATCTTTATTCTTGTATCTTGACTATTGTATCAGACTCATTATCGGGTTGTTCCCCGAGTTATGTTTTATTGAGATTTGATATTGCTTTATACTCTGATATTATTGTATTCATTTCTGTGGATGAGATTAGTATATTAGACCCTTATTATTGTATTACAGCTTAAGTACACCCTGATGGGTCCATTAAATTGGGTTTTCCCATCGGTGTGTGCTACTGTCCATTGTCACGTATCTAGTCCCTCGATATTTTGGGACTGGGGCGTGACAACCGTGTCATAGGCTTTGCAAAAATCAAGCTTGATACAAGCTTTATGTCCTCTATTCTTGTTGAAGTCCAGGACAAGCTCATGGGCAAGAAGACATTTTTCCGTAATGGATCTCCCTTTGATGAAGGAAGACTAATATGGCGAGATAAGATCATGCAGATACCGACCTTGCATTCTTTTTCACATAAGATGGATGATTATTTTATATACATAGTTGCAATAAGAAATCGATCGATACTCTACAAAACTAGTGGCTTTTTCTTTCTTAGGGATCAACACAATAAAGGTATAGTTAATCTCCCTAGGAAGTCTTGCTTGCTTGAAAATATCTTGAATCGCAATAACTACTTGATCTTTAAAGTCGGACGAGTGCTGCTAGAATTCTTTTGAGTTGAATTTGATAGGGACTACCAACTTATTAGGATCAGCTTTTTAATTATCTCTTCTACTTTCTCCGCAGTCACCGACAATTATAGAATTTTGTTCCCTTCGTCAGTAACCACCCGCTTGCAGACCATATTCGGGAATGTAAAGCGTAATCAGTTTAGTTGTACATAACCATATAGAAGTTCACACCAACAGCCTAGATATTAGCTTCCCCCATCAAGTCATTTCCCTTATTGTCTATCCATTTGCTTATACGGTTCCTGTTCTGGCATACACGAATGGTAGCACAGAAGAATTTAGAACATCGTCCACCATTGAGCCAATTTCACGTAGCCCTTTGCACGACCTAAACTTCATCCTGAAATTTGGGAGCCCTCACCTTATTGAGAATATCCAACTTGTTCATCAAGGTCATTATATTCGTGGGACTATTGAAGGTATCTCTGAACCCTTATCAGCTCTTCTTCCATGCCAGCAAGTTCAACATTACATTTATTAAGGTTCCAGGCTTTTATCTCCTTTCTAACAGATTTAAGCTTGTAGACACGTCAAAATTAGGGGTTCCCAATATATTAGATTGGAGATCAGCCTCAACAGGATCGATATACCCCTCCAAGCTAGACCAGACGTTATAGTATCTGAATAGGCGAGCCCCAGGAGGAGAGTATAAATTTTTTTTTTAGATTCGTAAGAAGTATTGGAAAAACAAAGGAGGGGTAGAGGGAAATAATTCATTGAGAAAATAAAACTTCTTCTATTTCCTATTTCCAAGTAAAATGTCTGGAAGGAATAAAAAATCATGGTTGGGAAGGTCATAGTAGCGAAAGTCATTGGAATTTTTATTCCTTGAACCGCATTTTCTAAATGAACAAAAGCTAATTCGAATTAATCTTGTAATAGATTTTCTAATCCTGAAAACAAAGCAGAAGGAAGGCATGATCGCTGGTCGCAGCAAGAAGACCCTCAATCTGAACATAGGGGAATAACTCTATCCCTTTGTTATTATATTGGACTCTATCCAGTTGGCACGAGATAAGGTTGGAGCTAGCTCTATTGTTCCTTGTCCAGAGATGTCCAACTCTTGGCATGGAGCTAAGACCTGAATCTATAGCAGACACATTTAAAAATCGGCTAGGATGGGATCAGGGACAATCCTTCCTCCTCTCTTATCGTAGGCAAACATAATAGCGTTAAAATCATCCATGAAGATCAAGGGGAACCTGTCTTGGATGGCCGTATTGACATGAATAATTCCTTTCCACAGACAATTTGAGTGTGGTCAGTTGATCCCACTTGCCTTACTCTCCCTCCGCCAATGCTAGTTAGGTTTTTCTATTAGAATTGTCAACTTGTCCTTCCTAATGCATAGGCCATATGAAACACTAAGCATATAATACGTTCTATTATTCCCACCTCCTCAAAGTCGTTTCCCATTAATTCCTATGAGAGAGAGCGCTTGACGTAGGGTAGATATGAAGGGTGCTACTCCTTGCACATCATTGATCTAGAAAGAAGTGGAACAAATTGAGACGATCCGCGTACCAGAGAAAAGCAATGGGGGAGCCATTGGTAGGATGGGGTGGGCTCTAGCCCATCCAAAATTTTGTATTTTTTATCCTATTTTTTAATTTTATTTTGTCCCAAAATTTTTACAAGGACAGTAGTATATTAAAATATACGTATCTTGTATCTGTTAATTGATTTTTATAGCTCTCCTCTCTCTAACTATCTCGCGTACACTGTACAGTACAAAGCAATATACACTGCAAACTATTCCTTCCCTATAACTCCACTGTATGAACACTCTTAGCTTGTTACTCCACGTTCCCGATATACGTATTTGAAACGTATTCTTGCTTGTTGACATGATTGTCAGGTTGGTTAGAGGTCAGACTATTTTATGGTAGAGTTAGTTCTTGGTTTATTTTGATATCAGGGCTTGGTCATGACTTGAACCATTTGTTAATCCAAACCCTCCCTATATAAACCAAAACTCTCTCTCTCTCTCTCTCTCTCTCTCTCTCTCTCTTCTCATTATTTTCTTTCTATTCTCTCTCTTATGCTTTCTCTCTCCCTCCATAGGCAAGTACACCTTACATAAAAATGGAGAAACCTTCTATTTTATGTGTCCATTATATTTGCTATATGATTCTCCATATGTTTAGAACTTGGTATTTTTCGTATTTGGTGGATGGATTAGTGTAGATCAATATTTTTTTTAGTTTAGAACTTTTTATTTGTTTTTGAGTTTTCTTGGATTTTAATCTCTAAAAATTTGTTGTTTTCGAAAACTTGTTGTTCTATGTTGATGAGCATTTGATTTTGAGCAGTTTAGAACTTTACTTTGTTGGATTTTGACTTCGTTTGAGGTTTTCATAGAAGGAACAAAACTTGGGTTTTCAGAACTTCCATGGTCGAAACCTGCTATTCTGGGATGAATGAGCTCCATGCGGCACGCTTAGCATGCGGCCTAGACTTCACTCTCCAAAGTCAGCATGCAACCATCTTGTTGGACGCATGACTGAAATATGCATATGCGCCCTTGGCCAAATGCATAAAACTTGACGAATAAAATTTTACTAAGTCCAAAAAGATTTTATGCGGCCAAGTGTGTATGCGGCCAAGAGGAGCATGCGGCCTCGAGCTATGCGTTCCCTCTTTCGTTGAACGCATGACTCAGCACCGCCTTGGCTCATATTTTCATGATTTTGTCTTATTTTTCTAACACACTTTATTGCATGTCACATCAGTCACATCCATCACTTTATGTCACCTTTCTGACTTGCCTTTATTTCCCATTAACTTGGCACGTGTCTCGAAAAGTAGACCTTGTCCCACCCATGCGGCCTTGACATCTATGTGGCCCACGACTGCATGCGGCCTTGATACCCATGCGGCCTCGACTTTATGCGCCACCCTGGCTATACGCTTACTGTTTCATGCACACGTTGAATACTTGCTTGGGTTAAAAATATTCTCGCTTGATTGAAAGATTGTGATGCTATGTATTAAACATAGAAAGGACTAGTATGACCCAGATATGACCCTGTGCTAAATTGACTAAGTACCTGACTTGAGCCCTATAGATGTTGCCTTATATGCACTTACTAATTTTTCTTGATCACCTTATTATACGCTGGATAGAATAAGGGGCGTAGTTCAACTCGGGGGAAGGTATGCAATCCTGGTCCTTGTTTGATTTAAGGATTGTGGGTCTGATCTCGAGGAGTTCTCACACTACTCTTATTCTCATCTATAAATATAATAAAGTGACAATTAATATGACCAGTGCTTAACTGTCCTATCTTGAATGACTTGATACTTGATAACTTGTCCATGATCTTGACCTTAACCTTGATACTAGAACTTGTTCCTTCCCTGACTATTGTATCCGTGTTGATATACTTGATCACACCGAGAGAGTTACTTGATATATAAATAGTGAGCCATCGTGCCACATACTCTTGCTATGTGATATATGTAATTATTTTTATGCACGAATCTGGTAGTTGGACAGTGACTTTAGTCATGGCTAGATAGTATTGATTATTGCATCACACTTGGATAAATCCATATTTTACTTACGAGTAATAATATGGGTTCGTATCAAGAGTGCCCGTACTTAAAGTATGGCATCTAAGAAGAATGTTCATGTGACCATGGTATGAGATTCTATTAACCTAGGGTTAACTAGGCAACTTAACTTGTAGATCATTGGGAGGAAACGGTATCCCGAGATCGTGCATGTAGAGCCACCCAAAATTACCTAGGAGTAAATATTGGCCACTACGGATATTTTATATCATCCGCACTAGTGGAGTGAAGTATCTGATCTAAATATAAGATCGAGCTAGTATCTTTTCTATAGAAAGTCTGGAACTGTTACTAATCATTAATTAGCTTAATACCCTTGCAAGGGACTGGTGCATCTTATACATATATTCTTGCTCGTATACAATTGGTTCAGCCAGCCCTGCTTGATTATGGCACGATCTGAGGATACTTATGTATTGTATTACTGGGATAACCCAGAGATCACATATCAAGCAGTAATACATGATTGACCATTTAAATTTCTTGTAATGCATGCCTAGCCAGGAAAGTGGACAGTCATGGCATGATGATTCAACACATGTCCTTGTTTGGTTGTTGGGTTGAGTCGTTATGTTACGATAATCCATGGATTGAAGGTAGATTATTTTTCTCTTATGTAATATCTATGATTGTGTATTGTTCCTTCTGTTAAGTGGAATTATGGACATAGACTATTGTAGCATGATGGTGCAACTCATGTCCTTTTTTGGTTGTTGGGTTGCGCTGTTGTGATATGATAGGCTGTGGACTGAAACTACGACGCAAAATTATTTTAGCTTGACCATAATCAAGGGACCTATTCTATCTTGATGCGATAAGGCACTTCATGTCCTTTTTTGGTAAAGGGGTGTCGTGTCATGTCATGTCATGGATATGACATATGCTATTGATTGTCGGCTCACGCATCTCATGCTATAAAATTGGTTTTGTTTCTTTATTTCGTGCTTCTTTTGTGGTACTTGATATTTGGGGTCTGACCCCACTGGTTTTTTATGGCTAGGTTTAGAACCAGCACTTGAGGATCAAGCTTACTTTCCCCTCACCGATGGCACTCACTTGAATGATGGCTATTGAGGGACACGAGTAGGTTTCTTTATTCACTACTCGTCTTTTGTGAACTATATTCTTTTGGGCGTTTAGCCAACCGTCACCTGTTAGCCGACAAATCTGGACACTTGTTCCCAACATGAATGTAATATATTCAGATTGCAGCTGACTCACTGTCATGTATACTTTTGATCTTGTATCTGGCTTATCATTTTGTCTTGCTAGATCTCTAAGAACATTCAGATACGGCATTTGGGATGCCTTACTGCTTATTCTAAAATATTCTATGTTATTAGTACTTGTTTGAATGATTGAGATATAAAAATTCTTGACCCTAGGAGACCTGATTGTAGTATGCACCCCCATGTATCTATACAACCTTAATACATTGTGGGTTGCTTCGGTATTCTGCAAGGTGTGGTTGGCCGAGTCATTCTCCCGCTCTCCAGTATTCTGGATCTTGGTCGTGATATAGCTCCTCCACTCAACCTATATTTCTATAACTCACATTCTTTCCTCTTATCTGCTTCATTTTAAACCTATAATCCATAATCATAATTACTGAGATCGCACCATCGTTGTCGGAATGTAATGGCAACCGAAGATAAGCTACAACATTAGCTTTAAGCCCCGCATACGACACTTTTTCGTCATCCGAACTCCCGCACCCTCGACGCGAGTTCTGCCATATTTCGGATTCTCTGTTGATGGTGAAAATGATATCAAATGCTCTTAGTGTTCGAATTTATGCCTACGTACAAGAGTTTACTTGATACACTAAATTTTACTTTTGTCATGTTTCTGTTTTTTTAATATGTTTGACGCGATTCTACATTGGCCAAACACGATACGATATAGACACGATACCATATGGACATGACGATATTGTCACAACATTCATTTATTAAAAAAAAAGGACATTTTAAGTTCAGTCTAGAGTAAGCTAACTTCTGCCTCCATCCCTAAAAAAAGTAATATGATCGCACCATTGCGGTTAACTTCCTAGATCTAAGAGCATCTACAATGCTAATGTGTGTTTGGAAAAAAGTTGTCGCCACATAGGAATACCAAGTTTTATTGAAAAAGTACTTCTCCAATGCAAATATGAAATAAATTGTGAAGGTGACACGGCAAAGACATTGTGAAGATAGTTGTCTTGTTCTAGAAAATACACTTCACAATGACTTTACCTCCACATCATCAATTATGAATAAAAATATTTATAAAAAATGAAAAAGAGAAAAAGTTTTCCCTGAGTTAAAAAAAGTACTTTTTTATTGTCTTCTCAATACTTTTGCATTGGAGAACACTTTTTTATCTCATTGTCTTGTGTGAATATAATATTGCCACCTAGGAAAGATATTGTCTTGTGTCTCATGACACATAGGAATTATAACATAAAATAAGATCTCGTGCATTGGAACCTATTATTCTACAAATTGATACCGACTCCTCAAAATTTGGTCACTTCCATTTCGATGTCTTGTTCGTATTCAAAAGATAATTCATCAATTAAAGATTTTCTGTGAAATGAATTCCTTTTATGTTCAAATTCTCGAGAATGATTAGTAAATAGATCATGAATGTTATTTATCTAGAACATTTCTATGGAATCAAATATTTCTGTTGAAATGATGAAATCATGAATGATTTCATGTAAATCTAAGTTTTTTATCGTTCCTCGATACGGCCCATTCAAAAAAGTATCATACATTTTTTGTAAGTATTCTTGTTCATTCTCATCATCGCATAATCTGGTTCTTTTTCTACCATATCTATAAAAATCTTTTCTTTTTCTAGAATTTGGATTAGACTGGTCAATTCGTTGTTCAAGTTGTAATTTTTTTGTTCATTGGCAAAAACCCAATAGTTATAGAGATTCCTGTGAGATAGTTTTTCTTTTGTGTATAAATTTTGTTTCCGTTCTATCATTTCTGAGATAAACTGGGGGGATATGTAAAAGATATTATTTGTTTTCCATCACTTGGACAGGTTGTCACGACCCACATCCGGTGTGGAGGCACGAGAGCGTGGGTACGTCCAGCCTACGCCGCAACATCGGCGGTAGAATGCTGTCTAGGTCATGATACTATCTAATCAATCTCACATGGATATCCAACTCCATATAGAGACACGGATAATCACAATATAATATGAACAACATACTCAATCACATAACTACAGCACGATAAGATCTCGAAGAAAGAAGATAAAATGCAACACCAGTCCAAAATAGAAATAGTCTAACTCAACAATAAATCCAAGTCTTAACAAGTATGCCAAAGACAAATCCGGTACTAAAAATAATCTACTAAAAGAACTAACTAGATAACTAGTAATTTCGGCTAAACCTCCAGGAATCACAACTGAACTACCAAGTCCAAGTCTCAGCTACTCACCCTGTGGTCCATAAGTGTCGGACACCAGTCATCTAGGTATAGTCTGGAAAATATTTTCCAGTCAGGAAGGAGAAAAGTACATCTCAAATAACATTTCTATTTAATTGATAAGGGCTATAAAATAATAAACAGATAATGCTATATACTGAGGGAAGACAGTGAATAAATGCAATGGCAAAGTAAAGAGACAGGCAATATAAAGAGACAGGCAATATAGACAATATGAAACAATCATTGCATATATGAAACGAAGAGAATGAGGTACAATATCATATACGGGTGATGTAGTATATGATCTAAAATAGAGAACTGTAACTATTCTAAGTGTTTGAAATATCAGTCTATCATGTGATCGGCTTGGGACAGGATCAGGCTGGTTATATATGATTAGTTATGATTCATGTAAGATCAGGCTAACCATTTGGTTAGCTATGATGCATGTAGAGGTCAGGCTAATCATATATAGCATCTATGAGGCATGTAGTGGTCAGGCCGCACCCGCCGTGAGATGCGGGGTGAGCTATGATGCATGTAGAGTTGGGTATGATTACATAATCTACTAATATTTCCTCCGCCCCTAACTAGTACAGTGGATCCAATCACGACACGTCACGATACACGAGCAATATCCAATATATCATGTACAGGGTCTAAATATCAATGTCGTGTACAATGTCAATACGATAATCAATGTAACATCTCATGATTGCAGATCCAATCTATATACTAGTCCGTGTAGCACAGTGTCAAGAATCAGATGTAATATTTCTAGATACTGGAATTATAGATATTATCAAATAATTGGAAAAATTATCAGAGAATGTACTCGCCTTGGGTCCTTAGCTGGTAACACCAATGTCCTATTCCAGAATATCGTCTGGATGATCCAACAGTCCTATAGACATATCATAAATATAACATTTGCATCAGATGCTACACTATCACACAATCAAAATACCTCGAACTCAGGGGCTATGCCAGGTATGGCACTGGTCAACTAGGGTCAGTGTGCGTCAAGTTGCACGGGCGTCTCGTCTGTGATTGATGTTCAAGACAGATGGTCAAAATGATACGGGGCTTGCCAGTACGTTAGTGTACATGTGGCAGTCCACTATCAGTCCACAGGGTCACAAGGTCATGTGTAATTACGGGGTATCCGTATTTACACTCGGGCTACCTAGTAGAGATATTTATATAAATATACATATTATACTCATAATATATAACCAATTAATTGCATACAATATATATATATATATATATATATATATATATATATATATATATATATATATATATATATATTATCAACATTAATATTAAAATATACTAATACTAATACACCAATTGAGTTTATACTATATATATATATATATATATATATATATATATATATATATATGTATACATATACATACCAATTATATATACTAAGAATATACTAAATGCTTATACAAAATATATATTAAGAATATACTAAATACTTATACAAAATATATATTAAGAATATACTAAATACTTATACAAAATATATGTATATATACCATCATTAATATTAACAAATACAGATACTAAAACATTAATTAAAATTATACCAGTATATATTTTATTAAATATACACTATATGAAAATAAACCAATATACATACATATATACTATTACGTATGATACATATATACTATTACATAGAATCCAATACATACGTATATACACTACACTCAAACACGTACACGTATGCGAGGGGAGGATCGAACCTGCGTACGACGACGACGAAGACGTCGACGATGATATGGACGACGAGGTGGCTGGCCGGAAAGAGCTGCTGACCGGAGCTCGTGCTCGACCGGGAATGCAGCAGGGTCGGTTGTACAATGGAGGAGGCCGAAGAGTCGGAGCAGTGGCCGGACTCAGGGTGGTGCCGCTCGGGGAAGAGGATGAGGCCGGGTGGAGCTTCGTGTCGTTGGGCCAGAGCTGGGGCTGAACTGGTTGTTGGTGGTGGTGCTGATTGGTTCAGGTGGCGTGTGCTGGTCCGCCGTGGGGTTGACAGTGCACAGTCGCCGGAGGAGACTGCACAGGCCGGGCTGCCGATCGTGCGTGGGGGGACAGTCGGTTGTAGGCCGGAGTCGGGGTCAGGTGCGGTGGTGCACAGCTCGGTTCAGGCATGGGAGAAGGCCGGAGAGACGTCGACCAGAGTAGGGAGTCGGCCGGGTGGAGGAGTTAACAGTTGGTGGTGGTTGTGGTGTTGGCTTGGAGGTGTAGGGATGGCCGGAGCTTGGCCGAGGTGCTGGCGGAGCAGCTAGTAATGGCGATGGGCACGCCGGAGCTCGGGATGGTGGCTCGGGGAGGGGACTCAGCTGACTGGTCAGTGGCCTGAGCTGCGGGGTGCGGCGCTGCACTGCCGGCCGGAGAAGATGCAGGGGAGCTGTTCGGGATCGGAGGTTGAGCGGTGTGGTAGTCGGCCGGGCTTGGCTGGGTTGCGTGGCCAGGGAAGAAGAGGGGAGGAGCAGTGGTCGGTGAGAGTAGGGAGTCGGAGCTCGGGACTCGGCCGGGGTCGGGGCTTGGCCGGGCCGGACTGAACAGTGAACAGTGGGGAGGTTTAAATTCCCCCCTTTCTTAATTCAAAAAGAAAGGAGAAGAAGAAGAAGGAAGAAGAAGAAAGAAAAAATGAAAAGGAAGGAGGGAAAGCTACGGTTGAGAGCTTGTGAGGAGATGGGAGCTTCCCTAGGTTTGGGGATTAGGGCTTGCTTGGGAAGAGTGTGTGATGGGACATTAAATAGGATGGTGAGTGGGAAATGAGTGGTAATGATGCACCCATTTTGAATAGGTGGTCAGGATTTGACATGGAGGAATTACTCATGTAAGGATGAGGGTTGTTGACTAGTCAAATATTTGGGCTCTCCATTGGTTTGAATCAATGGGGTGTTGACACCTAATGCAATATTGCAAATTAGCCCCCTTAAATTTGGGTATTTGCACAGACACATAAAATAATGAAAAATTTATGGGCAATTTGGTGTTTGGTGTTTTTTAGGGTGAGGGGGTATTGTGTGTTTTTATGGGCTTAATTAACGGGGTATTTGAATTAAATCGGGATTAAACGGGATTAGTCAAACTGGTATCCCCAATTTAATTAGAAATAAATGCAAGTGGTGTTCTAAAATTAATTAGGAGTACATGGGGCCAAATTTAGGTCGGGTCACAAATATCATTAGTGAAGAAGACTCAAAAAAGAATATTACCCTAATTTGGGTTGCACTAAAAATCGGTTCAAGTTTGCCTCCAATTTTGATTGGAACGCACAACGATACAAAGTTGGAATTTATTTAGAAATTAAATAAATGTCCACGACGAATATTGTGCGGCTAAAATGAAGCACAAGAGAGCATAATTATGAGTTACAAAAAGGTCAGAATGGAAGGCGGGCACGTCTAGGGCAAGGTTGTGAAATTTGTTGGAAGACAAAAGCTTGGGTAGCGCTCCAAATATCGAAGCAACGGTAAGGCGCAACAATTAAATAAAATTACGGTAATTAATTACTACCTCCAATAATTAAATTCTAAATAAAACAATTAAATACATAATCCCATAATTCGGTCATGTGTTCGTCAAGTGGGCTTCTAGGTCAAGTCTACCAGCTCAAACATTAATGAACACTGTATATATATATTATATTTAAATACACATCTCATACAATTACTAAATTTAAATACACATATCAAGAAATTATTTAATATAACTACCATAATATTAATAATATATAAAAAGTCAAAAATACCCCTGTTTTTGGAATGTGGTAGTGACACAGGTATAAAAAAAATATTGTGACATTTCATTTCGTAAAACATTTTCTAATTGATCATTTTTTTATATATCGAAATGGACGATTCCATCGTTTATGATCGAAAAGAAAAGTAACAAGGGGCTTTTCTATTTTTAGTAAAGAAATTTCCTTTTTTCTTCTTTAAGTTTTTCCAATTTCCAATTATCTTGATACCCATCAAGATAATAATCTTCATAAACTGGGCTATCTTTTTTAGTCTTCTTCACCGTCGAGAAACGAAAGATAATTCATCAATTAAAGATAAAATTTGGTCACTTCCATTTACGAAGATCTAGAGGGAAGTTGTGAGCATTACATTCATGAAGGATGAATCGCTCCCGAAAAGAATTAAGATATTGGTTGAGATATTTCACATGGGTTACAATGCACGAGATCTTGTAGCACATATCAAAAAGTCTTCTTTCATTTCTCGACGGTGAAGTAAGACCAAGCTCATTAGCTTATTATCCTAGGTCGGAACAAGTTGATAGGATCCCCCTTTTTGATACTTTAAATTATCTTTTATAGTCTTCTTCACTGTCGAAAATCTTCGTAAACTGGGCTATGTTGATACATATGAAAAGATAATGAAGTGAAAGTGACCAAATTTTGAGGAGTCGGTATCAATTTATGCCGGATTGCTCCACATATAGTTCCTCTAACCATATTTTCTAAACGAACAAGAGCCAATCTAAATTTATCTTGTAACAGATCTGCTACAGAACGAATACGTTTATTTTTTAAGTGATTCATATCATCAAGTGTACCCATCCCAAATTTTATTCCGAACAAATGATCCGCAGCAGCCAATAGATCTCGTTGTATAAAAAATATATTGTTCTGAAGTATATCAAGGTTCAGTCTCTGGTTCATATTTCGTCGACCAATCCTTCCTAATTCATATCTTTGTTGAAAAAATTTCTTTTGTAATTCCTTACATAAGGACTCAGAAAATACGGTATCCCCGCCCACGCAAGCAAATTGTTGATAAAACTCCAAAATAGCATTTTCTTTTGACCCAATTTTTTTTCTCCTAATCATTCGAGAAAGACAAGAAATTTTCAGGGTAACAAACATTATTTAGAATATCTCTTAGATTCGAACCCATAGCTGATGATAGAACTAGAATAGATATTTTTTTGTTTCCTACTTACATGCGCCCATATCCTTGTTCTTTTATCAATCTCTAATTCTGATCTTCCTCCCCAATCTGATATTATAGTGCTGGTGTCACACCGGATTCCAGATTTAGTATTTCTTGAATTTATAAATTTTATTTTTTTCTGATAATGTATTCCTGCTGTATTTTCTCAGTGTTGTTTCCTGTCATTTTTTTCTGTTGTTGACCAATAGAATACCCATTGGCATTGCCATAGACCCGGTTTAGGACCCGCATGTAGAATGGACCCTTGGTTCGGTTTATTTTGGGTGAACCCATGACTAAACCCTCTTTCTCTCCTCTCTTAGTATATATGAGCTTCTCTTTCTCCTCTCTTTCTTCTTCATTTCCATTTCCTTCTTCCTCCTCTCTCTCAATCTCCCTCTAACCCTAACCCTAACCTTAAGGAAAAGCTGTTGCAATTTAGACCGTGAGAGGTAGAGGCTAGGAGCCACCCAAGTCAAGTACATCTTGCTCAATGGTAAAGTCATAAATTTTTGAATTTTTATATATGTTGTTGTTTTAAAAATATATTTGATGGAAAATGTTCTCCTTGAGTTGCTGATCATATTTAGTTCTTGGAGTTTTGGATTTTGATGTATAAAATTTTGTAGATCTGAATTTTAAGTTTAGGGTTTTTATGTGTTATATGATTTTTCCTTAGTTTTGATCTATAAAAACTTAATATTTTCAAAAACTAGTGGTTTCTTATGTTAGAGCATTTTATTTCGTACGATTTAGCTTTCATTTCACTTGATTTAGAGTTGAAATAATTTTTTTATGAAGAAAATAAATTTTTGGTTTTTGGAGCATTCGACCATGGCTGAACCTGCTGTTGGAGAAGACGAAATCTGCATGCAGACATTGAGCTATGTGGCCGAGAGTGCCATACGGCCTGAGAGGATTATGCGGCCTGAACTCTTGTCGCATACTGACAGCATGTTTCCATCTTGTTGGACGCATGACTGCATATTTACACAAGTGTCCTTGAACACCTTGTGCTTTCACTCGCAGAACGAATAAAAAATTTGCTAAGTCCATGCTGCCTTTGGGTACATGCGGCCAGAGAGTCCATGTGGCCAGTGGTTGCATGCGGCCAGAGAGTCCATGCGGCCACTGAGTCCATGCGGCCAGGAATTCTTGTGTGCATTTTTGTGTTCCCTGTTGTTATGTTCTCTTAGCAATTCCTTTTAGTGATAATTGTTGTGTGCTTCCTTATTTCGATGCAAGTTTATGATGCCAGACAAGTTTTGCATGTAAGTTCACAAGACAAGTTTACAATCCTCACGACACCGTAGAAATGTTGTGTATGAAAATCCATTATATTTGGCAGCAAGCAATCAAGTGTGAGTATTATCCGATGTATCACGTGTCGCGAATACGATAACTCATGAAAAGCTCGTACTCACGACTCATCATTTTAGGGAGTTCTCAAGTGTCCATGACTCAAGAACTTAAAATAATTTAATAATGATTAAACAAGATAAGATTTACCTAGAATATTGGGAGAGAAGAATATTACGCTACCGGCTACCCCGATCCCCAAGGGCCTCATGCGACATGGACAACCCTGCTAGGCAAGGGCTCCATGACTGATCAAGTTTACGCGTGCTACGGCACTTACAAGACAAGTTTATATACAAGTTTATGTTGGTAAAACAAGTTTATGATTACAAGTTCAAGTTTATTCTTTTGAGTTCAATTTCTGTTTGTGACTAGTAACAAGTTATGTTGTTGTATGATTTAATGTTTATTTAAATTTATTAGACAAGCATACCCTTGACCATCCGGGTTAACTGCAGTGTCGGTGGTAGCAATATTCTTAAAACATGTATTTAGAATTAATCTCTATGACAACCCTAGCTAGTTAATCGTAGCAAGTCGTAAAGTTGTTTGGTCGTCCGATGAATGATGTTATTTTCATTATAGCTCGCTCTTCTAGTTTTATTTTCTCCCGGCGCGTGGTTAGGGTGCTAAGTTTTGTTCGGGTGAAGGTCTACAATCTCGGTCCTTGTTTGGTTTAAGGGTTGTGGTCCCGATCCAGAGTAGTTCCTATGCTCTCTTGCCGCTCGTCGCCTTACTTTTATTTCTGCACTTATTATCAGTTCTTCCAGTATTATTTTTGAGACAAGTACGTTGGTACCGCACAAGCCTCGATATGTATTTATTTCTTATATGTCTCTTTCTGCTTATGTTGTGATATGTCTGGTCTATCACCTCGAACTCCTTTGTGGTACTTGTTGCTTGGGGTTCTGACCCCACTGGCTTTGCATGGCCAGTTTACCCCGAAGAGAACTAGGATCCACCGTGCTTCTAGCAATATGGCTCACACTCGTAGGACTGCGGTCGAAACTCGCGAGTGGGTTTTCCTTCTTTCACCCCTCATCTTGGTTACTTATTTTATGGTGTTTAGCAAGGGGCAAAGTGAGCTCCTTATATTTTTGAGACTGCGGTCAACATAATGTATATATTAGACCATGGCTGGAATATTTAATCATGTATATTTATACTCTGTTAGTGCAGCACTTTGTATTCACTAGCTTCATGATCATATGCGACATGTAATTTGTGATGCCTCTTTAGTTTCATATATGATATACTCTTGTACTTGTGTTATTGGATTGAGATAATAGGATTTGTCGGCCTTAGGACTGACGTCATAGCATGCTAGAGTTCACTCATCTGTCTTCTAAACAACCTTAACACATTACGGCTTACTTCGATATTCTGCAAGGTGCAGTTGGCCATGTCAGTCCCCATATTTATCCAGTATTCTGGGAGCGGAACGTGACAGCTGGTATAGGCAGAAATTTTGTTATGTTCCAATTCAGAACGGTAGTAAATACCCAGGCTTTGCAATATTTTATTGATCATAATTATGTATATTCCATTTACTATAGAGGTTCCAAGAGAATTCATTAAAGGAATGTTTCCAATAAAAACCGTTTGGTGTTGCATTTCTGTACCGGTTTTCCAAATTAATCTCGCGGGTACATATAATTCAGAAGAATATATGAGCGATTCATACACATTATCTCTTTCTTTATCAAGGCCTCTACCAATTGATATCTTTCCATAAATAATTAAAATTCTATTTCTTGATATCTATATTCAATTTTTGAAAATTTATGAAATTCTTCTGCCAAGCTCCGATTAATGAACCTACAAAATCCCTCAGATTGTATCTGACTAAATCCAGGTATTGTGGACATTTCCTCATTTCCATTAGAGAGCATCTTAATCTTAATCTTAAATTTCCTCTTTATTGAATAAAAAAATACCATTATTGGTTCACTATTAATTAAACCGTATGGATACGGATCGATCTCGCAATGATGGAATGTATATTTTGTTTACTGAATCACATGAAATTTTATCCAACTCCATATATTTATATATTTATTTCATACGTATGAACGGTGGTGGGGCGAAGAAATGAAGAGCATTTTTGACACAAATTCAAATTTGCGACAAGTACATATATAAAAAAATGGAGAAAACATTCCTGGAAAAAAATTATGTCACTTACACTTATGGAGTCTTCTCTAGAATATCAAAATGGATCCAATTTCTACCTATTATAATGATATTACAATGAGATTGGGTACCAAAAAATAAATGGATTCATGATAAAATCTCCTCTCTATGAATGAGATAAAGATAGAATAATCAGAAATAGAGTTTCCTTTTTTTAGCACACTTCATTTCACACGTTCAAAAAAAAAAAAAAAAATCGTGGATTCCTTTTGGTAGTAGAATTGATAGAATACGATTGAATTCTATATATATATATATATATATTATAATAAAAAGAGTTGTATTTGTTAAGTAAATGTCAATATGGTTATCGATCGAGTTATCATATATCATACCTTTTATCATAATTTCACTTGGGACAACATGGGGCACACTCTATCAAAATTTATTTTTTTTGTTCAATATATTCAATGAAAAATTCAAGAATGTCGATTTTCTATAGGGATATGTGCATACGAGTCAGACCCAGCTCGGTATCTGATCTGGGTAATAACAATTTATGTTCTGGGTTTGGGGTTTATATATAGACATATATGTTGTTATAATTGAAATTGAAAAGCATTTATTATTAAAAATAATGGATTTAGTCATAAATAAATTAGGTTTCCTAATTCAAAGTAAAGTAAATGGTTAATTATTATAATTTTACCCTAATTTTGCAGCCTGTGATCGAAAATATTTTTTTTCCTATTTTCAACCAAAAAGAGATGTTTTTAAGCTTTGTCTATTTTGAGATACAATCAAGGAGGATAATCTAAACTGGATCCAATAAAAATAGGAATTCCTTTTTTTAAGGATAAGTACGACTGAGGGGATTCAAGATAAAAAAAATTCGTAGTAGAATATGGATTATAGATAATATTTTTATCCATTTTTGATTGGATTGAATTAGGCGGAGACATGGCCAAGTGGTAAGGCGGGGGACTACAAATCATTTATCCCCGATTCAAATTCGGGTGTCGCCTGACCAAAAAAAAAGTTTGGGGATTTCTTATTCTTATATTACTGATCCAATGGACCCTTCACTGCGCACAAGGCTTAAGCAAACCGAATGACCCCTACGCTTCGCGCCTAGAGCCGACGCTTGTCAATAGTAGACCTAAGGAATTCCTGATCATGGAAGACTAGGTCGCTAGCCTTCCACGAGTAAAAGAGTACCTTTCTCCTCTTAGAGCATCTCCAAATCTATTATCTTGTAATGTATTGTGATTCCTATGTGTCATGAGACACAAGACAATGTCTTTCCTAGGTGGCAAGATTATATTCACATAAGACAATGAGATACAAAAGTGTTCTCCAATGCAAAAGTATTGAGAAGACAACAAAACTACTTTTTTACAACTTTCAAGACAACTTTTCCACTTCTTCATTTTTTTATAAATATTTTTATTCATAATTGATGATGTGGAATAAAGTCATTGTGAAGTCCATTGTCTAGATGTAGACAACCAACTTCACATTGTCCTTGTCATATCATTGCCATGTCAACTTCATAACCAACTTCACATTTGCATTGAAAAATATTTTTTGAAATAAGAAGTTGTGATTCCCACGTAACAACTATTTTTCCAAACTCACAACAGGGTTGGAGATGCTCTAAACCCTATCATCAGTAAGGTCATCTCCAACCCATCCTCAAAAGTTTCCTCAATTTGAGGACTCAAAAATGAATATTCCTATATTATCATATCCTCAAAATTTTACATCTCCAACCCATCAATCCTCAAATAATAAACAACCATTATTTATTTCTACATAAATTTATTTTTTACAACTATTTAATATATCATATACATTAAAGTTATATTATTAATATTATTTACCGAGATAATATTATATTATTTTATATTATTTAATATTTTGTTGTACTTGTTTATGTTTTTTTTTATTATAACATTAACGTTATATTATCTAATATTGTTGGTTGCGTTATTTTAAATTCCGATGTACTTGTTTATGTTTTTTTAAGTCAATGTATTTTAATTTTAGAAAGTTTGATGTTATTCTATTATTTTTGGCCAAATTATTTAAATATTATTTTATTAATCAAATGAATGTAATAAAAAAAATACTAATAACAATATTAGATTCTATTTGAAGATCTCAACAAGAATATTTTAATAGTATAATTATTATATTATTTATAATTATAAATTAGAAAATATGGTAAGTTAATTAAGCTTAGTGTTTAACATATGTAGGATATATTAGTAATTAGCTACAACTTGGAGGACGAAATAGTCATGAATAGTGGATCTTCAAATTTGAAAATTTTCTCTCTTCTCAAATTTGAAAAGAGAGTTCTTCCCTCAAAAAATTTGAGAAAATTTTCTCATTTTGAGGATGGATTGGAATAAGATTTTGAGATTTTTTTTTTTTCCTCAATTAGATGTTTGAGGAGTAGGATTGGAAATGGCCTAAGTAACACTATATATGTTTTGTGTGACAAAGGGGAGTAAAAACATTTTGAATATAAAAGCGATGCAGTAGGAGAAGTTTGTCATGGGAACTGCAACTGTTTAAAACCCTCGAATCTTTGGTGGCCCACCCACCCACCCTTCAATGGCAGGTACAGGTGTGTCGACCAAGATGTTTTGTGAATTGTAGGTGGCCTGTATGTTATCGGAGATCAACTGTAACTTCTTGCATGTGTGGCTTATATATCTAGCTCATGAGATCATGATCCACAGTTGTAGAACTGGAGCAATGCATGCAAATGGCAGCAGGACCAGTCATGTACACATGCATGACAGCGCAGTGAACAGGGTGGCGTGGGGTCCGGAAGAAGAAACATGTTTATATATGCGTGTGTGATAGATTTGGGAGACCACAATATATATTCATCAATAATGCTAAGTTTACTGCCAAATACTTACAACCCTTTCATCCGTTTGCTATGTGGGTCACTTCTGATCTCATATTTTTTCTAATGAACGATTGTCATGTGACGATCCAGCCACATGACGACCATTCGGACAACCACCGAATTCCATCTCTCCCCCCTCCTCCAATAGACGACCGCCACGTTGACGTCACGTGACGGTTGTAAGAGAGTTGTAGACATTTGATTGTAATCCTAATATATATATATATATATATATATATATATATATATATATATATATATATATATATATATATATGCCACGTCTCAGTCCCAAAATACGTAGGACTAGGACACGTAAGCATGCCAGCCGCATATATATATGGCAACTCCAATATATGAAAACCATATATACGAGCGTACGCTGTATAATGAACAATAATTCATAAGTGGTAAAACTGATCACAAGTCACAGGGTAATATCTAAATCTCATCCACAGAAATCAAATATGAATAACCAATAACCAGGTAACTAGATCTCAATAACAAATATCTAAAGAATGACAGTCGGATGGAAACAAATCCACTGCCGAAATAGAATATAAAAGGAACCAGATACACACCATATAAGAACAACATCTGACAATCACAAGGCCCGAAGAGAAGACCTCCTCGGAATATACGTAACATGTCCGGATCTGCGCTCCTGCGAATACTCATGAACATCTACACCTGGCAAGGGACCAGGTCCTCAGAGGGACATAGCAAGATACAGAAAAACAACATGCCATGTATGTAAATACTGAATAAATAAATGGGGTGTGCTAACCATCTAAGTGAATGCAATTTAAAGACCTGATAGTACGCATGGGAATGTGTAAGCTTGACATATGCTGACGTAATTCACCAATCGTCATGACCGGCTAGTATATGTGTCATATGCCCCCGGACACACGGGTAGCTCTGCAATCGACCATCTCCGAGGAGCATGGTACGAAGGATAAAAGACTCAAGGAGGGGGTGTCCCATACGTCTACTAGTATCTTCCCCGCCCTATATAGATGTACAAGTCATAAAAATGACGTGGACATCTCCTACTATGATGCAAGTCTCAATAAAATAAATAACTAAGCTACATACCGTTACACGTGTTGCTCACACTGATGGCCAGTCGCGCATGAGGCACGCGTCCCTACATGAACTCACTCTGTGACATGTAATGATACGTGTCAAGGCCTAAAAAGTTATATCAATAACTTCACAACTTTTAGGTGGGTCTACTAGACACTAGGTCAGACACAAGTCCTAACGTCAACGCCTTCGTTGACTGCACCCGAGTTTTCTCGGACGCGCACATTTATATTTAAAATAGATAAACATGTAACTAATAATAACTAAATTTAAACAGTACAACAAGGCAAGGTATACTTGCCTGGTAAGAGAGCTGCAAATATGTAACGTCCCGATGTCAAGTACCAAGTGTCAGAACTATGACCTCAGAATGAATGTCTCCGGATACTGAAATAAACAGCATTAACAGTCTCAGAAAATATCAAATAGCTAGAAACGCCTGTCCTTAAGTCCAATTTGGACACAGGGACAAAAATGACAGTTTCTGGTCAAAGCGGGGTCCACATGTGGGCCGCTTTGCACCGAAAAACGTGTCAGGGTCAAAGGTCTCCAAATTCGTCAAACTTAGTGTCACAAGTCAGGAACGATGATACGAACCCAACAAAATGTCCAGAACTGGATTCCGATGTGCCGATCACAAAATCGCCCGTCAAGTGGAGCCTGTGGGGCCCACGATACGGAATTTTGTCAACGTTCTCAGAATCGAACCAAACTTGGATCATAGGACCAGCGTATTGCTATGAGTCCGATGGCATAAGTTTCGTTTCGATCCGACGCGTGTACACAAAGTTGCAGCGTGTTCCAGAACAGGCGGATACGGGACGGTGTCGGCGGATACGCGTTGATTCCGGTGTGCACGCACATCCAAATCAACTTCTGCGAAATTCCGCACATCCGTAACAACGACGCGCACGTTTCGATAAAGACCGCGTGCGGCCAAGTCGTCCCGTTTGGCGGGGCGTACTCAGTTCCGGGTGAAACGGGGTGTTATTTTTTCCTATTTTTGGATCGCGTGTCGCGATCGCCACAGGACGCGATGCACCGAGCGGGTTGCACGGACACCGAGAGGGTCACATAGCCTACGTGTCACAACTGACGGAATTAAAAACGGAATTACGAGGAGATAGAATGGGTTACCTGAACAGGGCTCCGTGGATTGAAATTCCCGTGTCCGGAAAAAGATTCGACACGACGCTGATCGTGTCCGGGCTGAGTCCGGGCTCTGAAATGCTGCTGTGTACGGTTCTGCTCGAGTCGGGGTCATCGTGGAGGTCGGTTCCGGTCATGGGGAGGCGGAGGAGTATCTCGGGTGGGGGGTGGGGGTGGGGGCAGTCGATGCGGGTCAGGGGAGCTGGTCGAGGAGTCTCCGGCGAGACTGGACTCCGGCGAGGTCAGCTTGGGGAGAAGGAGGTGAACAGGAGGAGGTCGAGAAGGAGAAGAGGAGGAGGAGAAGATGCTGATGATGGATGGTGGTGGTGGCAGCCGAAGAGGAGGAGGAGGAGCTGGGACTGGGAGAGGGTCGGGTGGCGGAGGGCGGAGCTCGGGGAGGAGGGCGGAGCTCGGGGAGGAGGGGGAGGTCGGGGCCGACTGGTGGCTGAGGGCGGAGGAGGGGAGATGGGCTCGGGGGAGAAGGTGGTGGAGAACAGGGAAGAAGAAGAAGAAGAAGGGGAGGGCGGCTTGTCGGCTGGGAGGAGGAGCTGGGAAGTCGGGTGGAGCTCGTCGGGAAGGGCGGGCGGTGGAGGAGAAGAGGAGGAGGAGGAGGAGGATGGTGGCGGTGGTGGTAGCGTTCCAGGCGGGGGCTCGCCGCTCAGGCGAGGGAGGACTCGCCGCGGGGAGAAGGGGCTCGCCGCGGGCGGGGGAGGACTCGCGCGCGGGGGGAGGGTGGGGACTACTCCGGCGGGGGGGGTAGCCGACGGCTAGGGGGGTTGGCTGCGGCCAGGTTAGGTTTAGGGTTTTTCATTTTTATTTTATTTTATTTTCTTTTATAGAAAATAATAATAATATTTTAAGTAAAATATCTTGAGATATTTTACAGGATATTTTCGAGATATTTTCGGGATATTTTCGGATGGGTCCCGCCTCCAAATGGACGGTGCAGGTTCACCGGCCAATGAGGAGGTGACACCTCGTACTGCAAATTTGAAGAACAGTCCCTGTAGTTTTATAAATTGCGTAAAGGCCCTATTTTGGGAAATTGTACAATTACGAAATTGTCTGGGAAAAATACCCGATTCCTGAAAATACTAAAATTCACAGAATTGAGGGAAATTGCTGTGCGAGGGTCCCGAGGGGGTAGGGGTGAGTCTGGACAGGGACCGGGCCTAATTTTCTAGGGTGATACGGGCCATCGTATTTATTAATTAATAAATACTGCGCACGGTGTTCTCTAATTATTTAGAGGCAGGTAGGGTCATAATTTTTCTACGGTGTCAATACACTAAATGTAGTATACTCAGTGTAGAAAAATAATGTATTTTTGTTTGGGCACAACGGAATCATGTTGGGCCTCTAATGTCTGTTGGAACAGGGATGGGTACAGGTCTAGGAATTTAAATACGGACGTTTTGTAACGATATTTGTGCGTCTAAAATGAGGCACAAAACAGAGTATCTGGGAGTTGCACAAGGTTCAGAATAATAGGCTGTCATGTCTAGGACAGGTATGTGAACTTTATTCGGGGATAACAGTCAAGATAAAGCTCCAAATAATTTGGTGATGGACATGTGCACAAGTTAATAGGATACGTAAGCAAAATAAATTAAAATATTGCCATAAATCCTAAATGGATTAAAATAATCCTAAAATGCTAGAATCTGGTCGAGGGGGTTTACAATCTACCCAACTTATAAAAATTTTGTCCTCGAAATTAAAACTAAGTCGGGATAGAAGTCAAAGACGGCATAAGATATAATTTAACAAAGTAATTTATATCTTGGTTTACGAATAGGTTCGAAAAACGTTTACGCATGTCGTCCACACGCTTCCAAGTAGATTCTCCTGGCGCGCCATGCTTCCATGCCATGCGGCCCAAGGGAATAGACTGATTCTTCAATACTTTTTCTCGATGGTCAAGGGTTCCCAGGGGTTGCTCTTGATACGACAGGTCTCGGTCTAATGGTGATCTCCGAATGGTGCCTCTAGTAGGTGATATCCTCAAAAAGACATGATCGTCCACTTTGAATTCCACGGAACGATGATGACGGTCTGCCTACTGCTTCTGTCTGTCTTGCATTGCTCGCAAGTGTCCTTGTATTTACTTAATTGTCTCTTCGGTGTTGACCACCAACTCTGGTCACGTGAATCCTTGTCTGGTACAATGCTGACTGGTATGCCGTACAATCTACGAATTTCCTCATATTTGCAATGTCTCCATAGCTTCAGAGTAATTTCAACGGTTGCAAGTTCCAACTTCTTCTCATGCACTTATAATTGTCTGGATGCATCTGTCATTACCTTGTCATCCTGTATTAATACGCATCCCAAACTATTTCCTGATGCGTCTGTAGATCACATAACCGCCTAATCCGGACGGATAGTTAATACGGGTGCTGTGGTCAGTCGCTTCTTCAATTCCTCGAAAGCGGCTTGACACTCGTTGGTCCATAGGAATTCTGGATCCTTACAAGTCAACCTAGTCATAGATGTTGTTCTCTATTCAGGAGTCAGTCAATTGTTTATTCAGGTGAGATCCTTTTTGACTCCTGACAACAAATGATACATTCTTTATCACAATACCTGGGTTCTGAACTTGACCCAAGTTACGAGGCAACAATTAAAATTTTGCTGCCTTAGTGATGCAGGTATCAGGAACGTAATAAAACGTAGATAGGTAGCGAAGGTCATTCTAAGGGTAGCACAGTATATATACTGAAATCTAATCCAATAATAGGGTTTAGAAATTTTCTAAGGAACAAACATAAATGGTTACAGAAATAATACCCTTCTCGTGCTTATACTAAGCAAGAGGTTTCATCTTTCCGAAATAAGGGAAGACGGAAAACGATAATCAAGAGTTCAATGGGGGAGGTAATAGATTAGAAGTATGGGGGTTCAAGGCGTTTAAAGAATTCAAATGGGAATTGTCAAGGCAGTTGTGGATTGAAATCCTATTTTTGGTAATCCCTATTCACATATTCGTATCAGCATAACTAGGTAGCTGATACGATATGCTCGGACATATCTAGAGGGTAAGTACATTTGTCTACTAATCACTATATATCTCAATCCACGTAAAGTAGTTATGCGAAGGGCGAACCAAGTGCACTATGGTTGATCAGACCGTAATACACTAATTTTGAAATGTATTAGTGTAGTACTCCAATAATACATATCATGAACAAGCTTGATAAAGAATAAGCTTGCAAAACAAGGCTATAATAGCAGTATAAGTCAAGGTAGTATAGTAAATATAAGTACGCTAGATTATGATACGAGAAACTACAAAATAATTCAAATTCACAAAAAGACAAGACTCTACAATCTCTACAGTTATTATTCCAACTCCTACTCTAAGATGCTAGTTGACCCAAAAGAGGTATGGTCTTTTAAGTTCTACAATCTTAATATACACTATAGGTTGTCTGTCTAAAACAGTGATTTCAAAAAAGTCCGCGTAAAGTAGGGGTTCGAGGTTGTCTGCGTAAAGCAGAGATAAAATAATTTGGCGTAACGCATGGCTTCAGAGTTATCCGCGTAAAACAGAGAAGCGTAAGGTAGAGCTTCAGAGCTGTCCGTGTAAAAAGTCTGTGCGTAGAAATCTGCGCATAAATATCTCATGCGTAAAGTCTAGCATACGTTGTAGTGTAAAATTCTACGAGAAACTTATGAGTTTGTCAGTCAAAATTAGTTAATCCTGATATCTGACAAAAGTACTTGTACAACGATTGAGTGGGCGGTTTGTGATGATGATTTTGCACGGTGACCCAGGTTGTCATTTTAGTGACTTTATTGGATACAAGTCATTTACGCTTGAGGTGAGACAAAAATCAGATGTCCCATCAAAAAGCTGTTTCTTTTTGCACAGGGCTCGAGGTGTATCTCTGTATTTAATGCACAAGATTTGGTCATGCTTGGGGAAAGCTAAGGCTGTAACAATACGCTCACATCCTATCCTTATGTTACGCCTAATCAGGTTACTCTACGCTGGTTATCTATTATTCATGAATTATCAGGTTTACGCAGGGCAGTTACCTACGTGGCTTGCAAGACACAGGATGAGGAAGACTAAGGGATCGTGGGTAGCGGTTGTCATAACTGCGGCGTAAAGGAGACAATCTCCTGCATAATTTGGTTTTTACGCCAACAAGAAAGTCATTTGGCTTTTACGCCAACTAGGCAGTCGTTTGGTTCTTATGCCAACAACGGTCAAATGGATTTTACGCCAACAAGGGTAAAGGGTCTCTGGCGTAAAACTCTGGCTTATCCAAACATAGGATGAGGTTTCAGTCTTAGTATTCGACTTTGGATTTCTACGGGTTCCTCAAGACTAGGGTCAATACTATGGTCAATTCTCTAACTAATCCTAGTAGTGTTTATACTACTCTCAAGTCATACATAAATACGTCAAGGGAAGATGGTAAGTTAATCTATAGGTAGTGATGCTAGGGTTCATTAGGTAATATGGAAGGCTAGGGTTGATTTTAAATCCTAAACTTAGGGATGTGTCAAAGCCCTAGTTGTGTTCTTAATAGGAATACTACTCTAATTATCATCCTATCAACAGGGATTTCTATATTCTAGCAGGGGCTATACTCGAGGAATTATCAGGGAAGCACATGAATCAAGCATGATGCAATTATGTAAGTAGGACGGACTGGAAGGAAGATAAGTCATAGTCAATTATGGATGAGATCCTATCCTCTAATCCTAGGTGCAGGCTTGCTCGGTACAGTAACGTAACCGAGACAATATGCTCTGACTTGCATGGGCCACCACTAAAAACATGTCACGCCCCAGTCCCAAAATACGTAGGACTAGGACACGTAAGCATGCCAGCCGCCTGTATATATGGCAACTCCAATATATGGAAACCATATATACGAGCGTACGCTGTATAATGAACAATAATTCATAAGTGGTAAAACTGATCACAAGTCACAGTGTAATATCTAAATCTCACCCATAGAAATCAAATATGAATAACTAATAACCAGGTAACTAGATCTCAATAACAAATATCTAAAGCTAGATCTCAATAACAAATATCTAAAGAATGACAGTCGGATGGAAACAAATCTACTGCCGAAATAGAATATAAAAGGAACCAGATACACACCATATAAGAACAACATCTGACAATCACAAGGCCCGAAGAGAAGACCTCCTCGGAATATACGTAACATGTCCGGATCTGCGCTCCTGCGAATACTCATGAACATCTACACCTGGCAAGGGACCAGGTCCTCAGAGGGACATAGCAAGATACAGAAAAATAATATGCCATGTATGTAAATACTGAATAAATAAATGGGGTGTGCTAACCATCTAAGTGAATGCAATTTAAAGACCTGGTAGTACGCATGGGAATGTGTAAGCTTAACATATGCTGACGTAATTCACCAATCGTCATGACCGGCTAGTATATGTGTCATATGCCCCCGGACACACGGGTAGCTCTGCAATCGACCATCTCCGAGGAGCATGGTACGAAGGATAAAAGACTCAAGGAGTGGGTGTCCCATGCGTCTACTAGTATCTTCCCCGCCCAATATAGATGTACAAGTCGTAAAAACGACGTGGACATCTCCTACTATGATGCAAGTCTCAATAAAATAAATAACTAAGCTACATACCGTTACACGTGTTGCTCACACTGATGGCCAGTCGCGCATGAGGCACGCGTCCCTACATGAACTCACTCTGTGACGTGTAATGATACGTGTCAAGGCCTGGAAAGTTATATCAATAACTTCACAACTTTTAGGTGGGTCTACTAGACACTAGGTCAGACACAAGTCCTAACGTCAACGCCTTCGTTGACTGTACCCGAGTTTTCTCGGACGCGCACATTTATATTTAAAATAGATAAATATGTAACTAACAATAACTAAATTTAAACAGTACAACAAGGCAAGGTATACTTGCCTGGCAAGAGAGCTGCAAATATGTAACGTCCCGATGTCAAGTACCAAGTGTCAGAACTCTGACCTCAGAATGAATGTCTCCGGATACTGAAATAAACAGCATTAACAGTCTCAGAAAATATCAAATAGCTAGAAACGTCTGTCCTTAAGTCCAATTTGGACACAAGGGCAAAAATGACAGTTTCTGGTCAAAGCGGGATCCACATGTGGGCCGCTTTGCACCGAAAAATGTGTCAGGGTCAAAGGTCTCCAAATTTTCCAAACTTAGTGTCACAAGTCAGGAACGATGATACGAACCCAACAGAATATCCAGAACTGGATTCCGATATGCCGATCACAAAATCATCCGTCAAGTGGAGCCTGTGGGGCCCACGATACGGGATTTTGTCAACGTTCTCAGAATCGAACCAAACTTGGATCATAGGACCAGCGTATTGCTACGAGTCCGATGGCGCAAGTTTGGTTTCGATCCGACGCGTGTACACAAAGTTGCAGCATATTCCAGAACAGGCGGATACGGGACGGTGTCGGCGGATACGCGTTGATTCCGGTGTGCACGTACATCCAAATCAACTTCTGCGAAATCCCGCACGTCCGTATCAACGACGCGCATGTTTCGGTAAAGACCGCATGCGACCAAGTCGTCCCGTTTGGCGGGGCGTACTCAGTTCCGGGTGAAACGGGGTATTGTTTTTTCCTGTTTTTGGATCGCGTGTCGCGATCGCCACAGGACGCGATGCACCGAGCGGGTTGCACGGGCACCGAGAGGGTCACATAGCCTACGTGTCACAACTGACGGAATTAAAAACAGAATTACGAGGAGATAGAATGGGTTACCTGAACAGGGCTCCGTGGATTGAAATTCCCGTGTCCGGGAAGAGATTCGACACGACGCTGATCGTGTCCGGACTGAGTCCGGACACTGAAATGCTGCTGTGTCCGGTTCTGCTCGAGTCGGGGTCGTCGCGGGGTGGTCCGGAGCTGCTGCGGCCAGGGCTCCGGGGTCGTCGGCTCGTCGACGGGGGAGCTGGGTCGTCGTGGAGGTAAGTTCCGGTCATGGGGAGGCGGAGGAGTATCTCGGGTGGGGGGTGGGGGCAGTCGATGCGGGTCAGGGGAGCTGGTCGAGGAGTCTCCGGCGAGACTGGACTCCGGCGAGGTCAGCTTGGGGAGAAGGAGGTGAACAGGAGGAGGTCGAGAAGGAGAAGAGGAGGAGGAGAAGATGCTGATGATGGATGGTGGTGGTGGCAGCCGAAGAGGAGGAGGAGGAGCTGGGACTGGGAGAGGGTCGGGTGGCGGAGGGCGGAGCTCGGGGAGGAGGGGGAGGTCGGGGCCGACGGGTGGCTGAGGGCGGAGGAGGGGAGATGGGCTCGGGGGAGAGGGTGGTGGAGAACAGGGAAGAAGAAGAAGAAGAAGGGGAGGGCGGCTTGTCGGCTGGGAGGAGGAGCTGGGAAGTCGGGTGGAGCTCGTCGGGAAGGGCGGGCGGTGGAGGAGAAGAGGAGGAGGAGGAGGATGGTGGCGGTGGTGGTGGCGTTCCAGGCGGGGGCTCGCCGCTCAGGCGAGGGAGGACTCGCCGCGGGGAGAAGGGGGCTCGCCGCGGGCGGGGGAGGACTCGCCGCGCGGGGGGGGGGGGGGTGGTGTACTACTCCGGCGGGGGGGGGGGGGGGGGTAGCCGACGGCTAGGGGGTTGGCTGCGGCCAGGTTAGGTTTAGGGTTTTTCATTTTTATTTTATTTTATTTTCTTTTATAGAAAATAATAATAATATTTTAAGTAAAATATCTTGAGATATTTTACAGGATATTTTCGAGATATTTTCGGGATATTTTCGGGTGGGTCCCGCCTCCAAATGGACGGTGCAGGTTCACCGGCCAATGAGGAGGTGACACCTCGCACTGCAAATTTGAAGAACAGTCCCTGTAGTTTCATAAATTGCGTAAAGGCCCTATTTTGGAAAATTGCGCAATTACGAAATTGTCTGGGAAAAACATCTGATTCCTGAAAATACTAAAATTCACAGAATTGAGGGAAATTGCTGTGCGAGGGTCCCGAGGGGGTAGGGGTGAGTCTGGACAGGGACCGGGCCTGGTTTTCTAGGGTGATACGGGCCATCGTATTTATTAATTAATAAATACTGCGCACGGTGTTCTCTAATTATTTAGAGGCAGGTATGGTCATAATTTTTCTACGGTGTCAATACACTAAATGTAGTATACTCAGTGTAGAAAAATAACGTATTTTTGTTTGGGCACAACGGATGCATGTTGGGCCTCTAATGTCTGTTGGAACAGGGATGGGTACAGGTCTAGGAATTTAAATACGGACGTTTTGTAACGATATTTGTGCGTCTAAAATGAGGCACAAAACAGAGTATCTGGGAGTTGCACAAGGTTCAGAATAATAGGCTGGCATGTCTAGGACAGGTATGTGAACTTTGTTCGGGGATAACAGTCAAGGTAAAGCTACAAATAATTTGGTGATGGACAGGTGCACAAGTTAATAGGATACGTAAGCAAAATAAATTAAAATATTGCCATAAATCCTAAATGGATTAAAATAATCCTAAAATGCTAGAATCTGATCGAGGGGGTTTACAATATATATATATATATATATATATATATATATATATATATATATGATAAACGGGATATGAATCATAGACTTATATTTCTATATAAATAATGCACATGTAAAAACAATAAAAATAAATTCCTACATCATATGTACACCCATATGTACAAATACACTCAATTTCTATTAATTCACATCTGCATTGTCTCATATATATATATATATATATATATATATATATATATATTTGCTCTCTGCTGTCTGAATCAATTGAGTTGTCAAACATCTACTGTTAGCTATTGTTGTTTTACTTGGATCAGTTTTTGTTTTGTTGTTGTTGTTATAGTTATAGTTGTTGATGATATATATGCTGTTACTGTAGGCAAGAAATTAATTGAAGCTCGCTGACCTTTAGGGTGGGTTTTGTAAGCGGAATATTTATAGCATCTATATTTTGCGAAATCATTTTTTTTCTTTGGAGTTAAAAATTTATGGTAAAATCACATGTTCGGTTAATAATATAAATATTTTCGAAAATTTATAGTTCAGACAATATATATATATATATATATATATATATATATATATATATATATATAGAGAGAGAGAGAGAGAGAGAGAGAAAATTTGAGTTGTATTCCACTTTATTTATCTATATCCAAGATGTACCCCATACGATTACTATAATGTATGACATCCTCCACTTTTGACGAAACCGTCTCCAATTAACCAAAAATTTTGGATAAAAATACCCTCCGTCTCCAACTAACGGTCAACTCCTTTGACCAAAAAATTTGAATAAAAATACCCTCCCTCGTACACGACATAGGAGGAGGGGATGACTAGAAAGAAAAATGGTATTTCGGTCAAAAATTAACAGTCAAAACAGTTGACTGTTAGTTTTCGTTAAAAATGTGAAGTGTCATACAATAGTAATCGTGGAGTGCATCTTGAATATATGTAAATAAAATGGGATACAACTCAAATTTTCTCATACATATAATATTTTATTGATGATTATTTTAATAGTTGTTATTGTTTGTTTGTGACTTTTTACAATGTAGTTAATTATTATGATATGCTTGTATTCAAGAGAACATAGTTCAAATCATATTGTAATTTTTTAACTTGCAAAGTATTTTTTATGACTCGATACGTATTGAACATAACCTATACTCACCCCAGCATGAAACATACACGACAACTTTTTTTTTTTAAAGAAAATAAATAATAAAAATAATATTTTTTTTGAAAAAAAAAACAATTATGTTAAAAACAAAAAAACATCTGTATTTACTTCCATTACTAATGTCTAATGTTGTTTCCCTCCAACTTTAATTTTATTACAACTATTACTTCTAATTCATCCATTTATCAGGTGTTATTTGTATGTTAATCCATTACTAATGTCCAAATCTTGAGAATTTGGGGTAATAGTAATAAAGTTAAAACTATGAGGGAAAGGAGGGGTTGGGGTGGGTGGACATGATTAGGCATTAGTAATGAAAAATAAATACAAATAACTCACAAAAAAAAGGAAGGAAAAAAAAAACAAGAAATAAGTTTTTAAAAGATGAAGAAAAAAAAAGCAAAAATAATTTAAAGAAAGACATTTAAAAAGAAAAAAGAACAATGTAAAAAAATATTATAATTATATTAAAACAAAAAAACTTTTTGAAAACATCAAAAAGAAATACATTTAAAAAGAAAAATGAACAATGTAAAAAAAATATATTATAATTATATTAAAACAAAAAAACTTTTTGAAAACATGAAAAACAACATTCTTAAAAACAAATGAAAAAAAGAAACATTTTTTTAGAAAAGTATTAAAAATACATAAGAAGATTGTTTTTAAAAGAAATGAAAAACTAAAGAAAAAAAACAAATGAATTATTTATTTTAAAAAAAAAAGGAAAAACCTTTAAAGAAGAGGAAAAAAAAATATTAAAAAAAATATTTTTTTTAAAAGAAACAAATAAAAAAAATCATAAAGTCAATAAAAATGAAAAATGGAAGAATATAAATAGAAAAAATAATTTATTTTTTGGAAAAACAAAAAAAAATAAGAAAATAATAATAATATACCCATGACTTGAACCAATATTCGACAGAACAATTCGAACTTGAACTAGACCAAATTTATTAGCCATGAAAATTAATATATCTACCTTTTGGGGGTTAGCGTGTGTGTATGGTGAGGGTGGGGGAAGTTCCTTTTTGGATATAGTCCCAACTTTAGAAGTCAGAAGCGGGAGCGGGGACGAAAGTGGGGACGGGAAAGCGCGACTACTTAGAACATTCTAAATAAGCCTGATGGGAGCGTGCGCTAATAAATTTTTAATATTTATTAATTATTGTTATCAAAACTTATAAATATCTTAAAATTTATTAGAATTTATAAAGTTTAGTTCAAAGTTACAAAGAGATCTTTCGCATGTTAATTTTTTATGACGTCAAAATAAGAAATCTTTAGTTTATTGGTACTTTGATAAATGTGTATTGAAAATATTTCAATTTATCTCACAAAATTTATGTCATCTTTTAAAATTATGGTCATATTATGGGAGGCGATCATGTCGTCGAAAAAATGAGCTTCCGTCTCCGGAGAAACGAAGCTCCCGTCATCGGATAAACCAGCTCCGAACGAGCTCCCAAGTAAGAAACGTTGAATCGAAGATTCTTACTGAGATTCGTTGACCTCCAGAAGTTTCTGGCTTCTAAGGTCCCAACAACCTTGGTAATATGTTTCTCGTCTCAAAGTTATATGGAAATAAAAAAGAAATTATGCAAACCAAAGGCAAACGCACCCTTAAACTAGATGAGCTTTTCTACCAATATATATATATATATATATATATATATATATATATATATATATATATGAGACAATGTTTTAGAACTATTCGCTATCATATGTTACATAAATTGAATTGGAATTGAGTAGATGAGACTAAAAGGTGGTGGAATCTACATTTTTTTGATCTCAATCATCCAATTCAAATTTAATTTATATAATATAGAATGGTTATATAATATAAAACTATTCGAATGATCATATATATATATATATATATATATATATATATATATATATATATATATATATTGTTGGTTTTGTTTTCCTTCAAAAACTCAAATTCCTCTTCCTTTCTTTAGTCCCACATCGGATGCACCAAAGCCTTCTTGTGTACATATATTAGTTTCTCTCCTTTGCTCTATTAAGTTGTTGTGTGGGGAACCCCTTGGGCCACACGCGCGCGCCGCCGCCGCCGCCCGGCCCGGCTCGGCTCGGTTCGGCGGGCGTAACGGGTGCGGGTACGCGCCCACATCTGCGGGCGCCGAATGCCGATCCGATTTTCTCTTCGGGTTCGGGCTGGGACCCTAAAATTCTTTTTGCTCCTCTTCCTTTTTTGAACCGTTCAAATTTTGAATGTTGGGACACTGTCCAGATTCATTGAACCTTGCCTTGCCACAGCTCATTTTTGACAGCATTTATCCCACGTTTTATTCATTACTTAATGGCCTGTTTATGAGCCATTAAGTACCTGTCTGTGGCCAGATTCATTGAACCTTGCCACAGCTCCAGCCTATTTATTTGGTCTCCTTCTCCTTCATTTGGTACAGAAAAAATCATACGTCCAAACTCTCTTTCACTCCACTCTCAAACGACATTCTGATCTCCAAATCCTTGCTCTGGGCAGAGCTAAGTTCGGTCTCTCTCTCCGAGTCGTGTGCGGCAAAGAGAACCCGGTAGTCAGGGGGTTTTACCACTAGGAGCTTCCGAGAAACGTCTGCACATAGACCTCGGATAAACTCTTAGGGCAGTGCTTCGTGCACGACTTCCCCGGAGGCCGGTAACAATTTTATTTTTGGGTTTCCTTGTTCTCTGAAAAATATTATATATTATATTTATATTATAAATACGGTTAACAATCTAAGAGTTTATCGTTTTTAGCTACTGTTTCTCTTTTTCAAAACATATTTCTGTCTACTGCTGCTTATTACAACAAGAACGAATTGTGATTACTGTAGCTACAAATATAAAAATTTTGTTTTACAAACAAAAGAACAAAACGAATTACTAGTCACCAAATATAAAAGCATATCTGTTAAACACTAGCATATTTGATTGTTAGCGAATTATTTATAACCTCCTAATATACTATAGCACACATTTTGCTACATACCAAATAAACTATACTGCTGTCATTCTAAATAAATACTTGTCAAAATTGATTCTTAATTGCTTATAGCACATTACTTGCTGTTAAAATAGTATTGTAGCAATTTAGTACTTATTAATTGTTGGTAGCAAACTGATATAAATATAAAGTTAACTGTAGCAAGTTTAATTTTTAATTGTATTGCCAAAGCAAGAGTACTATTAATTTGTATTGCTAAAGCAAGTTTATTATTTATTTTGTTTATAGGCATACTTTGTTGTGTATTAACATAACAAATTGTGTTCTTGGCTCACTCTATTTGACATATTGTTAATTTCAATTCCTTTAAACAATTTAAGTCAAAATAAATAGTTAAAGTGAAACTGCAAATCTCTTTGAGTCTGGATTCTAAAAGTAAAGATCAATTTGGGAACAAGCCGAAAGGGTCCTTCTGTCAACCGGGTGTAAATAGCCCTAAGCGACACGGTATTTAAGTGTCTTCGGACCACCGCTAGCTGGGAACCGGCCCCTACAGCTAACTCAAATCAATCTACACTTGATAGACTCAAGATTTTAAGACTGATTAGCAAAAATTACTTGAACTATTATTCTAAATTATTGGACATTGTTATTGAGTAATTTCGTATCTTTCAGACTTTCCTCATTTGCAACCATGACTGCCAAGGATGAGACTTTTACTGCTAAACCTGCAAAATTCAACGGGACTTTCTTTAAAAGATGGCAAAGTCAGATGAAATTTTGGCTCACTACCTTAGGATTAATCTCAGCCATTGATGGTTTCACACCAATCACAAATGACTCTGATGACACTGAGTCTGACATAGGTATATCCAAGTCCTCTGGTTCTTCTAGACCCAAGACCCCTAAGGAAATAGACTACCATTGCTTCCATAGAATTCTAAGTGCTTTGTCTGAATATCTATATGACATATTCTTCGAATACAAAAGTGTAAAAGAACTTTGGGATGCCCTAGAAGATGAATATAGCTGTGATGATGCTGGAATTGAAAGATTCAATTCCTCCTCATTCAACAGATACTTTATGGTAGATAACAAACCTATAAATGACCAAATACATGAATTCCAAGAATACCTTAGGCATATTCAAGCCAAAGGCACTTTCTTCTCTACTGAGTATAAAATAGCATGCTTAATAGACAAGCTTCCTCCTTCTTGGTCTGATGTCAAGAAAGACCTCATTCATACTCAGGGTGACCTTATCTTTGCTTAAGTCCTAAAGAAAATTAGAACAGAAGAACAAATTAGGCTAAGGTCTAACCCTAAGTCCGAGTCTAAAGCTAAGGTAAACCTTGTAGAATCCCAAGGTAAACCCAAGCCTCATCATCACCATAAACCATAAAGGAACCTCTTCAAGAAGAAGCAGAACTCTCAGCCTCACCACCAAAACCATCACCACAATAAACCAAGAACCTTTGGTCAAACTCAGGATCAGAAGAGATTTTGTTTTGTGTGTGGTAAAACAAACAATATAGCCACCAACTGTTTCCATAGGAAGAAGGAAGCTGTCCAGACCTCTTTCAAAGGGAAACGTCCTACAAAATCAGAAGCAAACATGCTTCTCAACGGCTCTTCTAGTTCCTTCAGATCTGTGAGCTATCAACCCTTAGTCAACATTTCTTACCATTCTGACGATTGGTGGTTGGATTCTGGAGCTAATGTTCATGTTTCCTTTGATCGCTCCTGTTTTTCAAACTATCAGGAATCGGGTGGAGGAGGTGTAACTCTAGGAGATGGCTCAGCGGCACAGATTATAGGAAGAGGAAGAATAGATCTAAAGATGACATCAGGAAAAACTCTGACTCTTCATGATGTGTTACATGTGCCATCTATCAGAAGAAATTTAGTTAGTGGGTCTCTCCTTGTAGCTTCAGGGTACAAGATTGTTATAGAAGCAAATAAAGTAGTTTTTTCTAAGAATGACTCTTTTATTGAAAAGAAATTGTAAGAGATGGTCTTTTTATTTTGAGTACCGTGAATAAAATTTCTAATCCTTCCTTTGTTGTATCAAATGTAGAATCCTCAAATGTATGGCACAGTAGATTATGTCATGTGAATCTAGGTTCCCTAAAAAGGATGATGAACTTAGATCTTATTCCTAAGACTCCAATAGATGATAAACACAAGTGTGAGATATGTGTTCAAGCCAAACATACTAGGCTACCTTTCAAATCTGTAGAAAGAAACTCTGACCTTCTAGAGCTTATTCATAGTGATGTGTGTGACTCAAATAGGGTTTTGACCCGAGGTGGTAGAAAATACTTTGTTACCTTTATAGATGATCATTCAAAGTATTGTTATACATATCTACTAAAAACCAAAGATGAAGTTCTAGATAGATTTAAGGTCTATAAATCTGAAGCTGAGAACCAGTTAGAGAGAAAGATTAAGATTCTTAGATCAGATCGTGGTGGAGAGTATACATCAAATGATATGACCAATTTTTGTGAAGAACACGGAATAATCCATGAGGTAACTGCTCCTTATTCACCACAGTCCAACGGAGTTGCTGAAAGAAAGAATCGCACTTTGTTAGACATGGTGAATGCCATGCTCCTCAGCTCAGGTGCTCCTGATAATTTGTGGGGAGAAGCATTATTATCGGCATGTTACATCCTTAATAGGATCCCTAGTAAGTCTAATGATAAGACTCCCTATAAATTATGGAAAGGTAGAGCTCCTAGGATCCATTATCTCAAAGTTTGGGGATGTCTGGCTAAAGTAGGATTTCCTGAACCTAAAAAGAGAAAGATTGGACCTAAGACTGTAGATGCTGTATTCATAGGATATGCCCTAGATAGCAATGCCAATAGATTTCTTGTTACTCACTCAGAAGTAAATGAAATCTCTAACAATACTATTATAGAAGCAAGAGATGCAGTTTACTTTGAGAATATATATCCTTTTAAAGATAGAATTTCTCCCTCTCCCTTCAATCTCTCTCTTACTCCGTCCACCAACTCTTATGTTCAAATATCTAGTTCACAACCCGAACAAAATATAGAACCTAGAAGGAGTAAAAGAAAAAGAATTGAAAAGAACTTAGGAGAAGGTTTCTTCACTTTTCTAATAGAGGGTGATCCCTCAACTTATGAAGAAGCAATATCTTCTCTTGATGCCCCTTTCTGAAAAGAAGCCATTAACAGTGAGTATAACTCCATCATGGAGAACAATACTTGGTTTCTAGCAGACCTACCTACAGGTAGTAAACCCATAGGTTGTAAGTGGATATTTAAAAAGAAACTTAGAACCGATGGTACCATAGAGAAATACAAGGCTAGATTAGTAGCCAAAGGCTTTACCCAGAAAAAGGGATTAGATTATTTTGATACATACTCACCTGTAGCTAGGATCACCTCTATCAGAACCCTTCTAGCCTTAGCATCCATTCATAATATGTTAATCCATCAAATGGATGTCAAGACAGCATTTCTAAATGGGGACCTAGAGGAAGAAATCTACATGGAGCAACCTGAAGGTTTTATTACTAAAGGCCAAGAATATAAAGTTTGCAGATTAGTTAAATCTCTTTATGGTCTAAAGCAGGCTCCCAAACAATGGCACAACAAATTTGACATAATCATCTCAGAATATGGTTTCGTGGCAAATGAGTATGACAAATGTATATACTCCAAAATTTTAGATGAAAGTTGTGTCATCCTATGTTTGTATGTAGATGACATCCTTATTTTTGGATCATCACTAGAATTGATTACTAATACCAAAGACTATTTATCCAGCCAGTTTGATATGAAAGATCTAGGTGAAGCAAACTTGATTCTAGGCATGCAACTGTCCAAACACAAGGAGGGGTATACTCTATCCTTAGCACACTCTATCGAGAAAATGCTAAAAAAATTTGAATTTTTTGATAAAAAACCTGCCCTTACTCCTTATGACAGTAGTATTGTTCTAAAGAAGAATGAGGGCTCTCCTATGGAACAACATAGATATTCTCAGATGATAGGTTCTCTCATGTATATATCAAACAGGACCAGACCTGATATTGCATTTGCCATTGGGAGACTAAGTAGATATACTAGTAACCCAAATCAGTTACACTGGATAGCGTTAGAAAGAGTATTTAGATATCTTAGGGGTACTCTAGATTATATGTTGCACTATACTAGATACCCTGATATCATAGAAGGTTATTCAGACGCAAACTGGGTAACGGACTCACATGATGTAAAATCTACTACTGGATATGTTTTCACTCTAGGAGGAGCTGCAATCTCCTGGGGCTCATGTAAACAAACTATCATTGCTAGAAGTACAATGGACTCTGAAATGATAGCCTTAGACACTACATGCACAGAAGCCGAATGACTAAGAAACCTTATTATGCATATACCTGTTTCTATTAATCCTGTTCCTGCAATTTCTATAAACTGTGATAATAAATCTGTTATGGAACTACTAAAGCATGATTCTGTGAATGCTAAGATGAACAGGCACCTGCAGCTGCGCTTCAAGTCTATAAAGAGCCTATTGGGCAAATATGTGGTTCTTGACTATATAAAGTCAGAAAAGAATCTTGCAGACCACTTGACGAAGGGTCTGTCTAGGACTTTGATCCTAGAATCATCGAGGGGGATGGGGTTAAGCCCATAAGTAAAGTCACCAGCAATGGCAACCCAACCGAGTCTGACTGGAGATCCCAAGAAGCCGGTTCAATGGGTAGGAACAAGCTGGACTTATGTGACTTTTTATGTGACTTTTATGGAACACTGACCGGAGATTAAAATCTCATCATATAATGTCCAAGTGGCTGTACATGTGTACTATGATTCCCCATCCCTATGATGACAGTGTTCCTGTGTGATATGGTTAGGATGAGATTAAACTCTTAATAGGTCCAAGCTGTAATGCTAGGTTGATTCATATCACCAACCATTAAGGACTTACCTATATGAGAGGTCGTGAAGGCCGCGACTATGGGACAGGGCGATCCCAGACAACTCTCATGAATGTGGAAAGTGCGCATGGCCATTTAAAAGCGCCACCCGATAGACCAAGGACCTCTAGCGTACTATGTGTGCTATTTTTCTAAATCTGGTTAAAGAAGTCTGATTCAAGGCATAGTCCATCAAGCACTTCTTCAGATTAAGGCAATAGTCACTACGTGAGATTCAAGGCTGTAGTCCATCTCATCTATGCATAGTATTTTACTGCCCAGATGCTCTCTCTCTATTTACTTCACTCTTATCTCTGTTTCGGAACTTGACTTTTTGGGGGGGGATTGTTGGTTTTGTTTTCCTTCAAAAACTCAAATTCCTCTTCCTTTCTTTAGTCCCACATCGGATGCACCAAAGCCTTCTTGTGTACATATATTAGTTTCTCTCCTTTGCTCTATTAAGTTGTTGTGTGGGGAACCCCTTGGGCCACACGCGCGCGCCGCCGCCGCCGTCCGGCCCGGTTCGGTTCGGCGCGCGTAACGGGTGCGGGTACGCACCCACATCTGCGGGCGCCGAATGCCGATCCGATTTTCTCTTCGGGTTCGGGCTGGGACCCTAAAATTCTTTTTGCTCCTCTTCCTTTTTTGAACCGTTCAAATTTTGAATGTTGGGACACTGTCCAGATTCATTGAACCTTGCCTTGCCACAGCTCATTTTTGACAGCATTTATCCCACGTTTTATTCATTACTTAATGGCCTGTTTATGAGCCATTAAGTACCTGTCTGTGGCCAGATTCATTGAACCTTGCCACAGCTCCAGCCTATTTATTTGGTCTCCTTCTCCTTCATTTGGTACAGAAAAAATCATACGTCCAAACTCTCTTTCACTCCACTCTCAAACGACATTCTGATCTCCAAATCCTTGCTCTGGGCAGAGCTAAGTTCGGTCTCTCTCTCCGAGTCGTGTGCGGCAAAGAGAACCCGGTAGTCAGGGGGTTTTACCACTAGGAGCTTCCGAGAAACGTCTGCACATAGACCTCGGATAAACTCTTAGGGCAGTGCTTCGTGCACGACTTCCCCGGAGGCCGGTAACAATTTTATTTTTGGGTTTCCTTGTTCTCTGAAAAATATTATATATTATATTTATATTATAAATACGGTTAACATATATAATATATATATATATATATATATATATATATATATATATATATATATATATATATATATATATATATATATAGTTTTGGTATTTGTATGATGGTTCCGGTACTCTTGTTGGAAGTGACACTAGCAAGTCGTAGATTGTTTACATGTCTCTTTAAAGAAACACGAGGGAGGGATCCTACCAAAATTATCTCAAAGACTTGATGAGCAAATGCTGTTGGTCTGCAATTTTAAGGGAGTTTGTAAAATAAAATAAAAATTATACCACCTGAAATTCCATTACTTCTCACTCCAAAATGGACATTTGATGTGCTGGAAAAATATTAATTTTAATCTTCAACCATTACCTGAATAATAGTTGGGACTCAGTAGGTCGCTTATTGTGTCTTCTGTTCAATGGTCCTATATATAATCAACACATTGACTACAACATAATATTATCAGCAAAATGTGATTGGATTTTGGTGTTCCTTTAACACTGTTCCTTAAAGTTTAAAAAAAAGAAAAAAGAAAAATTGTTTTGAGTTTCGATTGCCAAACTCGAAAAACCAAATCTTAAGAAGTATGGATTGCGATATTTCTTCTTAGACCATCTTCAATGAGAATTTCTAAAAGTGGGTTCCAGTCTTACGAGACATTGTACTTTAAGACAATTTTTATCATAGTCGGTAGAGTTTTTACATAAAAATATTTACAAAAAAAAAAAAAAAAATCTCCAATGGTTCTCCATTTCTATCCTACGTGATAACAAGGATCAATTTAATGATAGTGTCCAATATTAATTGTTATGAAAAAACAATAAAAAATAGAATTTAAATTATGGTTGGAAGAAAAATAAATTTCTATCATAGAAATAAAGGAGATAAAAATCTTTATTGGAAATGTCGTTAGGCCAACTAATCACCATCATTACATAGACACAAAAAATAAGCACAAGGTTAAATGGGACTATGCGTCAGGCTTTTTTTTTTTTTTTTTTACAAGATATAAATTCTACTCATGCAACTTGCAACTTGGCCACAAGAAAGGAATTGACAAAACTCCATTTTTTTTAAAGTTTTCGGATGTTATATAATATTTAAAATTTGTATTTAAGTCTCTATATTGTTTAGAAGATGGTCTTGATCATTATTGACTTCGATTGACCGTCCCAATAGAGTCTAGACTTAAATTTTGAATATTAGAAAAACATGAACAAAATCTAACGATGAGTCCAACTTAACCGTCATGACGATTTCCATATCATTTTTTTTGTGTGGATAATATGTAAATATTAATGTAAAATTTAAATATTATACAAGGTCTTCAAATTAAATAATCTTAAAAATTAAGTATCACGGAAACCGAAAGGAGTGATGTTACTGATGAGTGCTGGCACCGGCGTTTTTGGCAGGGGCGTCATCGCTGCATTTGCGTGTCCAAATCGCTGCATTTGCGTGTCCAAATCGAGAACACATAAAAATACCTGGATGATTTTTTTCTGTTAGTAGTGTTTAATTTTTTTATATTCTCTCCGTACATGCTTTCCTAACTAATTAATGCGGTTGTGGTATGTTGATTTTATTCTCCCAATATTAATTGTCACCGATCCTGATCCTTGGGTTGGGTTGGGTGCAACATCCATCCGTATGATTCTAATGTTACTTTCAATTGTGGTCCATCACCTTATCTCCTCCGCATTCGACAATATGTATATACACCCATCAAGTGTTAGGAGTTTGCCATCACCATATATAGTGACGAATGTCGTCTCGATCCCAATTTCCAGCTGGATGTGGTCCTCGATTCCAAGAGGAGAAGAAAAGAAATGAAAGCGTTCACCGTTTTTTTTTATTTTGCTTAGGAAGTAATGACCGAGGGTTGCTGCTGTTTTTTTTTAATCAATGCTTCTACACAGAAGTGCCGTTTTTTTTCTTAATCAATGCTCACGTGTCGTCCCCTTTCCTTCTGGTCGGGTCTTCGACGATAACGTCAGCAGGAAGGCTGACGTATGGTGCTTTGGATTCGACCAATGGGAGGGACACTTGGTCCGCGATTTGAGTCTCGTTTCAACTAGGGGTGCAAACGAGCCAAGCCGAGCCAAGCTTTCATAAGCTTGAGCTTGGCTTGATTAGAATTAACCGAGCTCGAGCTCGAGCTCGAGCTTGATAAATTTTTAATTTTAGAGCTTGAGCTTGGCTCGAGCTCGTTTATATTAAGCTTGAGCTTGGCTTGGTTTGAGCTCGAGCTTGGCTTGATAAGCAAGCTTGATTCAAGCTTGATAAACAAGCTTGATAAGCTCAAATTCAAGCTCGTTAAGCTTGATTTTGAGCTTAACGAACTTGATTTCAAGCTAGTTAGGCTTGAATTCAAGTGCCGAAAATATTAACAATTTATTTATAAAAATTTAATTTAAAAAATTTCTTAATATCAATTATTAAGGACATATAATTATATACAATGCACAAAACCATATTGTTATAAAAACATGCATAAAATTAGAATTCAACAAAGAACAAATTAAAATTTAAATAACAAAATAAATTTGTAGACTGTCAGCAACGAGCTCCTAAACGAGCTTCTAAACGAGCCAGCTTACGAGTCAGCTCGCAAGCTTCTAAACGAACCAGCTAGCGAGCTCAAACGAGCCGAGTACTTCTAAGCTTGAGCTTGGCTCGTTTATTAAACGAGCTCGAAAATGAAGCTTGAGCTTGGCTTGTTTACTAAACGAACCGAGCTCAAACGAGCTTTTATCAAGTCGAGCTTCGAGCAGCTTGCGAACGGCTTGGCTCATTTGCAGCCCTAGTTTCAACCCTCGATTTCGGCAATACTTTTACCTTTTTTTCATTTAGTAACCAAATACTATAAAAATTATTCTAATACCCATAGGATTAAGACATTTTTGGCGCATTAGCTTTTTACTACTTGATTTTGACGTAAAATTTTTATAAATTGACTTTTTTTAAACACATCTCGTCAATTTTTGAAGCACGTGTGGACAACTTCAAAAATAATATATGACAATACATGTATTTCAATTGTGCTTTTGTACTGCAATATATATTTTTGAGTTATTTCAACGTCCTTCAAAATTGACGAAATATGCTTCAAAAGAGTAATTTATATATGCACCAAAATCGAACAGTAAAAGAATAATGTACAAAAAAATGACCGAACGATATAATTGAGATGTCATTAGAATAATTTTGTCATAGACACAAATACCGGACAAAAAATTGCATATACAACATCCAAGTTTACTGAAATTGTGCGGAGGGCATTGAAGTTTCCAAAAATACTAAAAATGAACGTTTTGAATGTTTGGGCAAAAAACGTCCATTTAATGGACGTTTTGAATGCTTGTGCACATTTCGGTGCTCAACCGTCATGGCCCATGTAGACGAGCTCGTGGCCCTTAACGTCGTCGTCCTCGTAGCTGCTGGAGACGACGGTGCTGGTGGCCACGAGTTCGCGGGAGGAGGAGCGGCTGGCGGGGACGTAGTTGATGCCGGCCTGGACTTGGCTGTGGAGGCCGAGGACGCATATCTTCGTGCAGAAGAAGTAGACGTCGCCGACGACGACGTCGGGGATGTGACCGATGATGTGCTTGTCGGGGTTGAGCCAGAGGTCGCGGTTCTTCATGAAGACGACGAACTTGAGGTCGGAGCGGCCGTGCTCCTCGCGGAGGACGAGGAGGCGGAGGGACTCGAAGGTGATGTTGGAATAGCAGAGAAGGTCGCGAAAGTGGACCCGGTCGTGGGGAGACGTTTTGAAAACGTCCTTTTAATAGGCGTTTTTCTACCAAATCCTAAAAATGTCCATTTTAATTGATGTTTTGATGCTGTTGAAGTAATTTTAGAAACTTCAATACTCTCTGTAAAATTTCAGCAAATTTTGATGCCAATTTTATGTATACCGAAACTAACAAATACTTTTCCTCATCTTGAATTCTACCTGACCATCTTGCTAAATGAACATTTGGGTTGCGATTGCAACGCGTACCCTTACAACCGAGCAATCGATTTGAGGTAATTATTGACTTAGTCCGGATAAAGTACAAAAAATTCCTCCCGTAATTTGTCTCGTTAGCAAATTATGACCCCATAAATTTTTTTATCAAAATAGTCCCTTCCGTTCATTTTTCGTTTAAAATATCATTAAAAAAAACGAAAACCCTAAACTATCATTCCCCTTCCCCCCTCCCCTCTCCTCCAGCTCCTCCCTCCTCCTCTACCGTGCTTCCTCCTCCTCCCTTGGTCGCAAGCCTCCTCCTCCTCCTACACGCTCCCCCCTCCCCCTCCTCCCCGAGCAACTCCCCTTCTCCCCGCCGTCCTCGCCCCCCCTCCCCCAACACCACCTTCACCATCACCACCACCACCAACCCCACCCTCAGCCCCCCTCCTCCACCGCGCTTCCCATAGCTCCCCCGCAGCCGCCCCCCCCCCACGGTGCCCCCGCGGCCGTCCCCCACGCGCGCTCAGCTCCCCAGCGTCCGTCTTCCCCCGCGCGTCTGGGCTCAGCTGGTTTTGTATGGCCAGATTACCCCGAGGAGAACCAGAATCTACCGCACTTCCAGCAAGATAGCTCACACATGTAGGACTGCGGCCGAAGCTCGCGAGAGGGTTTCCTTCCTCTACCCCTCGTAGTGTTATTTTATTTTGTGGTATTTTAGCAAGAGGCAGTGTTAGTCCCTAATTTTGATATCACTTCTCTGACTACGGTCAACATGATGTATATATTAGACCCTGGCTGGTATATTTGATCATGTATAATTATACTCTGCTAGTGCATCATTTTGTATTTTACTATCTTCATGATCTGGTATGTAATTTGGGATGCCTTTATACTTCCATATATAGTATACTCTTGTACTTGTGTTGTTGGATTGAGATAGTAGGATTTGTCGGCCATAGGGCTGATGTCATAGCATGCTAGAGTTCGTCCATTTGTCTTTTAGACAACCATAGCACATTACGTCTTACTTTGGTATTCTGCAATGTGTGGTTGGCATTGTCAGTCCTCGTATTTATCCAGTATTCTGGAAGCGGGACGTGACACGTTCTATTTGTCCTATGTCAGGGCCGACCGTGGGTGAGCCAATAAGTTGAGCCAAGCCAAGCCGGAGTACTCGTCGAGTTTGTTCAGAGTTTATAAACATAGCTTCCTACATTCAAGCTTTATTCGTTAATGGAATGCGAGTCAAGTCAAGTTGAGTCCAGCTTGCTGTTCATTTGCAAACCTACTAGCAGTTTATTGGTTTTCATATAATCCTCTTAGTCTTAATCCAACAGAACTTCATATATAGTGTCACGACCCGCACCCGGAAGTTCGGGCACGAGTACGTGGGTACGTCCAGCCTACGCCGCAGTGTCGGCGGTAGTACGCTGTCTAGGGCATGACCACAAGTAATAAATCTAGCTCATCCACAATAAAGTAAATAGACAAGAAAATAACAGGAAAAGAATGCTAATATTTTATAACCAGAATATGATAATCAGATCCAGAGTTTTATTACAGAACCAAGATCATATCGGGGACAAACCCGATTAATGAGATAAGAAATAGGAATAAAGATAGCTAATGCTAACTACTCTGCAGGAGTAGTCTCCTCGGGGGGAACCGGCTCTGCAACTGTATCACCTGCTGGCTCATGGGGTCCAAAATAGGTAGGGGCAAGGTTCTCATCATCGCCTAAACAACGTATCCAGTCAGGAAAGGAGCAAAGTACACAGTGCACAACAAGATTAAACTAAATATTTATGACAATTAAATTGAGTATCATATTGAGAAAGTTGCATAAAGGAAACATCAATATTTCAGAGTTTAAAGCTATAAACAAGAATATGAGAAAGCAGGGAATAAATGAGACAGAAAAATGAAACTACAACAGTCAGCAAGCAATGTAATAAGACTAGAGACTATCTGTGTGAACTTGTGTTTGTTTTAGAATACATAGTTGGCATGTAGGGGTTTATAAGGCTAATAAGGCCGTCATAGACGACTAGTGTCTGGAACAATCAAGTATAAGGCTGATGGTACAGTCGCGTACCAACAGCTAGTATCTGGACCTGGGGAAGGGTAAACTACATGCCTCCTAGTATTCTCCCACCCGACACGAAAACAAGACATGAAATCCAGTATTCAAGACATGAAATACAGTATTCCAACACTACGTGAAATCAGCAAGGGTACTAGCAGAGCAGGAAATTAATTATCACAATATAAAGATTAACTTGAAGTGCAGGTACTTGCCTGTTGTTTGGATCCGATTAATGTTCTAGGGGAAGTTTCCAGAGATGGGTCCAACAGCTGAAATAGATATTACCATCATGCTCAGAAGATGTCAAATAGCTAGAAACGCCTGTCCTTGGGTCCAATTTGGAGACAAGGGCAAAACGGTAATTTCGGGCCAAAACGGGGTCCGCCGGTGGACCCGCTTTGCACCGAAAAACGTGTCCAGGTCAACGGTCTCCAAATTCACCAAACTTAGTGCCAACAGGTCAGGAACGCTGATACGAACCCAACGGAACTTCCAGATTTGGATTCCGATGAGCCGAACACAAAATCGCCCGTCGAGCGGGGCCTGTGGGGCCCGCGACACGCGATTTCGTCAACGTTCTCAGAATCGAACCAAACTTGACCCACAGGACCAGCGTATCGCTACGAGTCCGATGGCGCAAGTTTCGTCTCGATCTGACGAGTGTACAAGAAGTTATGGTGAATTACAGAAATTGCGGATACGGGGCGATGTCCGCGGATACGCGTTGATTCCGGTGTGCACGCACACCCAAATCAGCTTTCGCGAAATCTCACACGTCCGTATCGACGCTGCGCACGTATCTGTGAAGACCGCACGCGACCAAGTCGTCCCGTTTGGCGGGACGTACTCGGTTCCGGGGTGAAACAGGGTCTGGTTTTTCCTGTTTTTGGATCGCGGTGTGCGATCACCACAGGACGCGATGTCCCGAACAGTTTGTCCGGACACCGAGAGGGTCATACAGGCTTCACAACGCAATTTGCAGAATTGAAAACGGAGCTACGAGGCGAAAGTTACGCGTACCTGAAGGGGACCCGAAAACAGGGTCGAAATCGTGTCCGTGTCGTGTCCGACACGACACGACGAGTCGGGGCTAGGGTTAGGGTTTCAGGGAGATTTCCGCCGTGGACGGCGGAGGGCGGCCGGAGAGACGCCGGAGGGGGCGGCGGACTGCTCGTCGAGGGGCGGCGCGTCGATTGACGGCGGCGGCGGCGGCTCAGGGCGGCGGCCGGAGGCGCTGCGGCTGCTGCTGTGTCTGCTGCTGCGGCTGTCGGCTTCGGGGACGGCGGAGCGGGGCGCCGGAGGGGGAGGCGACGGTCGGCGGGGCACGGCGAGGAGGCTGCGGCCGGTGGCGGAGCGCGTGGAGCGAGGCGGCGGTTGCTAGGGTTTGGGAATGGGGGAGACGGCCGGCTCGGGGGGCTTTTATAGGGAGCGTAGGCGGTTGCGGGGGCCGGCCAAGGCGGGGGCGAGGGGGACGTGGGCCGCGGGGAGCGGCGCAGCGCGCGGAGCGCGGCGCTGCGCGCGGAGGGCGGCGGAGGAAGCGGGCGGCCGGGTCGTGGGGACGGAGCTCAGTCGGCGGGTCGGGTTGCTGCGGCGGGTCGGGTCTGACCAACCCGACCCGACCCGATAAGAGGCTGGGCTGGGCTACGGGCCGGGCCGCGGCCCAACGGGCCGGGCCAGAAAATAAATAAATAAATAAAATAATTAAATAATAATAATAATAATAATAACAGAATTAATTTAATTAATTAATTAAAATTAGTTTTTAGGCTTTTAAAAATAGGTCTGAGGCCCAGAAAAATCCAGAAAAATTGCCCTAAGTCCAGTTTTCCATTTTACGCCCAAAAATATTATTTTCATAATATTTTAATATTATTTATTATCAATTAAAAATCATGTAATAATTCAAAACCCTGATTTTAATTACAGAAAATTTCCAGAAAATTCCAGAAAATTGTGAAAAATCCCAATTTTAATATTTTGAAAAAATCAGGGGCTTACATATAGCACATAGGATCTCTGTTTCCTCAAGGTGTGTATAAGGACGGGCAGCCCATAACTCGGGCCGGGCCGGGCCGGGCCCGGCTCGATCAAATCCGGTCCGGTCTACTCCCCCCACGGGTCCGGACTGGGACGGAGGATCCGACCAATAAATCCGGTCCGGCCCGACCCGTTCTCATCCTTGTTTGGGCCGGATCCAATTCGGACTGGCCCGGTCGGTCCGGACCGGCCCTGTTCTGGTCCGGTTCGTCTGAGTTTACATACATTACTTTTTTTTTGGAATATATCCGTCCCATTTTAGTGGTTGTTTATTGCCGTTTAAGAGAGTATTTTGGTCATTTTGCTAAAAATGACCAAAATATCCATTATAATAACTCTTTTTTGAGGTTATTTATGGGTCATATTGGCCCCAAAAATTCCTATAAATAGTCCATAATTCATGAAAAATAAACACAACATAATTTCTTTTCTCTTACAAAATTTCTTTCCTCTCTCTCTTACAAAATTTAGAAGCAATCTAGTATAAGGGACTATATACTATCATGAAAAATGAGCAACCCCAACAACAACTGGAAGATCAGCAACTTCAATCCGCATCGCAACCTTAACCAGCATCGCAACCTCAACCGGCACTACAATTAGAGTTTGAATCGAAAATTTGGCATCATTTTAGCGGAGTTTATATTGAGCACGATACGAAAAGAAGATATTCGAATAGAGTTCTTGTTGATTGCTTCCATTGTAGAAAATTACTCAAATTGGACCATAACTATGGTACAAGGAAGCTACGCATACATCTAAAAATGTGTATGGATATCTAGTAATGCTGTATTTTCTTAAAAAAATGTATCAATTTTAATATATTTTATTATTGTTACATAAATCATAGGTATATTTAAATCTAATTGTAACTTATGTTTGAGTCTTAGCTTTTAGTAACTCTACAAACTTTATTTGCAGTATTACAAATAAATTTTGAAGAGAGGCTGAGAAACTAAGACACAAATATATGTTGCATGACTTATTTAACAAAATTAATATATATTAAAATTATCTTCAATAATTTTTTTTTCGTTAAGTGTTACTGTGTTTTTGTTTGACTAGTTAGTGCTGTTTACATTTAAAATTTTTAATTATCAAAAGAATAATTTTCTATTTAAATTTATATAACTAATAAAAATTATTTCAACTTATAAATATTTAGATTTTAATTTATACTTAAAGTTATATAAATATTGAAATAAAGAAATCAAATAAAAATTTCTTATTTAATGTTTATATAATTGTTTACATAAATTATAGAAAAAACTTACTAAAAATAACTTATAAATTTCAAATTATACAAAATAATTTAGTAACAAAAAATCTATAAATTTTAACTTCAATTTATTAACTTATATTAGTTAATAAATATTTATACTTATAAAGATTTATACTTATAAAGATTTATCTATAAAGATTATAAAAGTTTAAAAAAGTTATAAAGATTTATACTTATATTTATTTATACCTAAAAAGTTATATACAAAATTTATATAAAGATTTATACTTATAAAAAAGTTCTAATTTTTTTTTAAAAAAATTTAACTTATAAATATTTAGATTTTAATTTATACTTACAGTTATATAAATATTGACATAAAAAAATCAAATAAAATTTTCTTACTTAATGTTTATATAAATTATACATCTTGAATTCAAATAAAGAAATCAACTTATAAATCTTTGCAAGGAATCTACGCATATAATCTTTAAGAAATCAAATAATTTGTTCTTACTTAATGTTTATATAAATTTTTACATAAATTATACAACAAAAGCTTTCTAACAAATAACTTATAAATTTCTAATTATACAAAAATAACTTAGTAACAAAAGACCTATAAATTTTAATTTAAATTATTAACTTTTATATATATATATATATATATATATATATATATATATATATATATATATATATATAAACATTTTTTTTTATAAAATCGGACCGGCCAGTCCGACCGTGAATCGGCTCGGACCAAAGCCGGTTCGGTCCGGTCCACCGCGGACCGGATTAAGGGACCGGACTGGATCGGGTGCCAATCCAATCGGACTGGACCAGTCCGGCCCTCTCTCTGCATCAAATTAGACTCGGAACGATTCAAATCCGATCAAATTCGGTCAAACTTTACCTCGGATCGGACCGCCCATTATACATCTTGACCGTTTCCAGTGAAAAAAGGATATATCAAAACTGATGTAGTGGAGGGGGCAAATATGATGACTAAGGATGAATGGGATAGTTCGAACGAATACTCTTTCCTTAAAATTTTTTTAAAAGAAAATAAAAAATAAAATTGAATACTCAAAACTTTATTTACAACTTCAAAAGGATATCGTACAGTACTCTCCGTACAAAAGTCTCTCTCTTGAAATTATACTCTCAATGCAAAATTATCTTTCAATCGAAATCGAGTGACTCTTATGGTTATCGAAAAAAGATATAAGATACTGACTAGATGACGAAAAAAAATCGATAGATCGAATCACGTGGACATATTATTTTTTTTATTTATAAATGGTAGGAGTTGAAAGACAGTGGATTCAAAAAATATACAATACAACAAGCAGAAAGTCTCCAACGTTACGTTGGATATTAAAAAAAAAAAAAAATACAAAAGTCTCTCATAAAAGAGAAATTATTCAGTAAAACAGACTCATCACATGACACAATTTTGAATCTAATCCAACAGTAACATGACACAATGTTTTTTTTTTTCTTTAATTTAGCTTTAGTGGTGTGTCATAACTAGGGATGAACATTCGGTTTATTCGTTTTCAACCGAACCAAAATAGTCAAAACCGAATAAAACAAAATTCTAAAATTTTTAAACCGAAACCGAACCGAAATTAGCCAAAATCGAACCCGAACTGAACCGAACCGAATGAGCTATTCGGTAATTCGGTTTGTTTGGTTGGACTATTGTTATTGTTTAATTGATCGGACCCAAAGTTGGAATCGTGGTTAAACTATATTAGAAAACTTTTGACTTACCTCCCATTTTTTTATCATATTAAGGGTGCACTCCACATTGTTTCCATAATGTACATGTCCTCCCACTTTTGACGGAATCCGTCCAAAAGTAACGGTCAACCCATTTGACCAATTTTTTTGACGAAAATGTCCTTCCCAATTTCTTCTTCCTCTTCCCTCCTCCGAAAGTGGAAGAAACAAAAGTGGAAGAAACAAAAATGGGTTGACCGTTACTTTTGGACGGATTCCGTCAAAAGTGGAAGAAACATGTACATTATAGAAACAATGTGTGGTGCACCATTAAATATGGTAAAAAAAATGGAAGATAAGTCAAAATTTCTCATTATATTAAAAATTATAATTTTATAAATACGTTTGTTGTATTTCAAAGTTGTGTCTAAAGTTGAATTTCAAAATAAATAAATAAATAAATAAATAAATAAATATATATATATATATATATATATATATATATATATATATATATATATAATAAGAATATTTATATAATTATATAAATTTTATTCGGTTTTGGACCGAAATTGAAATCCAAAATCGAAATCGAAATCGAGTAAATTTTTTTTAGTATTTTCAAAACCGAAATGGAATCGAATTTCTTATTGGTTCAATTCGATTCGATTCAATTTTTAATCCAAAACTGAATAATGTTCTCGTAACAATATTGAAGAATACTAAGATTCACTACTGTTACGTCCCTAATATCTGCACACAAAGGTGATTTAACACCACTCAAGACTATCCTTGCTTTTTGTTGCTCCAAACATGAGGGCCTCAACCCTGTTTATAGAGGTCGGGAACCAATTTCTATAAACAGAAATATGAGTCATAACTCATATTTCTGTATAAATCAATGTACATATAAACTAATAACAATAAAGTATACTAATGCACATTAGTACATATAAAATGTAAAAATTTATTCTTATTATTCCACATGTACATAACTAATATAAGAATATAAATTTATGACTCGTATTAAAAATGTCAAAAAACTTCGTTAGATCAACATTATTTGTTTCAGCAATTGCTAATTGGTGACCAAGTAAATAGGTCGCTAATTTTGATTGTATTTAGCGACTCCAAAAGCAAATCTAAGCTTATTTTTGATGGTGTTATTATTCTTGCTTATTTTTTAGTGTTAATTAGACCTCCAATAGCCATTCTAAATTGTCCGGCCCCCTGGGCTCATGTGGGCAAGGACACATATGCCATCACAGTACACGGAATCACACTGGAAGCATACGCATGCACTGCACTGCACTGCACTGCACTTGAGCAGCACTGCATCGATCAGGTCACTCTGCGACGATGCATGTCGACAGAGACAAGAATCAAATCGACGTCGACCACGACGTTACCATACCCATCTCAGGCTACATTACATATATAGCCCCTTTCAAATTGCCAAATGTATGAACTATTTAAGTAAGAGAACAAAGAGACCAATTACAGCATATATATATATTGGAGAATATTTTCCTTTTTTCTTCCCTTATCCTTTTGAACTAGGAAACCTAGCTAGCTAAAACGGGCAACGCTGCAACGGTCAGCCTATTAATTCCTAGTTGTGTTTGGACCAGGGGCGGAGGTATTAGTGGGTATGGTCGGTCCGAGAACTCTCGAAATCTACAGAGCGATTTGAAAGCAAGACCTCTTGAACGAATAAAGAGAAAACGTTCGATTTTTAATCTAAATAAATTTTATTGACGGAAACCAATTTTATCGGTCAGAAAATTTCTAAAATAAAAAAATTAACAAACAAAAAATTATAATAAAATAATTAGTTGAGTAATCTTAGTGTGATTTTTTCTAACAGTCAAACGAGATGAATAGAAACAAGATCATTTGGAGAGAGAAGAAAAAAGAAAGTAAATATTAGAATGATAACAAATATTTGAATATAAAATATATATATATATATATATATATATATATATATATATATATATATATATATAGTTGGAAATAGCTCTCTCTATTCATTTCTTAATCTATGATTCAAATATGTTATTGCCATTTTGATTACTGAAGCTTACTATGTATAAGTGGGTGTATGTCTCCTTTGAGCTACCTTCCTATTGAAGTCATAACTATGACGTACTACTTAAGTGGGTCTAGAGAGCTTGTTTGGATCTTCCAATTTGTCACTCCCCGTTTTCGATATACATATTTGAAACGTATTATTTCTTACATGCATGATAATTATGTTGCATGGGGACTAGACCCATTCTTTGGTTTAGATTAGTTCATGGTTTATTTGTTTGGGTTGGTTTGGTCATGAGTTGAACCCATGGTATAAACCTCAAACCCTAACTATATAAGCCAACTTCTTTCTCTCTCTTCCCTCATTCTCTCATTTTTGTCCTCTTTCTTCATTTTAGGCAAGTACACCTTGCATGACATGGAGAAACCCTTAGATTTTAATTCTTGCTTTTTTCTTGCATTTTATTAGTCTAATATGTGGGCATTATGATTCTAAGCACTTTTAATATTTGTTGTTTTCGGTTTTGATTGGTGGATTTGGCTAGATATACAATTTTAGTTAAGGGTTTTCATGGGTTCCATGAGTTTTTCTTGGTTTTGATCTACTTAAACTTAGTATCTTTGAAAAGTAATTGTTCCATATGATAGAACATTCAATTTCGTGCGATTTTGACTTTTGTTTCACTTAATTTGGAGTTAAAATAAAATTTTTATGAATTTTTTTTCAGTTTTGAGTCCGCCATGGCTGAACTTGCTGTTTGGAGAAGACGAAGTGTTTATGCGGACAGTCTCATGCAGCAAACTGTCATGCGGCCAAGTGATTTGCCTCATGCAGCAGATTGTCATGCGGCCAAGTGATTTGCCTCATGCAGCAGATTGTCATGCGGCCAAGTGATTTAACTCATGCAACAGACTGTCATGCGACTAAGCGATTTGCCTCATGTAGCAAACTGTCATGCCTCATGCAGCAGACTGTCATGTGGCCAAGTAATTTTCCTCATGTAGCAAACTGTCATGCGGCCAAGTGATTTGTCTCATGTCGCAAACTGTCATGCAGCCAAGTGATTTGCCTCATGCGGCAGACTGTCATGAGGCCAAGTGGTCTCATGCGCACTTTACCCTTAGTGACTTATGTGCACGGATTATTATTTTACTTGGTTTATTGCTTTCATTAAATTGTTTTCCATTGAATAGGTATGAGCTACGAGTTGATCCTAAATTGCAAGTATTGTGATTCTAAAGGAGAATGGACTTAGTGACCAGACTATGTGCTAGAACTCACAAGATCAACTAACACTACCAAAATATGATAAAATAATGATATTTTTAGAGATGTCATCAGTAAACGTCGCTAATATTAAAGAATTTAGCGACTCCATAAATAAATGTCGCTGTACGTCGCTGTTTGCAATGAATTAATAGCGAATAATAGCGACTTTACTTGGATTTTTTGAAAGAATATTCGCTATATGTTTTTTTAATGTCGCTAAACTTTTTGATTTAGCGACGTTTGGCGATGTGTTTACCAACGATGTTAATTTTTAATTAGCGACATTTATAAATGTAGCAAGACGTCACATAATTTTTTTAATGACGACGTTTAACGACGTCCAAGATGTCGCTAATATTTTAATAATTAGCGACATTTAGTGACTATCTAAATGTCGCTAATAGCGACGATTAGCGATGTCTGGATCCGACATCGCTAATTGTTTTTGAATATAATGATCCGATTTTACTTTTTTCCCATTCTCACTCGAAAATTTCCCAAAAGCCAACCCCTCGCCGACGACCTCGCCGACCGGTCTCCACCGTCGACCATGCTCCGCCTCCGAACGTGCTCCCCCTCAGACCCTGGGCACCCCCTCCTCCTCATTCTCCTCCTCTCCGGGCTCCTCCTCCTCAATCACGATCCTCCTCCTCCTCCTCCTCCTCTCCGGGCTCCTCCTTCTCCTCCACTGAGCTCCTCCTCATCCTCCTACTCCACCGAGCTCCTCCTCCTCCTCCTCCTCTCCGGGCTCCTCATTCTTAACCGAGATCCTCCTCCTCCTCCTCTCCGGGCTCCCCCTCCTCGGTCAACCCCCTCCTCTCCGGCCACCCACTCCTTAGGTAAACCCTAACCCTAACTCTGACACACACACACACACACACACACAAACCCTAACCCGGACACGTGGACACACTAACACGCGTAGACACTAATCCAAACCCTAACACAGACATGGACACACACACATGTTTTTATCATGTCATTTCATGATACGTATGGTAAAATTGTAGGACATATAGATATGAAAGATTAGGACACGGTATCGAGGATAAGGTTGTAAGCATTTTATCGGACATGGACACACGCATACATTGATTATTAATCATGCATGGTTATAATCATAATTGTTGTTTTAGACAATTACGTAGGAAGACCGAGTGGCTTGATTATGTGTGATTAAAGAAATTTCTACAATCATGTATCCTAGTTTAGAGCTATGCAAGGCGACCCAAAAAAAGACATAGTGAGCATGTGTATGAGCACTACTAGAATAAGTCAAATTAGCGACGTCTGAAAACGTCGCTAAATGACATAAAAACGTTGTTAAAAATATTTAGCGACGTAATTAGCAAAGTTTCAGTGAAGTCACATTTTAGCTAGTCGCTGACATAGAAAATGTCGCAAAATATTGCTATAGCGACGTTTACTAGAGACGTTTAGGCGTCGCTAATTTTTTTCACATTAGCGACATTTAGCGACGTCGCTAAACGTCTTTAAACATCACTAAATTGTAAACACAATATAAAAAAATTGAAATAAATATATGCTTGCAGTTTGTCATATAATTTGTCATATATCCTTGCAATATCACAATTCATAAAAATAGACAGACCGGAGCAACCCTCCGGTGAATCCTCCGGTGAATTTCTTGGGTTCGTCGACCCCTTAGGTTGAACACTCAATCTCGATAAATTCACATACATTTAATATGAATAATAAAGTAAAATTTGAAAAAATGACACATTGGAATTACAAACCGAGTCTCAAGAAAATCCTGTCATAAAGAATGCAATAAATATTCACACAACTGAGTGCACGAAATAAAGTCTGAAAGCCTCAATAAATGTATACTATTTATAAATTACCTAATATCATGGGTCAAAACACAAACAACCAGTAAACTGTCCTAACAAGGACTACTGCAAATCTGGAGGAGGCTGAGCACTGGGGTGCATCAGGGATAAGAACAACTCATACTGCTCCCGTGAAATCGACACCGATGTCGATGAAGAAGGCAGTGACGTCGGTGGAGTCTGTGTCTATGAAGGCGCACTAGGAGGACATATCTGCTCCAACAATGCTAGTCGATGGTTGTGTAATCCATGGTAGATAATAGCCTCGTACTGCTAGCAGCCGTTGAATCCTGCATCATCGTCAGCCTCTTGCCAATGGATAGCTGTGATGCCTGCAGCTCTGTCATGCTGCGCTCTATCGAAGCTCTAATATCAGTAACCCCACGCTCCGTCCTCTCGGTCATATCCCTGAGCTCCATGATGTTGTGCTCGAGCGTATCAAATCGTGCGATGAGCGTCACATCATTCGTCTGCGGCTGCTCATCCATCCTTTGTAGTAACTCGTTACGAAGAAACACAATCTGACTGTCAACGGTCTCTTAGACTCAGACAGATGCCTGCGAGGGCTGTGGAGAATGCACACTTGCAGAGAAGGCCCTAGAGGATTGCGTCGCAATAAAGGCACCATAAAATCTCGTACCGTAGTACGTACCCCTCTGGAGACCACCAGCAACGGTCATCCACAGCTCGTCCGCCGACGGAGCTCGAGAGGGCTGCGAGGAAGTACCAACCTCTCCCGTTGTAGGTGCACTAACAGTCATCCACTCATGGAGCCTAAGATACTCGGCCTAGAAAAGTATAGATACTCGATAAATTCTAATATCTAAGGTACTTATTACTAACTACATGGATATTTATTTGCATATTTCCTAATTTATATTAAAATTAACACAAAGTGAAGTAATACTTATATAGGTCTGCGAGGCCCTCTCATCAATGAGGCTTTTGCCCTTCCGATGGGTGGCCAGGAAGACGATCACCATGTTGGTGTCCTCACCCCTCTGTACCTGTTAAAAATATATTATTTAGTACTAAAATTAAACATTTTATCGTACCACCATTTTATCGTACTTGCATTAAAATACTATATCTAAAATAAAAAATACCAAATGACAAAAATAATTTGTCATCAGAATTGAGCCACCACACCACTTTGCTGTCTTCTTCCTAGCCTCCTTGGCCTTCTCAGACCTTTTATTGTACCTTGGATCATCGAATCTAGCCCCCATCGCAGTCCACTGCTTAGGCATGATCCAACCTTGGATCGGTTTTAAACAAAAATCCTTCGTGCGGTCTATACAATACTGACATGAGAGATGGCCATGAGTGCTCCATCTCGATAACATTCCATAGACCAAAAAGTTGTTGATGGTCCACATAAGTGCTGTCCTCATCTGAAAATTCTACTTTCTAGAAATATCGTATGTGTTGGCACCTACTTCCCACAACTGATTCAACTCATCTTTCAACGGATGTAAATACACAATGATGTTCCTCTTCAGATTGTTCAAACCCGGGATAATAACATTTAAGAACATATACAGAGTCTTCATGCACATCCAAGATGGTAGATTGTACGGAGTGACGATCACATGCCAACACGAATACTGGGAGCCCAAAAGTGCGAATGGGGTAAAACCGTCGGAGGAGAGTCCTAATCTGACATTACGTGGATCCAAATCAAAATATGGATACTCTCAATCAAAGTGCTTCTATGCTTCTCCATCAGATTGATGATCCAATACTTCTTCGATCTATTTTCGCCTGTGCCAACTCATATTTTCTGCAGTCTCCTTCACACCATAAACAAACTCTGCAACCACGATGTCAAAGACAATTAGTGCATTGAATTGGTAGGCTTCTTTGCACTGACATACCTTCCTCTACTAGTGTCCTTATAGCTATAAGCACCACAGAATCTGCACGCATCTTCATCCTTGTAGCCTTTATAGTACAACATGCACTTGTTGTGACATGTATCAATTTTCTCGTATTCCATCCAGAGCGATCTCACCATCCTCTTAGATCGGTAGAACTCTTTAGGCAACTTAGCACCCTCCGACAAGATATCTATAATCAACTCCATTAGTCAGTTGTAGCATTCTTGAGATATGTTATAATCAGACTTGATGCTTAACAATCTTGTAACCACCTCCAATGGTGAATGATCCTTACAATCAGGATATAATGGAGTCCTTCATTCTCCAGTAACTTCATGAACTTTATAGCATCGACATTTGGTGCCTCCTCAGCTACATCATGATTATCCAGATTGAAACTAGGTTCGACCGTATCAAAAACTATGTTCACGTATCCGTCGTCGTAATCAGCGTGGTCGTGGACATCTATATATGGCTCCACATAAGGCTCCGGTCCGAAGCTAAAGACACAAGTTCTCCGTGTGAGGTCCACTGATAGTAATTCGGAGTGAAACCCCTCGAGTATAAATGATATGCCACATCCACTTCTGAGTGATATTTTAAGTTGCGACATCTCATACACGGATATTTAATTTTGGTGTCATTCATGTACTGAGGGAACGCCTTGGCGAACTGCAGGAACTGTTCCATCCCCTGTATGAATTCATCCCCCATACCGCACATGTTATTAGGATGACAGTTGTATAACCACGAACGATGATGCTGGTAGTAATTCAGATCCATTTCTAGTTTCTTCTTCAAAGATGAATATACATCGTTCAAGTATATTATCCAAACGAGTGCAAAGATGGATACACACATGGACACTAATAAAGGATATGTGTGATGTTACATATTCAATGTTAGCCATTCTCTGATTGTTTTTTACTTCTGTAAGCCTTTTGAGGATATTAGAGTTGGACTAGATTTCTAAAAGTTTACTAGATTTATGGTAGAAATCTAATAGCCTCAAAAAGCTTACAAAAGTAATTTTTTTTTCCAGAGAATGGCTCACATGGACACTTGACTTCGGATGTGACGACAAGCGTTCATAATTATTCTACTTTTATAATAAGTATTATCTATGTGAAACTATTTACCATTTTATTTATATTTATCTAGCTTGTAACATAAACCTAGTTATTCTATTTTTATAATGAGTATTATTTATGTGAAACCATTTACCACTTAACTTATATAGCTAATTCTATACATGTAGCTATATATGCACTTGGTATCTAGGTATCACTTGACATTTAGTACCCCAGGTACTTAAGATATTCATAATTAACCCATTACACCATACTCAATAACTTATCCATGTATCTTGGTATATCTCAAGTATCTTGGGATACTAAACCAAAACTCAAATATCCTTAGATACTCAATATTAATATACATAACCTCACTCAACACTTAAACACTTAACATATACTAACTTACTAACACTCACTCACTAAACACAGTCAAACACACACACATGTATACAATGTGCACTCACTTGCATATGGTGCAAGCTGCTGCTGCTATTGCTATTGCTATTGCTTGCTGCTGCTATTACACACACACACACACACACACACACACACACACACACACACATGCATGCATCACTAGTACACCCTAGATACTCGTTCCACTCATGAAACTGTCACCTCACTTTTCAAAATTAGGGTATTTTAGTCATTCCATATTTTATTTATTCAATTATAGTATTTAATAGTTTGTGCTTGTGGTAATTATTATATATATAGTATTATTATTTATAATTAGTGGGCTAGCCTATTAGTTAGACTTGACACTTGTGAACCCAATTAGACTTGTCATGATAACTTGTGAGACCAACATGGACTAGGCCCTTAGAAATCCATTCCCTTTTTGCTAATTAGGAGGATTAGAACTAATTTGGATTTGTTAGAAGCCTTTCCATTATACCCTCCTTAAGTACCTTTCATAATTAACCATTGAGGGGGTAATTTGGACCTTACCAAGTGGCTTGGGGAGGGGAAAACCTAGCCGGCCACATAAGGAGAGTTCTCTCTCTCTCTCTCTCTCTCTCTCTCTCTCTCTCTCTCTCTCTCTCTCTCTCTTTTCTCTTTATTTGCTCTCAATTTTGAGATCCCCAATTCATAGATCCCCAATTCCGTCATTTCCTCCACCAATTAAACCCTAAATTCTTTCATTCCCTCTTATTTTCATCCCTTAAAGAGCTTTGAATCTTGGAGAAACAAGGAGCACAAGGAAGATGAGCATTGATAGAGAGATCGTGTTCGTATCGTGTCCAATTATATTTTTATTAAAAATCCATCTTTCAATTGGTAAATTATGATTTTCTTTTCATTATAGCTCCCAAATTATGCATTTGACCATTAGGAATGACTTAATGGCATAGGACTACCTATAGAAACAAGTTCTAGACTAATTGGTGGTGTATTATGATTCCTATATGGTATTTTGTGTGTATTTTAGGAGAATTATGAGATTGACACATTAAGTATGTGTCATGAGACTAAATTAGTCTAATTAGACTTAGATTGGGGTTGTGGGACTAGGTACGTGTCCACAAATGGATACGTGTAGGCCGTATCACACTATTTTACGATACGGTGTGATACAGAGCTCAATTTGGGTGTTTTGTGCAATTAATCCTTAATTCACATTGTAGCAAGTTGCATTAGCTATTATATTATATATGTGATATGTAGAAATGGTTATCATGGAGAAATTTGGATTTTGTCTTCTTAATTGGGAGTGTATCACGAGTATCACTTTAGATGCGTCATAAGTGTTTGGTAAAATATTCTTGTGTGTGTGTGTGTTTTGTGTTATATATATATATATATATATATATATATATATATATATATATATATATATATATATATATATATATATATATATATATATATTTGGTGTGTTGTTATTATGTGAGATGAGTGGTGGTATTATGACTGTGTGGTATGTGTTCACTGTAAAGTGAACAGTTGAGAGGATTGTGAATCTGGGTATTGTGTTGTGAGGGAAGATGGAGGCTCGGATAAGAGAAGAGAATTGCAGTGCAGTTCACTGCATGAGCAATGATGCAGTTGATATCTGTGTTATTTCAGTTTCCATTAAGGTATTAGTGTTCTTTGGTGCAGTGGGTGTGGGATACTCATGTGCACACTAGTGTGAGTAGGTGGAGAGTATCAAAGAGCAAGTGCAAGGGGGAGGGAACCAAGTATCCACAACAGCAGTCATAAACCATAGCACTGTATTGGTTCTCCAGTTATGGATTGGGGGAGATAGATAGGTCTATTATAAGACATTAATGGGGAATAACAACTGCAGTAGCACCAAATAGGTGGTAGGGAAATCTGGTACACTAGAGGTTGAGATTGAAGGTTCAGTTGGGGCTTCGGGTACAAGGCATATAGGGTGTTCGAGTCTTGCATGTGCAATGAGGGGTGAGTGAGATTAAGGGTAGCAGCAGCAGTCACTGCCTATGACAGTGGATTGGAGAAGATAGCAGTAGCTACAGGAATATGGTGACTATGGAGGTAGCAAGAGCAACTGATGCCTTAACAACAACATGTATCAGTTAGGGGTTTGGGGCTTAGTGTGATGTCCATTGTGTATTAGAGTAGTATGCATATCAGTTAGTAATTAAAGTAGTATTTGTAACAGTTAGTAAGGGTAGTTTGGTATCATTGGAAGATCGGATTTGTGTGCTGCAGGCAAGTTGAAGAGCTAGGTGCAGTTGCACCAAACAGTTGGGACATGGTAACAGTCAAACTAGGATAACCTGGAAGCAAGTATGCACTGCCCTGAAGGCAGATTTGTGCAGCAAGTTGTGGTTTGGGGTCTATGTATATATGATACTCGAAGAGTATCAGAGTAGTAGTGTATACATAAATTAGCTGAAGTAGTAGTGTCTAAATAAATTAGTATATTAGTATCTACTAATATCAGTAGGTGTTTAGCCATGAGAAGTAACAGAAGGGGAAGTGCCTGAGTATTACAGGCAGTATGGAAAAGAGAAATCAGTGACTGTGTCATGGGGATTAATACCATGTGTGTAAGTTAGTTATGAGTGTCAGTTGTCAAGGTAGGATGAGTATTAATGAAATATTTGAGATTAAGTTCAGTGAAGTGGGGAATCAATTGAAGCAAGTGGTGTTAGTGTTAGTTGAGTTCAATACTGAGTGTTAGTATGTTAGTATATCAGCTAGTGTGAGTTAAAATAACTATTAGTTCAGTAGCAGATTAGCTATATCTATACTGAGTTGGGTAGACAGTCAAGTGAAGGGGGGAAGGTATTACCTGGAAGCAATGGTATGTTTCAGTAGCAGCAACCATGATTAATACCAGTATGCAATTTATGTAGATGTCAGTTAGTGTATAATTAGATAACATTTAGTGTAAGTGTCTATAGTATTATTAATTATTAATAGGATTGATATTAGTTAAGGTATTAACTAAATAATATAGGAAGTTATCTTAGTATTAGTGACTTGATATAAACCCAACCTTAGTATGGACCTAGAAATGACCTAGAAGAGCATGTTAGTGCATTATTTAACTCTTTCCTCTCATTACACCATTTGACATGATATTTCCTAAATAAGATTGTGTGACACCAGCTTGAGCATCGAGATACACATTTTTTCTCAGGACCAGAGGTGAGTACATCTCTCTGTTAGTTTTCTGTCATGGTAGTGTATATATCACATGTTCTAGAACTGTTTACTTGATTCCGACACAGTGACTACATGGACTGGTACTATATGGATCCTGTCAGGAGATGTTATCCCCTTACCGTGTTCAGCGGGTACTCCTTCACATGTATTCATAGTATGTATCGGATATTGATTATCGTGTACTTCATGTTCACACACTGCTCATGTTCAGTGTGCTTATATTCGTGTTCATAACATGTCGTGATTGGATCCATAAGTATTGGTTAGAGATAGGGGAGTAGGAGTTGGTTATGTGATCAAGCCAGTATATTCGTGTACATGTCGATTACATATTATACGTATAATCGAGTTACCATATTATATTCGTGTTCAACCTAAACCGATCATATAATGAACTTGTACTCCAAGGCATATTAGCTAGTTATCTTATTCGTTACTTACAATGATTCTCTACTGCTTGTTCTTCATTCCAGTACATTACCTTTTCACTCTAGTTCATTCTTGTAACCACCTTAAAATTTCTAATTAATAATTAAAATATAAATACTTGGTTTTATACGTATGGCCGTACATGAGGGTAGCCTAGTAGTAGATTAATAATATATTAGATGTTAAATTCTAAAAATACGTAATAATAGCTTTCGTGAATAATAATAAAGATAATAATAATAATAATAATAATAATAATAATAATAATAATAATAATTGTTTTCCTAGGAAGAATAATAATAATAATAATAATAATAATAATAATAATAATAATAATAATAATAATAATAAAATAAAATAATTACTTAGTTAAGAAAATATATATGTGTATATATAATAACAAGATAAAGGAATAAGAAAAAAAAATCAAATCACCTAAACAACTAAGCAACATCAGTAGTAATAAAAGTTTCTCCCCCCCACGGATCACGACCAACCCGACCCACCTCGAGTGCCCCTATTCGGCTATATATATATATATATATATATATATATATATATATATATATATATATATATATATATATACACACACACACACACACACACACACACACACACACACATGCAAACTAACGAAAACCCTAACCCTAACCAACGAGCGACTGTCCCAGACCCCCTCTCGCCTTCGTCGACCTCTCCGCCATCCTCACCCACTGTCGATCGCCGGGCGACCACCGCCGAACCCACCCGGAGCCGCACGTGACCCACAATAACCATAGCCAGGTACCTATATCTCGAACCCAATTTCTTTCTACATGCGCGACCGAATTTTAATCCAGTTATTTAGATTGAACCACAACATGAACATCTTCTATTGTCTTCAAGTAGTTTCATTTGAACCACTCTATTTCTAATTTAAATTTATCCGAAACTTTTCAAAAAACCACTATTTTAGATATATGTGAATTGAGAGTTTTTAAAACCAACATACTATTTTGGAAGACGATTTTCTCCCAACCAGCCCAACCAAAATTCAATTTTATTTTTCTAACATGAAGTCAATATAACCAGGATTGAAATGACCTATTATTTGCGAATATTTGATCATTAGTTCTTTGCAAAAAAATAGATTTAAAATCACGAAAATAGCCTTCAAGAACTTATAAACTTACGATACAGAGTGCGTCCCAAAAAACCGGACCACCACGTCATATACCAGTTGTACTGAAAGACGCGTATGGTATTTTCTGATATGCGGGATTCATCAAAAGTTGATTTGGACGTGTGCACGCGTCGAAATCAACCCGTGTCCGTAAAAGTTTCTCCGTAACCGTATTTTACAAATTACCCTATTAGTTTGTGTGCGCTCGTCGGATTGACACAAAGCTTGTGTCAACGAATCCATGGTATCACGCTAGTCTTGTGACCCATATTTCACGCAATTCTGAGACAGTTGACCAAACCGCCTATTCGCGGGCCCCACGGTTTGATATGAAGGGCAAATTTGTGATCGGCTCACCGGAATCCAAAATTGGACATATCATTGAGTTTGTATCATCATTTATGATTTGTTCACCTATAATTTGTCCCATTTAGAGACTTTTATTTCTGGCACATTTTTCTGTATAAAGTGGCCACATGTGGTCCCCGCTTTGATCCAAAATGACCGTTTTGCTCCTGTGTCTAAATTGGATGAAAGGGTAGAGTTTTTTTGACTATCTTGCTGATTTCGGAGATATTGGTGATGTTTATTTCAGCATCAGGAGACGTTCATTCGGAGGCAGTGGTTTATGATCTATTGTGCTTGATGTCTGGACGATTATATTACACAGCTTGCTTGTTAGGCAAGTATACCTTGCCATTGTACTGTTATTTATATTCCTTATTTGCATGCATATTTTCTGTTATTTAGTTTCATATATTTTAAACTGCTATATAAACTGTACGTCCAAGAATAACTTGGGTGCAACGACGTTTGCATTGTCTTTTGTCACTTATTTATACTATGCATGTTGGCCTAGTTTTACGAGACCACCCATGATGTTGAGGCATTCTTATGTTTCATTAGCCGTGACACATTTGTTACACGAGTGTGAGTCTCATGTAGGACACAGATTTATGTGACGGGCTGGCCACTTGTACGTATGGGACGTACGATGGATAGGAAATAACTGCGGATAGTAATGCATGTTAGAAGACTTGATAGTTATTAGAGGTCTCATCGTGTCATCGATGTGACATGAATAGAGCATGGGGTGGAGAGAACAACAAATAAGGCGTTTGGGCTCCTTTACACTTTTTCTTTTCTAACCCGTATGCTCCGCCGGAGATGCGTGGTCAGATGACCCTTATATTATATTATTTACAGGTGGCCTCTGACGCCCGAGAGACGTTACGCTTTTTAGGCCCCCGATTCTCTGAGAGAATCATGCCAATCCCATTTTATCCAGATAGCCCACGTGTTGGAAAGTTGTTCTCAAAGTGCATTCACATAGACGGTTAGGCGACCTTTGGATGTTTATTTTCAGTACTTTATTGACATGCTTTTATGTTTCTTGTTACGTCCCTCTGAGGAACTGGTCCCTTTCTAGGTATAGAGGAGTATCCACAGGAGTACTGACCCAGACCTGACACATCATTCTCGGTTGAGGAGGACTTACTTTCTAAGTACCAGTGATAGGTCATTGTTGATGGATATCTTAGTTGCCGTTCTTTTATTTGAAATTATCTTAGTTGGGGTTTTCATCTCCTCTATTATTTTAGTTTTGCTATAGTCGACTGGTAGTGGATTTGTCTCCACCCGACTATTATTCTTGATACTTCATATTTGAGACTTTTAGTTATATATTTTGATATTTCTTTACTTGTATTGTGGATGAGATATAGATGTCTGTGACTTGTGTTGACAATATATGTACCACTTGTGAATAATTATTCATATTACAACGTACGTATGTGTTATGATTTTTTAACACATTATATTTTTTATATACATACGACTGGCATGCTACGTATTACTAGTCCTACGTATTTGGGACTGGGACGTGACATATTTTTATGGTAGCCCATGTAGGTAGAGAATATATTATCTCGGTTACGTTACTATTCCAAAAAAGCCTGCAAATAGGATTAGAGTATATGATCTCATCCACTTATTTAATCACTTTCTTTGAATTCTAATTTTGTACTCTCCTTGACTGCTTGATTTGCATCTACCTTGAATCTGTTCCAATATTCTCCTCCCCCCATGAGACGTGTTGTTACCCTCGCCATCACTACAGACGACTCGGCAACTCAGGAGGAGTTATACCTGTTAGCCGTGTTGGTAGATCTTGTTCTGTAGTGATTCATGGCAGAGAGATGAAGGCTCGACTCTTAGTCTTTCCCATGCCGAACTTTGATGTTGTTCTTGGGATGGACTGGCTAAGCAAGTATCATGCTTTCTTCGATTGCTACGGAGGAAGCATCCTTTTTAGAGTACCAGGCCAGCCAAAGCTCGAGTTTGTACGAGGATCCACTAAGATGCATGATGGTGCTCAGATAGAATTGAACGACGTTATTTATCACCCTATAATTTTAGAGTTCCAAGACATCTTTCCAGAAGATTTGCCAGGGCTACCTCCGGATAGAGAGGTAAAATTCTCGATTGAGTTGACCCCAGGAGCAGTACCTATAGCGTCGCCTATTTATAGACTGGCAAAGAAGGAGATGGATGAGCTGAATGCGCAGTTGAAGGAGTTAGAGGAGAAATGCTTTGTTTGACCGAGTACATCACCCTGGGGAGCTCCAGTGTTGTTTGTACCCAAGAAGGATCTGTCAGTGCGCATGTGCATTGACTACAGGACCTTGAATGCTGTGACTATGAAGAATAAGTACCCTCTGTCGCACATTAATGACTTATTTGATCATCTTAATGGAGCCAAAGTGTTCTCGAAGATAGACTTGAGATCGGGATATCACCAGGTGAAGGTGAGGAAGTAGAACATTCTGAAGACAACATTCAGGACGAGATATGGACACTACGAGTTTTTGGTCATGCCCTTTGAATTGACCAATGTTCCAGCTGTCTTTATGGACTTGATGAATCAAGTTTTCCATCAGTATTTGGACCAGTTCATGGTTGTCTTCATATATGACATCCTTATCTATTCGAAGAGCCACGAGGAGCATGAGAAGCACCTACGAATTGTCTTAGAGACCTTAAGGAGAGAGCAGCTGTATGCAAAACTCAGCAAATGTGAGTTCCTTTTGAATAAGGTCTCTTTCCTTGGGCATGCCGTTACTGGAGATGGTATCTCAGTGGATCCGGAGAAAATCTCGGCAGTTGAGACATGGCCCGTCCTTACATCAGCATCGGAGATGAGAAGTTTTCTTGGACTTATGGGATATTACCGATGGTTCATGGAAAATTTCTCAAGGATAGAAGAGACTATGACTCAGTTTATGTGCAAGGACAGAGAGTTCATATGGACGAATGAGTGTCAAGCCACTTTTGAGGAGTTAAAAAAGTGACTGACCACAACACCAGTGTTGACTATTCCATCAAGATCAGGAGGTTACGTGATTTACAATGACGTATCGGGGAAGGGATTATGATGCGTATTGATGCAACATGGCAAGGTGATTGCGTATACATCTAGACAGTTTAGATTACATGGTAAAAATTATCCAACTCATGACTTGGAGCTTGCAACCGTTATTTTTGCCCTGAAGCTATGGAGACATTACTTATAGGGGGAACGAGTAGAGATCTATACTGACCACAAAAGTCTCAAGTATGTCTTTATGTAGAAGGAGCTAAATATGAGACAAAGACGGTGGCTTGAATTGATGCAAGATTTTGGGATAGAGCTGCATTATCACCCGGGCAAGGCTAATATAGTAGCAGATGCGTTAAGCCGCAAGCCTGTGGCATTATTCTTGATGACGCAGAGGGAGTTACTGGAGGACTTGCAAGATCTTGGCATATAGGTTGTATTACTCGGATCAGACGGGACACTAGCCAACTCGTAAGTACAGTCATCAATAATAGAGAGGATCATGACAGCTTTACCTACGGATGCTAGGTTCAGGAGGTTAAGAGAGAGGACCAAGGCAGGAGAGCTTATATGATTGCGCATTCATGCTGATGGGACATTGAGATGTGATGATCGTCTATATGTTCCCAATAGAGAAATTTGGCAGGAACTCATGGCAGAGGCTCATAGTTCAATATATTCTATTCATCCTGGAGGCACCAAGATGTACCATGACTTGCGACATCATTTTTGGTGGCATGGAATGAAGAGGGAGATATCTCACTTTATGGCCAAATGTTTGGTGTGTCAGCATGTCAAGGCTGAATACCAGAGGACAACAGGGTTACTGCACCCAATTCCGATTCCTGAGTGAAAGTGGAAGCATATCGCTATGGAATTCGTCACGGGCTTTCCGAAGATTCCAAATGGGCGAGATGCTGTTTGGGCGATTGTGGATCGACTCACCAAATTCGCTCATTTCTTGCCTTTTTGAGTTGGCCATTATAAAGAAGCTTTGGCTGACTTATACATGAGGCAGATCATGAGATTACACGGTGTTCCGGTTAGTATTGTGTCAGATAGGGACTCGCATTTTATATCTTACTTTTGTAGGAGCATGCAAGAGAGTCTTGGGACTCGTCTAAAGTTCAGTACGTCTTATCATCCGCAGACAGACGGACAGTCAGAGCGTACTATTCAGACGCTGGAGGATATTCTGAGAGCATGCATGTTAAACTTTAGAAGATCATGGGAGGACTACCTACATCTTGTGGAGTTTTTCTACAACAATAGCTACCAAGCAAGCATACATATGGCTCCGTTTGAAGCTTTGTATGGAAGAAAGTGTAGGTCACCCGTGTATTGGAGCGACGTGGGAGAATGTCAGATCTTGGGGCCAGAGTTGGTTGTCATCACTTTGGAGAAGGTAAAGAGGATACAAGGGCACTTATGTGTAAAAACCCTAATCCTAAAAATCGTATTAATCTATTTTTTAATTAATTATTAATTAAATTGTAGTAATTATGAGATAGGGAAATAGAATCTATTTAATTTTTATTTGAGGTGTTTATGTATTTAGGGGATTTATGGTGCCATTATAAAATTTTCCTAATTTATTCCATGTAGGAGACCCCGTGGACAGTTGCTAGCTCAATGGTATGCAATAATATAATTTTTAAAATTTTTCTATGTATATATATATATATATACACATAGTTTATTAGAAATAGAAAAGAATTATTAAAGAAAAGGAAATAGAAATTAGAATGAATAAAGAAAAGAAAAGAAATGAAAAGGATTAAGAAAAAGAATAAAAGAGAAAAGAAAAATAAACATCAATAACTAAACCCTAAGGGTCTCCCCGCAAAAAAGCCCTAAAAAGAAACCCACAGCAGCCTCTTTCCCTAAAGCCTTAAACAAACAAAATCTACTAAAGCCTTAAACAAACAAGAAACCTACTAAAGCCTTAAACAAACTAAGAAAACCACAATAACAGCAACATTAGCGGCCAACCCCCCACCCCCCGCATGTAAGACCCAGGCCGACCCTCTCGATCTCTCCCTCTTTCCCTATAAATATCAACCTATTTCAACAAAACCCTAACCCTAATTCTTTCTCCTCCATCTTCCCATCGACCCAGCGCCGCAATGTGACCGGAGAACCGCCCAGTCCAGCCGCCGACCGACCCCGACGACCGCGACCCCGCGCACAACCGCGCATGACCGTTTGGACAGCAACTTACCTGTGTTCCAGCGCTGTTTTCCGTCACGTCGCTGAACCAAACTCGACCCCGTCTTCACCAGTACGTTCACCACTTAACCCTCTTCAATACATGTATGTTAGTTAACCTCGAACAATTCATAACCCTAGGCGAAAATAGCGTCCAATTTGACGGAAAAAGATCACTTTTGGGTATCGCAGAAAACTGCGGTGACCACCTATCTTCCCGGATTCGTATCTCCTACCACAGAGATCCGAATTCTATTTTTCTTTTTGGTATACGGAGACCACTTGACCAAGTTTAATTTATGTTAATTATATTAAATTATTAACTGCTGCATGTAGAATTAAATTTATTGGAAAACCCCAAAAATCTACTTTTTCCAGATTTCCAAAAGTTGTGAAACGGAGCGCGACCCGCCAAACGGGACCTCCCTGCCGTGTACCAAGTATACCAAAAGGTGCATGCAGTATACTCGGATATGTGAGATTTCGCAGAAACTGATTCGGACGCGTGTGCGCATCGAAATCAGCCCGTATCCGCGGACAATCCCCGTATCGCAACTTTTGCGAAAGTCGTGCGCATTTTGTGCACGCTCGTCAGATTGAGAGAAAACTTATGCCACTGGACTCGTGATAACACGCTGGTCATGTGACCCAATTTTTACACAATTCTGAGATAGTTGACCAAGTCGTCAATTGGCGGGCCCCACGGTTGACTTTTTGGGCAAATTTATGTTCGGCTCATCGGAATCCAAATTTGGACGTACCGTTGAGTTCGTATTGACATTTAAAATTGGTTTGACCTATAATTTGTTCTATTTAGAGATCTTTACCCTTGGCACACTTTTCAGTGCAAAGTAGGCCACACGTGGATCCCACTTTGATCCGAAATTACCGTTTTGCCCCTGTGTCCAAATTGGACGAAATAAAAGTGCTTTCTAGCTATTTTGCTTATTCTAGGAATGTTGGTGATGTCTATTTCAGCATCCGGAGACATTTGTTCCGAGGTCGCAGCTTCTAGTCCTGTGCGCGTAACATCTGGACGTTACAATTTGTAGCTTTCTTACCAGGCAAGATACCTTGCTAAATTGCTTACAGTATTTTGCATACTTAGTATATTTCTGTATATTTATTGCATGTCTGTTTATTTATTATATGTGTAGTTCCTTTCAGTCATTACTATATATTAGATATGTTGACACACACTTGACACTTAGTATCATGAGAGGACAATCATTAGGTGTATGGGCTTTTAACCACTCTGGTAAACCATAGTATATAAATCGCACTACGGGCGTGTGTCGCGCTGGTCGCTACCCCACGGTATATCGATTTCTGGAGTCTCGCTGGTCGCTACCCCCCGCGGTATGTCAATTTCTGATGTCCACTGATGAGTGTGTGAGTTGTGAGGTAGATCGAGTAGCCTACCCTTGCCCATACGTCAAAAAGTTGTCCTCATTGTATTCATATAGATTGTCTTATACAGCGTACTTATATATTTTGAAACATTATGCATGTTTACTGTATTCAAATTGGCTTGCTTCTATGTATCTTGTTACGTCCCCCTGAGGACCTGGCCCTTCCAGGTATCGCTGTTCTTGAGTATTTGCAGGAGCACAGATTCAGATGGTTACATATGTTTCGAGGATGTCTTCTCTTCGAGCCCCGTAGTCGTTAGCTGGTACTCTTATATTGTGTTATTTTGTTGTACTTTTCCATTCGAGTTGGTAGTGGATTTATTTCCATCTGACTGTCATCTTTAGATACTTCTTATTGAGATCTAGTTATATAGCTGTGGTTATTTATTTATATTGATTTTCTGTGGATGAGGTTTAGATTATACCCTGTGACTTGTGATAGATTTTATACCACTTGTGGATTTGATATTCATATTATAGCGTACGTATGGGTTATGGTTTTTATATATTGGAGTTGCCATATCCATGCGGCTGGCATGCTTACATGTCCTAGTCCTATGTATTTTGGGACTGGGGAGGATCATGGGAGGACTACCTACATCTTGTGGAGTTTTTCTACAATAATATATACCAAGCAAGCATACATATGGCTCCGTTTGAAGCTTTGTATGGAAGAAAGTGTAGGTCACCCGTGTATTGGAGCGACGTGGGAGAATGTCAGATCTTGGGGCCAGAGTTGGTTGTCATCACTTTGGAGAAGCTAAAGAGGATACAAGGGCACTTATTAGCCGCGCAAGACAGACAGAAGCAGTGGGCAGATATTCATCGCCTTTCTTTGGAGTTCAAGGAAGGCGATCATGTCTTCTTGAGGATATCGCCAACTAGGCACTATTCGCTTTGGGGGACGCGATAAATTGAGTCCAAGGTACATTGGAATATTTAACGTGTTAGAGCAAGCTGGAGAAGTTGCGTATCGACTGGCACTACCACCTTCACTTGAGGGAGTGAATGATGTATTCCACGTGTCACAACTAAGGCGATATGTGGCAGGCATCAGTCATGTGCTCGACAACTCCGAGATCCCCATTGGGCCGAGCTTGTCATAACAAGAGCAACCCTCGGAGATTCTTGATCGCCGAGAGAAGGTGTTGAGGAATCAGCCTATTTCTTTGATTTGTGTGGCATGGAGACATCATTCGCCGGGATAATCCACTTTGGAGCGCGAGGATGACATGCACAAACGTTTTCCGCATATGTTCGAAGAGCAAGGTATGATTTTACTTTGTTCTTTCTACCGCATAATATTTTTATTTCCTACCATGCGATAGTTTTAATTTCGAGGAGAAAATTTCTTTAAGTAGGGTAGAATATAACCACCCTAAAATTTCTAATTAATAAATAAAATATAAATACTTGGTTTTATACATATGGCAATACATGAGGGTAGCCTATTAGTAGATTAATAATATATTAAATGTTAAATTCTAAAAGCACGTAATAATAGTTTTCATGAATAATAATAAAGATATAAATAATAATAATAATAATAGTAATAATAATAATAATAATAGTAATAATAATAATAATAATAATAATAATAATAATAATAAATATAAAATAAAATGATTAATTAGTTAAAAATATATATATTTGCGTATATATAATAATAAGACAAAGGATTAAAAAAAGAAAAGAAAAAATAATAATAACAAAAAAAACCAAGTCACATAAACAACTAAGCAACAACAGCAGTAACAAAAGTTCCTCCCCCCCAGCGGATCACGACTAACCCGAGCCGCCTCGAGCGCCCCTATATATATATATATATATATATATATATATATATATATATATATATATATATATATATATATATATTCATACATGCAAACTAACGAAAATCCTAACCCTAACCAATGAGCGACTGTCCAAGACCCCCTCTCGCCTTCGTCGACCTCTCCACCGTCCTCACCCACCGTCGATCGCTGGGCGACCACCGCCGAACCCACTCGGAGCCGTGGGTGACCCACAGCTACCATAGCCAGGTACCCATATCTCGAACCAAATTTCTTTCTACATGTGCGACCGAATTTTGATCAAGTTATTTAGATTGAACCACAATATGAACACCTTCTAATGTCTTCAAATAGTTACATTCGAACCACTCTATTTCTGATTTAAAATTATCTAGAACTTTCCGAAAAACTAATGTTAGATATATGTGAATTGATAGTTTTTGAAACCAATATACTATTTTGGAAGGCATTTTTCTCCCAATCAGCCCAACCAAAATTCAATTTTATTTTTCTAACACGAATTCAATATAACCAGGATTGAAACGATATATTATTTGCATATATTTGATCATTAATTCTGTACAAAAATTTAGATTTAAAATTACAAAAAATAGCCTTCAAGAACTTAGAAACTTGTGATACGAAGTACGTCCCAATAAACTAGACCACCATATCACATACCAGTTGCAATTAAAGGCACGTATGGTGTAAACTCCCTAATTTTTCAAGAATTTTTAATTTGGATTTTTCATAATTTTCTGTAATTTTCTAGGATTTTTCTGTAATTAAAACCTAGGTATTTTAACATTAAATAATTTTTATTTGCTGTTAATTAATATTAAAATATTATAGAAATAATATTTTTTGGTGTAAAATAAAAAACTAGACATAGGATAATTTTCCGAGAATTTATTGGACCCCGGAAGCATTTTTAGAGCGCTAAAAACTAATTAAAATTTAAACCAAAATAAATCCTGAAATAAACCCGGTTTATTTACAAAATAAACCAAACCAACCCAGACCCGGTTCAATTGAACCAAACTCAGCCCTTAGCGGGTCGGGTCGGATCTAAACCCGACTCGAAACTCGCCTACCCAAACCCATACTTAAACATTAGCGGATCGGGCCAGATTCATGTTGAACCCGACCCGCGGACCCAAACCCGTTACCTAACTGAAACCCTAATCCTAATTCTATCCGGACTCACTGTTCCGGCCGGCGGCATCCCTATAAATAAACTCTAGCTCCGTCGAAACCCTAAACCTAGCCTCCCTCCTCTGCTCCGCTCCGCCGCAGCAGACCCTCCGCCTCCGATCATCCTCCCCCGGACTCGCCCCGCTCCACCACCCAGCGCCTGATCCCTAACAACCCGCAACGCCCCGATCTTCGCCTCCCTCCCCTGTCTTCCTCCTCCGCCCGGACACACCCCGCAGCCCTTCGTCCTCGACGAAACTCCCCCGAGCCCCCATCTCCTCTCTTCCTCTCCCCGCTCCACCGTCGAAGCCCAGCACCACCACCATCTTCTTCCTCCCCCGACCTCGACGACCTCACCTCTTCCCTCGACCACCATCCCTTCCTCCTTCCTCGACTACTTCTCCTCCGCCCTAGCCCAGCCGAGCACCCCCATCTCCCCTCGACCTCGACGACCTCCGTTCCCCCGCATCACACGAGCTCCGGCCACCAGCGCAGCCCGACCTCGCCACCCTGACTCGACCGGACCCCGTCGACGAACCCTCCGCCTGAGTCGCCTCGCCGCCGACGACCCCAGCCAGCAGCTACCAGTCCCCGCTCCACCCTCCTCCGGCCAGCCACGGCGTCCCAGCATCGAGCCCTAACCCTAACCCTAGATCCCTGTGCAGACACTGTCGTGTCGTGTCAAGACGACACGCGGATACGAGAAACCTCGTTCCACGGAGCCCTGTTCAGGTAACCCGTTCTCTCTCCTCGTTGCCCCATTTTCCGTTCAGTCAGTTGTGTCGCGTAGACTGTGTAACCCTCTCGATGCCCGTGCAACCTGCTCGGTGCGTCGTGTCCCGTGGTGATCGCGAACGACGATAAAAAAATAGAAAAATTAACGCCTTGTTTTACCCCGGAACTGGGTGCGCCCCGCCAAACGGGACGACTTGGTCGCGCACGGTCTTCACCAAAATGTACGCGCCGTAGATACGGACTTGCGAGATTTCGCAGAAGTTGATTTGGATGTGCGTGCACACTGGAATCAACGCGTATCTGCCGACAATGCCCCGTATCTGCCTATTCTAGAATACGTCGTAACTTCGTGTACACACGTCGGATGAAAACTAAACTTGCGCCATCAGACTCGTAGCAATACGCTGGTCCGGTGACCCAAGTTTGGTTCGATTCTGAGAACGTTGACAAAATCGCGTATCGTGGGCCCGCGGCTCCACTTGACGGGCGATTTTGTGATCGGCTCATCGAAATCCAGTTCTGGAAGTTTTGTTGGGTTTGTATCATCGTTCATGGCTTGTTGACACTAAGTTGGACGAATTTGGAGACCTTTGACCCTGACACATTTTTCGGTGCGAAGCAGCCCACATGTGGACCCCGCTTTGATCAGGAACTGTCATTTTTGCCCCTGTGTCCAAATTGGACTTAAGGACAGGCGTTTCTAGCTATTTAAGATTTTATGAATCTAATGGTGATGTTTATTTCAGCAACCGGAGTAGTACCTGCAAATCACACAGATCAGAGCTACAATTGGAGCCAGAACCATAGGCAAGTGTACCTTACCTACATTGTAGTTCTTGTTACATATTTCTTTGTCTTATTTTTATATTGTTATACATGCTTGTCCTAGGACCACGTGACTTTACTTAGCATCCGATTAATAGTCGTGTGCCAACACCGTACGCGGAGTTGTGTAACGTCACATAGACATGGATATCGTGACCCTTTATATTCTCGTACTTGTCTTATCAAGTACATTATAACCCAGGACACTTGACACTATTCATGAGACAGAATCTTCCTGAGATATTTATGATGATTCTGTGTAGGTTGCAGGATTTATGACATAGACATTATATTCATAGACATTATATTCATAGACATTAGATAACTTGCTGCATTAGATATGATCGTGCGTGACATGGACATGAGGCATCGTGGACATGAGACGTGTGATTACATTGGGGGGGAGACACATACAGGCTACAGGCTGATTTTATATATATACTACATAGTAAAATACATAGTTATTACTGCTACCGGCTCCCAGACACAGAGCTTGTAGTGGTCTCAGCCTAAGTTTTAGTGATGCTCTCAACTTGCATTTCACATAGATGGTTACATATTTACCCTGTTTATTTCATTTACTATTTTACTGCATTTATGTTGGCTTGAGTTATTTTGTACCTTGCTATGTCCCCTGAGGACCTGGATCCGGATTATGTCCCCAGGATTAGCTGACGAGATCTATCCCGAGGTATACGGGACCGGAGCATTAGCATTAGTAGAAGCAGGTGCCTACATTAGATCAGAACCAGGACCAGAGGACGAGATCGTACCAGAGGACTTCTCCTGAGTATTGGCTTGCGATACTCATTTATTTCTATTTTTAGTTACTTTATTTCCAGTCTATTGCATTAATGTATCAGACTTGTTCTCGGATTGTTCTCCGAGACACTTTTATTAAGATTTGTTAGTTTATTTTATTTGCATTTATTCTGGCATTTGATCTATGATTATCTGTTGTGGATGAGATTAGAATAGACTGTGACTTGTATCATTGGACCTATTTATTATTGTATTACAGCTTAAGTATGCCCCGATGGATCCATTAAATTGAGTTTGTCCATCGGTGTGTGCCGCTGGCCATTATCACGCGTCCAGTCCCTCGGTATTTTGGGACTGGGGCGTGACATAGTTTTTGTGGTGGCCCATACAGGTCAACGACTAAATTATTCGGTTTCAACTTAGGGACCGAGCAAGCCTGCAATAAGAATAGGATAAGTTTTTAGGATCTCATCCACTTGCTTGAAACGTTCTTGATATCTATATCGAATTCAAATTAATTTCTTGACTTGCATCTTGCCTTGATTCCTGTGCGCCTCTTATAGTTTATTTTTGATGCAGAGCAATAGATTCAGAAACATGCGACGAGACTCCCGCAGGAACACCACAAGTTGCAGATGTCACCTATGACGATGAAGTGACACCAGTTGGTGGAGGTCAACTAGAATAACAAAACAGTTAAGATACCTCAAGAGGTCGGTAAGACGACATTCCACCTCCAACGCAGTTCACACCACCAATAGCCGTATTCCCACAAGGGCAAGCTATGGACGGGCAACAGATGTTTCAAATGATCTACGCAATAATGCAAGCTCAACAGCAGATTCAACACGAGGTTCTGCGTCACAGCCTAGCACTCGTACTAGAGCATGCAAATCTACCAGCACGACGACCAGTGACAGGATCTATCACCGATTTCTGGCAGCTGAAGCCTCGTACCTTCTCAGGAAAGGAGGAGCCCACAGAAGTTCATGAGTGGCTCACCAACACACAACATCAATTAGAAGCAGCCGAGCTTCCAAGGAAACGTTGGATGACTGCCGTCAGAATATAGTTGACAGACAATGCACATCACTGGTGGCTATCTGAGGAGACACGGCTCGGACCAGACCGAGTCACTTGGGAAGAGTTTTCCAGACTCTTTCAGGAGATGTACATACCAGCCATCGCTCGATCAGAAATTTGCGACAAGTTTAATCGTCTCACTCAAGACAGTATGACAGTAGAAGAGTACAACGCAGAATTCATTCATCTAAGTCGCTTCGCCCCAACCTTGATTCCGACAGAAGAAGAGAAGGCTGAGAAGTTCTTCGACGGATTAAATATTGAGCTACAGAGACTGATCGGATCCGTCGCACCTACCTCTTACTCGGACGTTCTTGCTGCAGCACGACGCATGGAGCGTGTCACCAGGAGAGAGACCAGTCTAAAACAGTCTTCCACATCAACCAGAGCACCACAAGAAGAAGCCGTAAAGAGACCTCACATGCACCAGCCATCCACAGCCTCTCCGCAGATACTACCTATATGTCAATACTGTGGCAAGGTAGGCCACATTGAGAGGGACTGCAGACGCAAGTTAGGATTATGCTTGATTTGCGGATCCAATCAACACTTAGCCAAGGATTGTTCTCAGCATCGAGATGGAGCACTAATATTAAATAGACAAGCTCTACCAGCACCAGAAGGGTATCAACCAAGGCCACCCTTGGCACCACAAGCAGCACTCTTCCAGCAGGCCCATCAGCAATAGAGAAATCTACCGCAAGGACGCGGACAAGCTTTCGTGATGACTTTAGAGGACGCACAGATTCATGGAGTAGCTAATGCGCGTAAGTTTTTATAGTTATCTGCTTCTAGATTTGCTTTAGTTTGTGCATGTTGGATTTTTCTTTAATTAAAACCTAGGTATTTTGACATTAAATGATTTTTATTTGCTGTTAATTAATATTAAAATATTATGGAAATAATATTTTCTGGCGTAAAATAAAAAACTAGACATAGGATAATTTTCGGGAATTTATTGGACCCCGGATGCATTTTTAAAGCCCTAAAAACTAATTAAAATTTAAACCAAAATAAACCCTGAAATAAATCCGGTTTATTTCCAAAATAAACCAAACTAACCCAGACCCGGTTCAATTGAACCAAACTCAGCCCTTAGCGGGTCGGGTCGGATCTAAACCCGACCTGAAACCCGCCTACCCAAACCCATACTTAAACGTTAGCGGATCGGGCCAGATTTATGTTGAACCCGACCCGAGGACCCAAACCCGTTACCTAACTAAAACCCTAATCCTAATTCTACCCGGACTCACTGTTCCGGCCGGCGGCATCCCTATAAATAAACCCTATCTCCATCGGAACCCTAAACCTAGCCTCCCTCCTCTGCTCCGCTCTGCCGCAGCAGACCCTCCACCTCCGATCATCCTCCCCCGGACTCGCCCTGCTCCACCACCCAACGCCTGAACCCTAACAACCCGCAGCGCCCCGATCTCCGCCTCCCTCCCCTGTCTTCCTCCTCCGCCCGGACACACCCCGCAACCCTTCATCCTCGACGAAACTCCCCCGAGCCCCCATCTTCCCTCTTCCTCTCCCGGCTCTACCGTCGAAGCCCAGCACCACCACCATCTTCTTCCTCCCCCGACCTCGACGACCTCACCTATTCCCTCGACCACCATCTCTTCCTCCTTCCCCGATTCCTTCTCCTCCACCCTAGCCCAGCCGAGCACCCCATCTCCCCTCTTCCTCCCCCGACCTCGACGACCTCCGTTCCCCCGCAGCACACGAGCTCCGGCCAACAGCGCAGCCCGACCTCGCCACCCTGACTCGACCGGACCCCGCCGACGAACCCTCCGCCTGAGTCGCCTCGCCGCCGATGACCCCAGCCAGCAGCAGCCAGTCCCCGCTCCGCCCTCCTCCGGCCAGCCACGGCGTCCCAGCATCGAGCCCTAACCCTAACCCTAGATCCCTGTTCAGACACTGTCGTGTCGTGTCAAGATAACACCCGGACACGAGAAACCCCGTTCCACGGAGCCATGTTCAGGTAACCCGTTCTCTCTCCTCGTTGCCCCGTTTTCCGTTCAGTCAGTTGTGTCGCGTATGTGTAACCCTCTCGATGCCCGTGCAACCCGCTCGGTACGTCGCGTCCTGTGGTGATCGCGAACCGCGATCCAAAAACAGGAAAAATCAAAGCCCTGTTTTACCCCAGAACTGGATGCGCCCCACAAAACGGGACGACTTGGTCGCACGCGGTCTTCACCAAAACGTGCGCGCCGTGGATACAGACGTGCGGGATTTCGCAGAAGTTGATTTGGATGTGCATGCACACCGGAATCAACGCGTATCCGCCGACAACGCCCCGTATCCGCCTATTCTGGAACACATCGTAACTTCGTGTACACACGTCGGATCGAAACAAAACTTGCGCCATCGGACTCGTAGCAATACGCTGGTCCTGTGACCCAAGTTTGGTTCGATTCTGAGAACGTTGACAAAATCGCGTATCGTGGGCCCGCGGCTCCACTTGACGGGCGATTTTGTGATCGGCTCATCGAAATCCAGTTCTGGAAGTTTTGTTGGGTTCGTATCATCGTTCCTGACTTGTTGACACTAAGTTAGAAGAATTTGGAGACCTTTGACCCTGACACATTTTTCGGTGCGAAGCGGCCCACATGTGGACCCCGCTTTGATCAGGAACTGTCATTTTTGCCCCTGTGTCCAAATTGGACTTAAGGATAGGCGTTTCTAGCTATTTGAGATTTTATGAATCTAATGGTGATGTTTATTTTAGAAACCAGAGTAGTAACTGCAAATCACATTGAGATCAGAGCTACAATTGGAGCCAGAACCACAGGCAAGTGTACCTTGCCTACATTGCAGTTCTTGTTACATATTTTTTTGTCTTATTTATATATTGTTGTACATGTTTGACCTAGGACCGTGTGACTTTACTTAGCGTCCGATTAATAGTCAGGTGCCAACAACGTACGCGGAGTTGTGTAACGTCACATAGACATGGATATCGTGACCCTTTACATTCTCGTACTTGTCTTCTCAAGTACATTATAACCCAGGACACTTGACACTATTCATGAGATATTCATGGTGATTCTGTGTAGGTTACAGGATTTATGACATAGACATTATATTCATAGATATTAGATGACTTGCTGCATTAGATATGATCGTGCGTGACATGGACATGAGGCATCGTGGACATGAGACGTGTGATTATATTGGGGGGGGGGAGAGACACACAGGCTACAGGCTGATTTCATATATATACTACATAGTAAACTACATAGTAAAATACATAGTTATTACTGCTACCGGCTCCCCGACACAGAGCTTGTAGTGGTCTCAGCCTGAGTTTTAGTGATGCTCTCAACTTGCATTTCACATAGATGGTTACATATTTACCCTGTTTATTTCATTTACTATTTCACTACATTTATGTTGGCTTGAGTTATTTTGTACCTTGCTATGTCCCCTGAGGATCTGGATCCGGATTATGTCCCCAGGATTAGCTGACGAGATCTATCCCGAGGTATACGGGACCGGAGCATTAGCATTAGCAGAAGCAGGTGCCTACATTAGAGCAGAACCAGGACCAGAGGACGAGATCGTACCAGAGGACTTCTCCTGAGTATTGACTTGCGATACTCATTTATTTCTATTTCTAGTTACTTTATTTCCAGTCTATTGCATTGATGTATCAGACTTGTTCTCGGATTATTCTCCGAGACACTTTTATTGAGATTTGTTAGTTTATTTTATTTGTATTTATTCTGGCATTTTATCTGTAATTATATGTTGTGGATGAGATTAGAATAGACTGTGACTTGTATCATTGGACCTATTTATTGTTGTATTACAGCTTAAGTATGCGCCGATGGATCCATTAAATATAGAACTCTAAACATGAACATTGATGGATTGAACTCAAATTTTTATAGTTTAATGATTTAAATTAAAAGTTAAAAATTTGATTGTTGGATCACCTATTTAAAATATTGAGGATGAAAATTGAGTTTAAAATTTGAAGAGTAAAAATTCATAAGTTAAAAATAGGAATAATATTTGATTAGAATTATTGTCTAGAGGAGATTATGATAGTTGAAAATTGTGATATAAATTTTGACATGAGATGTCATATAGATTTGAATTAGATTTGGATGTTGATTATTTAAAAATCAAGAAGAGATTACGATTGGTTGAATTTTGATTTGAACAGTGGTTATTTTAATTTTGAAGTGATTGTGATGGATTTGAATAGATTTTGTTTTTTAAATTTTTGGAAGAGATTACGATTGACTTGCCTTATTACGAATGTGAAGAATTTAGCAAATTATGCCTTATTTTAAATTTTGAGGACAAAATTCTTTTAAGTTGGGTAGATTGTAAATCCTTTCACCCAAAAATAGGTATTTTGTGTGTATTGTATTTCTTGTATTTGTTTTAGATTATTTTCAAATCAATTAAAATTCAATGATTTTATTAGGATACTTCACCGTGGTTTGGACCTTAATAATATAGGATGGCCCCAAAACCTATGTCGCCCATCACAGGAAGTAGCCTACACAGTAGACACTTCCTGTAGGATCTTTTTTTGGCACATAAATTCGATCCCTTGGTGTTAGTATGACCTTAGTGTAACACCCATAGATTAAGTGTTAAATATTTAGCTATTTTTATATATAATTTAATTATGGTTATTTTCTAATCCCAACTTCCTACAATTAGCATCCCATAATTTTTCGTGCCAAGTTAGGCATTTTTTTTTATAGATGTGAATATTATTTACTATTACCTATTTTGTGGATAAATATTTAATCATCTACTTAGTTAATTAGATAATATAATTATTTGATCGACATAACTAAATAAATATCTAATTATTAATTACAAAATATCTCATAAAATATTTGAGTGTAGTATTTTATTAAATCTTTACAAGGTAAATTTTTAGAATTTATTTGGTGTGCAAATATTATTTTTGGGATTTTTAAGATCATCAATATATGTAAATATATATATGTTAATATAAATATAGTAATAATAATAATAATAATAATAATAATAATAATAATAATAATAATAATAATAATAATAATAATAATAATAATAATAATAATAATAATAATAATAATAATAAAAATAATAGCAATAATAATAATATTGATAATAGTAATAATAATAATAATAATAATAATAATAATAATAATAATAATAATAATAATAATAGTGATAATAATAACAATAACAACAATAATAATAATAATAATAATAGTAATAGAAATAATAATAGTAATAATAATAATGATGGTAAAAAAATAAAAGAAAAAGAAAAGAAAAAGAAGGAAAAGAAAAACCAAAAACTAATAACTACCTAAATCCTATTCCTAATAACTAACCTAAAGCCTATAACTAATCCCACCCGCAGCAACTAAGACCCCCCCCCCCCACCCCACCATAGAAGCCCCAGACCCCTCCCCCCCTCTCTCTCACGATATATATATATATATATATATATATATATATATATATATATATATATATATATATATATATATATATATATATATTACTCTAACCCTAAACCCTAATACCTAAACCCTAACCCAGCCCGGCGCCGCCGCCCCCGCGCCGACCGCGCCGACCGCGCCGACCGCAGTTATATAGTTGATTGATTATTCATTTATATTTAATTCTCTGGATGAGATTTAGTTATGCCCTATGACTTGTGACAATTATATACCACTTGTGAATTATTGTTATTCATAATAAAACGTACATATCCGTTATGGTTTTCATATATTGGAGTTGCCATATACATATGGCTGGCATGCTTACATATTCCTAGTCCTACGTATTTTGGGACTGTGGCGTGACAAGGAGTTAGTGCCAGTATCTCAGGAAGATTAGTTATATATATTTTTGGCATTGTATTAGTCTCATTCTAGACTCATGGCATGTATATATATTTTTGGACTTGTGGATGTATTGTGACTCTTATTTACTCTCGTTTATTCCATATCTTACTTTTATCCTCCTTTAGTTTTTTTTTTGTGATTGAGTATTTTTTACCATTATCATATACCATATTGTTCCTCCGTTTGGAGTTGAGATGACATTGACAGGTACCATATATATATATATATATATATATATATATATACATATATATATATATATACATATATATATATATACATATATATTATATAAGATGTTTAGATAGTATAGTTGATCCAAACAATATTCTACCGCCGATGCTGCGGCGTAGGCTGGACGTTGATCACTACTCGTGCCCTTATTCCTGGTGCGGGTCGTGACACATTTTTAGTGGTGGCCTATGCAGGTCTAGAGTCGCAAGTAGAGTGATTTCGTAGTAGTGCGACAACTTAGTTTTACTATTACGAGTCTGCTTTAGGAATATGATATAAGATGAGAGAATACTCAATCATAGCTAGGAACACTTCCAATTTGATTCAATTGCCATTCTTTTTATTTGCTATCCTTATATACTTGGATGCTTGCTTTACTTTGAATAATTTTGTCCTTCTTTGGTGATATCGTATCTTACTCAATACTGATTCCTTATTTCAATCTATCTTCAGGATGCCGCCGAAGACACATTCCCAGCGCTCAGGCACAGTGTCAGCGAGGTCGATCATTTCGTCGCCTCTGAGGGCAGCACCAGCAGACACTGTTCCAGCAGCTTCAGTGTAAACCTCCAAAAAATTTTAAAATTTTTATTTTAAGTATTTTTATTAAATTATTGAATTTCTAAAGCATATTTTCATAGTTAATTAGAAAATAAATTTTCATATTAATAATAATAATAATAATAATAGTAATAATAAAAGAAAAGAAAAGAAAAAAACTAACACCTAAACACCAGACCCATTCCTAAACCTATCCAGCAAACCCCCCCTCCCGCCGCGAACCCACAGACCTCTCTCTCTTTATATATATATATATATATATATATATATATATATATATATATATATATATATATATATATATATATAGAAGTAAAGCAACAACAAAACCTAAACCCTAACCCTAATACCCTACCCCAGCCCTCGGCGGCCATGTCCCCGACCCCAACGCCGACCACCCGACGACCGGCGATCGCCATAGCCCGCCGACCGACCGCCGCCGACGTCGTCCGCCCCCGCCCGCTCGCGGACAGCAGCAGCAACACCGACAACAGCGTTCCTCTCTTCAAGGTGATGTATCTCTCTCATCTTTGATCATTTTCTCGAGAGGTTTATCCGTGTACGTTCACAACATAGCCCTCTAGGATTTTCCTTCAAGCGGGATAGGTTTTCGGGGCCTGGATTGGTCAAAAAATTGACCGGAAGTTGGCCGAAAAACTAACCAAAAACTGTCCAAAATTTCAAGCCGAACCCGCATGTTCATGCCCAATTTGCCACCAAACTGTTTAATATTTTTAAAATCTAATTAAAGAAATTTCTTCTCAATATAACCAAGAATTTAAATTTTTTTTAGTTTTTATTAATTTATTTTATTTGTTAAATTATTCGACCTCCAAAACGACCAAAGACTTGGTAATTTAAAATTAAGATTTTGTGATACGGGGTACGTCCCACCAAACAGGACCGCCTCATCGTATACCAATTGCACCAAAAGTCGCGTATGGTATATCCTGATGTATGAACTTTCGCAGAAGTTGATTCGGCCGTGTGTGCGCGTCAGAATCAACCCGTATCCGTAAAAAGTCTTCGTTTTGCGACTTTTGCAAAACAATACCCCACTTTGTATACGCTCGTCAGAATATGACGAAACTTACGACATTAGATTTTTGGTATCACGCTGGTCCTGTGACCCAAGTTTCACATGATTCTGAGATAGTTGACTAAGCCGCCTATTCGCGGGCCCTACGGTTTGACTTGAAGGGCGAATTTGTGATCAGCTCACCGGAATCCAAAATTGGACATACCGTTAAGTTCGTATCGACATTTAGAATTTATTTGACCTATAATTTGTCCCATTTAGAGATCTTTACCTCTGGCATGTATTTCGGTGCAAAGTGGGCCATATGTGAAATCCGCTTTGACATAAAATTACCGTTTTGTTCCTGTATCCAAATTGGACAAAAGGGTAGACTTTTTTTGACTATCTCGCTTATTCTGGGAATGTTGGTGATATTTATTTCAGCATCCGGAGACGTTGATTATGATACCATAGTTTCTGATCTCTTGTCTTGACGTATGGACGCTAATACTTCGCAGCTTTCTTGCCAGGCAAGTATACCTTGTCAAATTGCTTACAGTACTTGGCATGCTTATCATATTTTCATATATTTATTATATATGTGTTTTCTTTCAGTCATAATTATATATTATATATGTTGACACATATTTGACACATAGTATCATGGGAGGGGAGGACAGTGTAATCCCCCTGATTTTCAAGAGAATTTTAAATTTGAATTTTTACAATTTATCTGGAATTTTCTGGAATTATTTAGGATTTTTCTGTAATTAAAATCAGGTTCTTTAAAATTTTTAAAGAATTTTTTTATGTTATTAAATGGTATTAAAATATTATGAAAATAATATTTTATGTTGTAAAATGAAAATCTAGACATAGGGTATTTTTCCGGGAATTTATTGGACCCCGGATGAATTTTAAAAGCCCTAAAAATAAAACTATTATTATTAATTGTTAATTAATTATTTTGTTTAAATTATCTTTTAATCCGGCCCAAACCCATTAGCCCGGCCCAGCCCACTAACCTAGCCCAGCCCGCTGCCCACCGGGTCGGGTCGGGTCCGACAGACCCGAACCCGTAGCCGCCCGAGACCCGAACCCGAATCTCTCTCTCTCCCCAAACGCCTGCAGCCCCCGACCCCTGAACTCTCCGGCCGTTTCCGGCGCCGGCGACCCTCCGCCTTCCCGCCGCTCGGCCTCCCCGCTCCGCAACGCCACCAGCCGCCTCCCCTTCCTCTTCCCTTGAACCGCCGACTGATCCCCTCCCTATCCCCTCTATATAACCCTAGCTCCGGCCGACTAGGACTTCCCTTCCCCCTTTCTTCTCCGGCGAAGAATCGCCTACTCCGGTTATCCTCCACCCAGAGCCGCCTCCTCCATCCGCCTCCGGTTCTCTCGTCGACTTGGCCCCGTCGACCCCAGAACCGCCTCGCCCAGCACCTCCCTTCCTCGCCTCCAGCAACCCTAGCCGTCCCCTCCGCCGGCGACGCCACCCCGAGTCGAGCCGCTCCGCCTGAGCGCCACCCTGCAGAGTCTCCCCCGCAGCAGTCAGCCTCGCCGAGCCCAGTCAGCCGACTCCGGCTACACCCAGTGACCAGAGGACACTGGTCGGACACAGGAGCCTAGCCGCGGACACGCACAGTAAACCCTAATTTCTAAATCTTGTGTCGGACACAGTGTCAGGACACGAGGACACGATTTTGAACTCGGTTTCTCGGACCACTTCAGGTAATCATAACTTTTGACTCGTAGCTCGGAATTCAATTCCGTAAATTGTATCGCGTAGCCTGTATGACCCTCTCGGTGCCCGGACAAACCGCTCGGGGCATCGCGTCCTGTGGTGATCGCACATCGCGATCCAAAAACAGGAAAAAAAACCAGACCCTGATTCACCCCGGAATCGAGTACGCCCCGCCAAACGGGACGACTTGGTCACGTGCGGTCTTCACCGATACGTCAGCGTCGTTGTTACGGACGTGTGGGCTTTCGCAGAAGCTGATTCGGATGTGCGTGCACACCGGAATCAGTGCGTATCCGCGGACAACGCCCCGTATCCGTACTTTCTGAAACTCGCTGTAACTTAGTGTACACAAGTCAGATCGAGACGAAACTTGCGCCATTGGACTCGTAGCAATACGCTGGTCCTGTGAGCCAAGTTTGGTTCGATTCTGAGAACGTTGACAAAATCGTGTGTCGTGGGCCCCACAAGCTCCACTCGACGGGCGATTTTGAGAACGGCTCATCGGAATCCAATTCTGAAAGTTCCGTTGGGTTCGAATCATCGTTCCTGACCTGTTGACACTAAGTTGGACTATTTTTGAGACCTTTGACCATGGCGCGTTTTTCGGTGCAAAGCGGCCCACAATTGGACCCCGCCTTGACCCGAAAATGACGTTTTTGCCCTTGTCTCCAAATTGGACTCAAGGACAGGCGTTTCTAGCTGATTGACATTTTCTGAATCTGATGGTAATGTTTGTTTCAGCAGCTGGAGTAGTCCCTGCAAATCCAGCTATTGCCAGAGCTACAATTGGAGCTGAAAACCCAGGCAAGTGTACCTTGCCATAAAAGCAGTTTAATGATTCATTTCTCTTGATTTATTTTCCTGTGATTATTGTACTTGCTCAACCCTAGGGCCGTGTGACTTGCTTAGCGTCCGATCATAGTCGGGTGCCAACACCGTACGCGGGGTTGGGCAATGTCATTTAGAGATGGAAATCGTGACATTTATATTCTTGTACTTGCCCTAACAAGTACTTATTACCCAGGACACCTGACACAGAGCATGAGACAGAATCTTCCTGAAATATTCAAGGTGATTCTGTGTAGGTTCCAGGATTTATGACTTAGACATTACATTCCTAGACATTATGTTCATAGATATAGTATGACTTACTGCATTAGATATGATCGTACGTGACGTGGACATGAGGCATCGTGGACATGATATGTATGATTACATTGGGTGGGGAGAGACACACAGGCTACAGGCTGATTATATATATAAATTCATAGTAAACACATAGTAAAATTCATAGTATAGCTGCTACCGGCTCCCAGACACAGAGCTTGTAGTGGTATCAGCCTAAGTTTAGTGATGCTCTCAACTTGCATTTCACATAGATGGATATATAGTTGACCCTATTGTTTCATTAACTGCTTTACTGCATTTATTTTGGCTTGTGTTTTCTTGTACCTTGCTATGTCCCCTGAGGACCTGGATCCGGATTATGTCCCCAGGATTTGCAGACGAGGTTTATCCAGAGGTCTACGGAACAGGTGCTCTTCACGGAACAGTACCCGTAGCTGAAGACGAGGTGATCGCTGAGGACTTCTCCTGAACCATTGCTTCGCCATGCTCAGTCGTTATTTTCTGTTTAATTAAACTCTTTAAATTTCTGTTTATGAGATCATTGTACCAGACTTATATCGGGTTGTTCCCCGAATACTTTGCTGAGACTGGATGTTTAATTTAATTTCCATATTGCTGTTGATTTATATTCTTTTCTGTGGATGAGATTAGTTATGACTTATTGATATAGACCTTATTTACAGCTTAAGTATGCCGATGGATCCATTAAATTGGGTTTGTCCATCGTTGCATGCTGCTGGCCATTATCACGCGTCCAGTCCCTCGGTATTTTGGGACTGGGGCGTGACATGGTTTTTGTGGTGGCCCATGCAGGTCTACGACTAAATTGTTCGGTTTCAACTTAGGGACCGAACAGGCCTGCAATAAGAATAGGATAAAGTTTTAGGATCTCATCCACTTGCTTGAAAACGTTCTTGATATCTGTATCGTATTCAAATTAACTTTTGACTTGCATCTTGCCTTGAATCCAGTGCGCTTCTTATGTTTTATTTTGATGCAGACTAATGGATCCAAGAAGTGGAGACGAGAATCCCTTGAGTACACCACACGATGCTGTGGTCACTTATGATGAAGGAGTGACACCCGAAGACCGAGGGCAATCTTCTCAAAATGATCAAGAAGCACCGCATAATTCAAGGTTCCGGCGTGATGACATCCCGCCGCCTCCGCAATTCGTTCCACCGATGCCCGTATTCCCACAAGGGCAACCTATAGACGGGCAGCAGATATTTCAAATGATCTACGCAATGATGCAAGCCCAACAACAAATTCATCAGGAGGCGCATCGTCAGGAGGCAGAATACCTGAGAACCAGCCTAGTAAATGCATTGGAGCAAGTGAACCCACAAGCTAGGCGACCAGCAACGGGATCTATCACCGATTTCCGTCAACTCAAGCCCCGTACCTTTTCGGGCAAGGAAGGACCAACAGAAGTGCATGAATGGCTCACCAACATTCGGCATCAATTAGAAGCAGCTGAACTACCAAGAGATCGTTGGATGACCGCCGTCAGGATGCAGTTGACGGACAATGCTCATCACTGGTGGATATCTGAAGAGACCAGGCTCGGACCAGACCGAGTCACTTGGGAAGAATTCTCCAGACTCTTTCAGGAGATGTACATACCGGCTATCGCTCGATCAGAACTGAGGGACAAGTTCAATCGCCTCACTCAGGAAGCTATGACGGTAGAAGAGTACAACGCCGAGTTCATTCGTCTGAGTCGCTTCGCTCCTACCTTGATCCCTACAGAAGAAGAGAAGGCCGAAAAGTTTTTCGACGGACTCAACATCGAGCTACAGAAACTGATTGGATCCGTCGCACCCACTTCATACACGGACGTCCTTGCTGCAGCTCGACGCATGGAGCGCGTCACCAGGAGAGAAACCAGTTTGAAGAGGCCTTCCACATCAGTACCAGCCAGAGCAAACAATGGAGAAGCTGCCAAGAAACCTCATCTGCAACAAGCACCACAGGGATCTGCATCCAAAGCCCTGACTCTTCCTACTTGTTATTACTGTGGCAAGATAGGCCATTTAGAGAAGGACTGCAGACGCAAGTTGGGGTTATGCTTAATTTGCGGAACCAATCAACACTTAGCCAAGGATTGTCCTTATCATCGAGAAGGAGCACCAAGAGCAAACCAACAAACTCTACCAGCACCAGGAGGGTATCAACCAAGGCCACCATTGGCACCACAAGCAGCACTCTTCCAACAAACCCAGCAACAGCAGCAGCAGAGGAATCCCCCACAAGGACGTGGACAAGCCTTCGCGATGACTTTGGAAGACGCGCAGAACCATGGCGTAGCTAATGCGAGTAAGTCTTTATAGTTGTTTCGTTTCTAGCATTTCTGTAGTTCGTGCCTGCTGGTTCGTGACCCCAGACTTGACCTAATAACTTAACCTAATAATTTTAACCTGTTAATAATTGATAACTTAGTGTTAACCTAGTGATTCTGAACTTGCCAATAATTCAGAATGTTTCATAAGTGTTAATCTGATAAGTTTTGAAAATAACCTGGTTTTCTAAAACTGTAATTTTCTAGATTTCCCACATTTGGGAAATTGCATAACTTTTAATGCTAGGGGAAAATAATTTTTCCTAGGTGTCACTCTCAATCTTGATTTTTCTGATTTAAATAAATTTTGCAACCGTGTCATCTCTGTTGACCGGTTAATCTTTGATTGCGAGGACGCAATCTTCTTAAGGGGGGTATAATGTAATCCCCCTGATTTTCAAGAGAATTTTAAATTTGAATTTTTACAATTTATCTGGAATTTTCTGGAATTATTTAGGATTTTTCTGTAATTAAAATCAGGTTCTTTAAAATTTTTAAAGAATTTTTTTATGTTATTAAATGGTATTAAAATATTATGAAAATAATATTTTATGGTGTAAAATGAAAATCTAGACATAGGGTATTTTTCCGGGAATTTATTGGACCCCGGATGAATTTTAAAAGCCCTAAAAATAAAACTATTATTATTAATTGTTAATTAATTATTTTGTTTAAATTATCTTTTAATCCGGCCCAAACCCATTAGCCCGGCCCAGCCCACTAACCTAGCCCAGCCCGCTGCCCACCGGGTCGGGTCGGGTCCGACAGACCCGAACCCGTAGCCGCCCGAGACCCGAACCCGAATCTCTCTCTCTCCCCAAACGCCTGCAGCCCCCGACCCCTGAACTCTCCGGCCGTTTCCGGCGCCGGCGACCCTCCGCCTTCCCGCCGCTCGGCCTCCCCGCTCCGCAACGCCACCAGCCGCCTCCCCTTCCTCTTCCCTTGAACCGCCGACTGATCCCCTCCCTATCCCCTCTATATAACCCTAGCTCCGGCCGACTAGGACTTCCCTTCCCCCTTTCTTCTCCGGCGAAGAATCGCCTACTCCGGTTATCCTCCACCCAGAGCCGCCTCCTCCATCCGCCTCCGGTTCTCTCGTCGACTTGGCCCCGTCGACCCCAGAACCGCCTCGCCCAGCACCTCCCTTCCTCGCCTCCAGCAACCCTAGCCGTCCCCTCCGCCGGCGACGCCACCCCGAGTCGAGCCGCTCCGCCTGAGCGCCACCCTGCAGAGTCTCCCCCGCAGCAGTCAGCCTCGCCGAGCCCAGTCAGCCGACTCCGGCTACACCCAGTGACCAGAGGACACTGGTCGGACACAGGAGCCTAGCCGCGGACACGCACAGTAAACCCTAATTTCTAAATCTTGTGTCGGACACAGTGTCAGGACACGAGGACACGATTTTGAACTCGGTTTCTCGGACCACTTCAGGTAATCATAACTTTTGACTCGTAGCTCGGAATTCAATTCCGTAAATTGTATCGCGTAGCCTGTATGACCCTCTCGGTGCCCGGACAAACCGCTCGGGGCATCGCGTCCTGTGGTGATCGCACATCGCGATCCAAAAACAGGAAAAAAAACCAGACCCTGATTCACCCCGGAATCGAGTACGCCCCGCCAAACGGGACGACTTGGTCACGTGCGGTCTTCACCGATACGTCAGCGTCGTTGTTACGGACGTGTGGGCTTTCGCAGAAGCTGATTCGGATGTGCGTGCACACCGGAATCAGTGCGTATCCGCGGACAACGCCCCGTATCCGTACTTTCTGAAACTCGCTGTAACTTAGTGTACACAAGTCAGATCGAGACGAAACTTGCGCCATTGGACTCGTAGCAATACGCTGGTCCTGTGAGCCAAGTTTGGTTCGATTCTGAGAACGTTGACAAAATCGTGTGTCGTGGGCCCCACAAGCTCCACTCGACGGGCGATTTTGAGAACGGCTCATCGGAATCCAATTCTGAAAGTTCCGTTGGGTTCGAATCATCGTTCCTGACCTGTTGACACTAAGTTGGACTATTTTTGAGACCTTTGACCATGGCGCGTTTTTCGGTGCAAAGCGGCCCACAATTGGACCCCGCCTTGACCCGAAAATGACGTTTTTGCCCTTGTCTCCAAATTGGACTCAAGGACAGGCGTTTCTAGCTGATTGACATTTTCTGAATCTGATGGTAATGTTTGTTTCAGCAGCTGGAGTAGTCCCTGCAAATCCAGCTATTGCCAGAGCTACAATTGGAGCTGAAAACCCAGGCAAGTGTACCTTGCCATAAAAGCAGTTTAATGATTCATTTCTCTTGATTTATTTTCCTGTGATTATTGTACTTGCTCAACCCTAGGGCCGTGTGACTTGCTTAGCGTCCGATCATAGTCGGGTGCCAACACCGTACGCGGGGTTGGGCAATGTCATTTAGAGATGGAAATCGTGACATTTATATTCTTGTACTTGCCCTAACAAGTACTTATTACCCAGGACACCTGACACAGAGCATGAGACAGAATCTTCCTGAAATATTCAAGGTGATTCTGTGTAGGTTCCAGAATTTATGACTTAGACATTACATTCCTAGACATTATGTTCATAGATATAGTATGACTTACTGCATTAGATATGATCGTACGTGACGTGGACATGAGGCATCGTGGACATGATATGTATGATTACATTGGGTGGGGAGAGACACACAGGCTACAGGCTGATTATATATATAAATTCATAGTAAACACATAGTAAAATTCATAGTATAGCTGCTACCGGCTCCCAGACACAGAGCTTGTAGTGGTATCAGCCTAAGTTTAGTGATGCTCTCAACTTGCATTTCACATAGATGGATATATAGTTGACCCTATTGTTTCATTAACTGCTTTACTGCATTTATTTTGGCTTGTGTTTTCTTGTACCTTGCTATGTCCCCTGAGGACCTGGATCCGGATTATGTCCCCAGGATTTGCAGACGAGGTTTATCCAGAGGTCTACGGAACAGGTGCTCTTCACGGAACAGTACCCGTAGCTGAAGACGAGGTGATCGCTGAGGACTTCTCCTGAACCATTGCTTCGCCATGCTCAGTCGTTATTTTCTGTTTAATTAAACTCTTTAAATTTCTGTTTATGAGATCATTGTACCAGACTTATATCGGGTTGTTCCCCGAATACTTTGCTGAGACTGGATGTTTAATTTAATTTCCATATTGCTGTTGATTTATATTCTTTTCTGTGGATGAGATTAGTTATGACTTATTGATATAGACCTTATTTACAGCTTAAGTATGCCGATGGATCCATTAAATTGGGTTTGTCCATCGTTGCATGCTGCTGGCCATTATCACGCGTCCAGTCCCTCGGTATTTTGGGACTGGGGCGTGACAGACAGTCAATAGGCGTATGGGCTACATACTCTGGTAAACCGTAGTAACTAGCACACACTACGGTAGTTGTGTCACGATGGTCGCTACCCTTGCGGTATGTCGATTGATGGTGTCACGATGGTCGCTACCCTCGTGGTATGTCGATTGATGGTGTCACGATGGTCGCTACCCTCGTGGTATATCGATTGATGATGTACATGGACGTATGTGTGAGTTGTGAGATAGATGTATTTTAGAGTAGCCTACACATGCCCATAGATCAAAAAGTTATCCTCATTATGCATATTCATATAGATTATCTGGTATATCGTACTTAAATATTTTCTGTCTATCATGCATGTTTTACTGTATTCAATTGGCATGCTTCTATATATCTTGTTACGTCTCTCTGAGGACCTGGTCCCTTTCCAGGTGTAGACGATCTTGACTATTCGCAAGAGCATAGATCAGGACTTGCTACTTATCTCTCTTTCGAGGAGGTCTTCTCTTCGAGTCTCATTGTTCATTAGATGTACTTATTTTTGTTCCTCTTATATTCTAGTTTGGTATTGGATTTGTCTCCACCCAACTACTTATTCTTATCATGCATTTTATACTTGATTCAGTTATATAGTTGATTGGTTATTTGATTCTGTGGATGAGATCTAGTTATGCCCTGTGACTTATGACATAAATCTATACCACTTGTGAATGGTTATTCATAATACAGCGTACGTATGTGTTATGGTTTCCATATATTGGAGTTGCCATATACATACGGCTGGCATGCTTACGTATTCCTAGTCCTACGTATTTTGGGACTGGAGAATGACATATTTTTGTGGTAGCCCATGCAGGTCGAGAGCATATTGTCTCGGTTACGTTACTGTATCGAGCAACCCTGTGCATAGGATTAGAGTATATGATCTCATCCACTTATTTAATCACCTCCCTTGATTTTATTTTACATTCTTATTTGATTTCTTGCATTGCATCTTGCGTGATCCTTTCACAACGTCAATCTTATCTTTTCTTTCGTGATTGATAGAGGTTAGGAAGATGACTTGTACTAGTTATATACACTCTATTGTTCAATAACAGTATTAGTTAAATTCTTATAAGTTGGGTAGTATGTCTCATAATCTAGTATCACATTGTCCTTTTGAACCATTAATGAAGTGTAATTAAATGACACCAACTATAGGCTTGCATAAGAAGATAGTGTTTACCTAGACTGTAGAACTTAGAGGCCCATACCCCCATTTGGTCGACTAGAGACTTAGACAAGAAGTTAGTATGTCAACTATAGAGGTACAACACCGGACGAGTCTTATCTTCTTTGTGAACTTGAATTATTTTGTACCTTCCTTCACCATAATCCAGCTTACTTATATTTTCTGGACTACCTCCGCTTATGCTGTTATTTTATAGCCTAGTTTTGCAAGCTTATTCTTTTATCAAGCTTGTTCATGACATATGTGTTATTGGGGACGCCTACTAATACATTATCTAAATCAGATTCAGTGTATTACTGTATGATCATCCTTAATGCACTTGGTTCGCTCTTCGCATGACTACTTTACGTGGATTGAGATATAGTTGACTCAGCATGTTAGACAAATATACTTGTCCTTTAGACATGTCTGAGTATATCTTATCGGTTACATAATTGTACTGATATGAGCATGTGAATAAAAATTTACCAAAATAAGATCTCATCCGCAAATGCCCTTACAACTCTCTTTTTAAATTCTTTAATCGCCTTGAACCCCTTACTTGTATTCTATCACCTCCTCCTTGAATTCTTTATTATTGTTTTTCGTCTTCCCTTATTTCGGAAAGACGAACGCTCGTGCTTGGTATAAGTTTGATACACGAAGAGTACTAAAAATACCCCTTAGGCCAATCATATTACTTTGTGACTATCTTTTGTAATTAAGAGCATATCACATGTGCTATATTTGGTGTTAAATTTTTTGAGGATATGTTGATATTTTAACTAGAAGGCATACCCATGATGCTAATAGATGATACGAGTAGCAGTAGTAGTATTCTCTTTCCTATCACCATCTCGTCCCCTTGGGTTTCTCATCTTCTCTTCCATATCCATTCCTTGTCCCATGCTTAATTTTTCCTATCGTAGTTGCATCTTTTCATGCCATCATGAATTATTTGATTTACTTCAACCTCACCCTTATTTTGTTAGTTAAAAAATAAATGGGTTAGTAAAGATTAATAACTAAAAGATGAGTTCATGATAACCCTTATGTATATGCACTATAGTAATATCTGTATTCTTTTATTATTATTTTTTTAAAAATCTTGAGTAGCATCCTTTAGTTTAACATGAATTTGTTGGATTGTTGAAATGGTTCATACTTCTAATAGTTTTATAAAGTTAGTCAAGACCTTAATTGTTGCCCTAAAACTTAGACTAAGCTTAGGAAAGAGTTGAAGGCACTTGTTACAAACTGATGACTATGACAAATCGCTGGCGAGGTAGCGGCAGCTGCAACTAGACGATTATAGTAGAGTATTAAATTATTTGCAGTCATACTGGCCAGGTAGCGTGGAAGTATTAGACTACGATACTTGACGGTTATGGAGAAAAATCATGGTTATGAGATTCCGGACAAGTATCCCAAAATTCTCGACCCAATGAATAAATTCGTCTTACAACCTAGAGAATAGCCTCAAAAGACTTTGACTACTAGTAGAATTCTTGTAAGTTGGTAGTGTAGACGAGTTAAAAGATAAAAGAATAGTGTATCGACCATAAGGAAAAAAAGTGTTAGGGTGGCTGACCACAACCTCTTAGGAAGCAATACTAGCTAGCAATGAAGTGTTAATAGCTATAGTAATTTATTACGAATATGGGTTAGTATTAATTTCGAGGACAAAATTATTGTAAGTTGGGTAGAAAGTAAATCCCCTAAAAAATTTTAAATTTTATTTTAAGTATTTTTATTAAATTTTTAAATTTTTAAATAGTATTTTCATAGTTAATTAGAAAATAAAATTTATTGATTAAATTACTTATATAAATACTCATTTGGAATTATTCCACAAAATAATTTTTATTATTTTTGGAGTCTTCTTAAAAGGTGATAAATTTTCTAGAATTTATTTTGTGTGCAAATATTATTTTTGAATTTTTAACCTCATATATATATGTAAATATGTATATGTTAATAAATATAAAGTTATTAATAATAATAATAATAATAATAATAATAATAATAATAATAATAATAATAATAATAATAATATTAATTGTAATTGTAATAATAAAAGAAAAGAAAAACTAATACCTAAACCCGAGACCCATTCCTAAACCTACCTCCCAGCAAACCCAAAGCAAACCCACCCCCCCACCCCGCGAACCCACATAACTCTCCCTCTCTCTCTCTCTCTCTATCTCTCTCTCTCTCTCTCTCTCTCTCTCTCTATATATATATATATATATATATATATATATATATATATATATATATAAAACTAACTAAAGCAACAACAAAACCTAAACCCTAACCCTAATACCCAGCCCCAGCCCTCGGCGGCCACGTCCCCGACCCCAACGCTGACCACCCGACGACCGGCGACCGACGCAACCTGCCGACCGACCGCCGCTGCCGCCGTCCGCCGCCGCCCGCACACGGACTACAGAAGCAGCACAGGCAGCAGCGTCCCTCTCTTCAAGGTGATGTATCTCTTTCATCTTTGATCCTTTTCTCGAGCGATTTATCCGTGTACATTCACAACCTAACCCTCTCAAATTTTTCTTCAAGCGGGACAAGTTTTCATACCCTGGATTGGTCGAAAAATCGACCGAAAGTTGGCCGAAAAACTGACAAAAAACTGTCCAAAATTTTAACCCAAACCCCCATGTTCATGCCCAATTTGCCACCAACCTGTTTAATATTTTCAAAATCTAATTGAAGAGTTTTCTTCTTAATATAACTAAATATTGAACTGTTCTTTTAGTTTTTATTAATTTATTTTATTTGTTAAATTATTCGACCTCCAAAACGACCAAAAATTTGGTAATTTAAAATTGAGATTTTATGATACGGAGTGCGCCCTGCCAAACATGACCTCTTAATCGCGTACCAATTACAACAAAAGACACGTATGGTATATCCTGACGTGTGAGCTTTCGTGGAAATTGATTCGGACGTGTGTGCGCGTCGGAATCAACCCGTATCCGTAAAAAGTTCCCGTATCGTGCCTTTACAAAATACCACCCCACTTTGTGTACGTTGGTCAGAATATGACAAAACTTACGCCATTGGATTCGTGGTATCATGATGGTCCTGTGACCCAAGTTTCACGCGATTTTGAGATAGTTGACCAAGGCGCCTATTTGTGGGCCCTACAGTTTGACTTGATGGGCGAATTTGTGATCGGCTCACCGGAATCCAAAATTGGACATACAGTTGAGTTTGTATCGACGTTTAAAATTTGTTTGACCTATAATTTGTCCTATTTAGAGACCTTTACCTCTGGCACATATTTAGGTGCAAAGTGGGCCACATGTGGAACCCGCTTTGACCTAAAATTACCATTTTGTCCCTGTGTCCAAATTGGACGAAAGGGTAGACTTTTTTGACTATCTTGCTTATTCTGGGAATATTGGTGATATTTATTTTAGTATTCGGAGACGTTCATTCTGATGCCATTGTTTCTTATTCCTTGTGCTTGACGTTTGGATACTTACACTTCGAAGCTTTCTTACCAGACAAGTATACCTTGCCAAATTGCTTACAGTACTTGGCATGCTTATCATATTTTTATATATTCATTATATGTATTTTCTTTCAGTCATAATTATGTATTATATATGTTGACACACATTTGACACATAGTATCATGGGAGGGGAGGACAGTTAGTAGGCGTATGGGCTACCCACTCTGGTAAACCGTAGTAACTAGCACGCACTACGGTAGTTGTGTCGCGATGGTCGCTACCCTCGCGATAGTGTCACGATGGTTGCTACCCTCGGGGTATGTCGATTGATGATGTACATGAACGTGTGTGTGAGTTGTGAGATAGATGTATTTTAGAGTAGCCTACACATGCCCATACGTCGAAAAGTTGTCCTCATTATGCATATTCATATAGATTGTCTGGTACAACATACTTATATATTTTTTGTCTATCATGCATGTTTTACTGTATTCAATTGGCATACTTTTATGTATCCTCTTACGTCCCTCTGAGGACCTGGTCCCTTTCCAGGTGTAGACGATCTTGACTATTCGCAGGAGCACGGATCAGGACTTGATACTTATCTCTCTTTCGAGGTGGTCTTCTTTTTGAGTCTTATTGTTCATTAGATATACTTATTTTTGTTCCTCTTTTATTCTAGTTTGGTAGTGGATTTGTCTCCACCCAACTACTTATTCTTATCAAGCATTTTATACTTAATTCAGTTATATAGTTGATTGGTTATTTGATTCTGTGGATGAGATCTAGTTATGCCCTGTGACTTATGACATAAATCTATACCACTTTTGAATGGTTATTCATAATACAAGCTACGCATGTGTTATGGTTTTCATATATTGGAGTTGCCATATATATATGGCTGGCATGCTTACGATTCCTAGTCCTACGTATTTTGGGATTGGGGCATGACATTCAATTCAGAGTTCCACTTCACCGATCCAGGTGGGCATTTCTGCAGCAGCATTCGGGGGTACCCCACCTCCGGTACAGAGGACAACGCCGACAGTCTCAGAGGATCTTCCACCTCCACCACCCATAGTCGATCAGACGCATAATTTTGCGCTCTTTCAGCAGATGATGGTGGCACAACATCGCCAGTCATAGGTTATGAGGTAGGGCATTAAAAATGCCCACCAGATTGTGCTTGCCGCAGTCGAGAGAGCCGCCTTAGTCCAGCCACAAACGACACCACCTCAGTTCGTCCTGCAACAGCCGAGGTCGGGGACTATTATAGACTTAAAGGGGATGGGGCCGAAGGATTTTAAAGGCACCGAGGGGATTCTTTATGCTGATGATTGGATAGAAGACATTGAGAGGAACCTGCGGCTGGCAAAGATTTCAGAGAGGTTACAAGTAGAGGCCGTAGGAAGGATGATGTTTGACATCGTTTTGATTTGGTTCAGGAAGGACCCCAGGATCTCAGCACCGAAACTTACTTGGGAAACTTTTAAGGAGCTCTTTAAGAAAAAAAGTTTTTTCCAGATGTGGCTCTGACATCTCTAGAGATCCAGTTTCAGTATCTCGCTTAGGGAGGTATGATAGTGGATGAGTATGCGATAGAGTATTGCAGATTATGCCGCTTTGTGGAGGGACAGAACCCCAGAGGGAAGGCCAGGAAGTTCATGAAGGGCCTGAACAAGGAGATCAAATCACATACGAATGGAGATCCCACCGCTACTTTTACGGAGATTCTGAGGCAAGCACAACATCTAGAGGATGATCTTGAGCTTGGCTCCAAGAGGCCGAGGGAGATAGGAGGATCCAGTACTAGCACGGGCCCAACGAAGCGGCTTCACTTTCAGCAGCAACATCAGAGACACTTCCATCAGCCTAGGCAGCAGTACCCTGTACCCGCTAGAGCGCTACTGCAAAAGGCGCACCAGATCTAGAGGCCAGCTATTCCTTGTCCATTCTGCAAGAAGTTGGGACATGGATGGGATGCGTGAAGGATGAGATTAAGCCAGTATTTATTCTGCCGATCAGGAGACCACCAGTTGAGGGATTATCCTAGAGCTCTAGCTCATCTAGCTCAGGGCGGAGCTCAGTCACAGAGACCACCCGCGAGACCCCCAGCGGGACAGCATAGAGAACCTCCGTTGCCGACTCAGCAGCAGAGGTTTGTACAATACCAGCAAGCGTAGAGAGGTGCTAAGCAGGGGCAAACTTTTGCCTTGACTATCGAGGAGGAGGGGCCAGTTAGAGATGTCATTTCAGGTTTATTCTATCTTGATTCTTTTCTAGATCATGATTTATTTGATTCTGATGCTTCACATAGTTTCGTATCTGTATCTTTTGCTTTGAAGCATCATCTTGTGACTGAACCGTTGGCGAGAACTTGCAAGATTGTGATCGGGGGTGGCATTATCCTGGTCAGTGATGTTTGCAAGGAGCGGAGAGTTTTTTTGGTAGGCCGAGAGTTGAGTGCGTGTCTTCTCATAATGCCACTTTCGGGCTACGACATAGTATTTGGGATGGATTGGTTGAGTAGGCACCATGCTAGTATCGATTATCTTGGAGGTAGAGTTTTATTTCAGGTGCTAAGAGATCCAGAGTTTGAGTTCATCGGAGGAGTAGCAGAGCAGAGTGAGGGAGACTTCTGTGGAGCTTCAGTTGAAGAGCAGGAGATGCCACATCCTTTGACAGCAGAATTTATAGATGTCTTTCCGGAGGAGTTGCCGGGGTTGCCACCAGACAGAGATATAAAGTTCTCTATAGATTTGGTGCCAGGGGTAGAGCCAATATCACATCACGCTTATAGAGAGAACAATAGTGAACTAGAGAAATTAAAGAAGCAGGTGGATGAGTTGCAAGACAATGGCTTCATCCGCTCCAGTTTATCACCGTGGGGTGCTCCGGTATTATTTGTACCAAAGAAGGATGGGTCGGTATGCATAAGTATCGACTACAGAGCTCTCAACAACCTCACTATCAAGAATAAATACCCGTTGTAGTGGATTGATGATTTGTTTGATCACTTGAGCGGAGCAAAGGTATTCTCGAAGATAGACTTGAGGTCGGGGTACCACCAGGTGAAAGTGAAGAAGGAAGACATTCCGAAGACAGCTTTCATGACTCGATATGGGCAGTTTGAGTTCTTAGTGATGCCGTTTGGGTTGGCCAATGCCCCAACGGTATTCATGAATCTGATGAATAAGGTGTTTCATCAGTACCTGGATCAGTTTGTTGTGGTCTTCATTGATGATATTTTGATATATTAGAAGACCCCGTAGGAGCACGAGGAGCACCCGATGATAGTTCTAGAGACCCTCGGGAAGGAGAAGCTGTATGGCAAGCTTTCGAAGTATGAGTTCTTCCTTGATAAGGTTGAATTCCTCGGGCATGTGATTACATGAGATAAAATCTCAATAGGACCGAAGAAGATATCAGCAGTGGAGTCATGGTTTATCCAGAGTTCAGTGGCAGAGATCAAGAGCTTTCCTCGATTGGCAAGCTATTATCGGAGGTTTGTTCAGGATTTTTCCAGGATGGCAGAGCCGATGAATAGGATAACTAGGAAGGACCTGGAGTTCGTCTGGACAGAGGAGTGTCAAGCCGCATTTGAGGAGCTGAAGAAGAGGTTGACTACGGCTCCAGTATTGACGTTGCCATCAGGGATAGAAGGATTTTCTATATACAGTGATGCTTCGGGTAAGGGTTTGGGATGTATGTTACAGCAGAATAGGAAGGTGATTGCCTATGCTTCTAGGCAACACGCCTGCATGAGAAGAATTACCCTACCCAAGACTTAGAGTTGGAAGCAATTATTTTTGCTCTTAAGATGTGGAAACACTACTTATACGGAGAGCGTGTGGATATCTTTACAGACCACAAGATTTTAAAGTATGTATTTCACAGAAGGAGCTCAACATGAGGTATAGGAGATGGTTGGAGCTGATGAAGGACTTTATCATCTTATTACAGTACCATCAGGGAAGGCCAACGTAGTCGCTGATGTCTTGAGCAGGTATCCAGTTGCTATATACTTGACAAGGGACATACATTTATTGGTCTATCTTGATAGCTTGGGTATTAAGGTACTAGTTCCTGGAGTTGCGGAACAGATATGGGGACTTCAGGTATAGTCAAAGTTGATGGACCAAATCAGAGCCATACAGTTCGAAGATGAGTCTCTGAGGAGCATCAGAGCGCAGGTCCAGATGGGATTAACAGAGGATTTCAGTATTGTAGAGGATGAATCATTTCGGTACGGTACCAGATTATGTGTGTCGAGTGGAGCGTTGCGCAAGAAGGTTCTTCAGGAGGCGCATCAATCTCAGTACTCTATGCATCCAGGTGCCAACAAGATGTATAGGGACATGAGAGAGCATGTTTGGTGGTATGGTATGTAGCAGGAGGTGGCTAGCTTCGTATCCAGATGTTTGGTATACTAGCAAGTAAAGGCAAGGTGACAGAGGACAGGTGGATTGCTTTAATTTTTTACCCATTACAGAGTGGAAGTGGGAGCATGTGACGATGGATTTTGTATTAGAGCTTCCGCGTTCTCCAGGAGGCAAAGACGCGATTTGGGTCATCGTAGACAGGTTGACCAAATTGGCCCACTTCTTGCCATTCAAAGTAGGTACGTCTACGGAGAAGCTCGCGGAGATGTATATGCGTCAAATAGTTAGATTATATTGAGTTCCTGTGAGCATAGTATTGGATCGGGATAGTCGCTTCAAATTCTACTTCTGGAGGAGTTTACAGGCTAGCTTGGGGACCCAGCTCAAGTTTAGTACTTTAATGACCCGTTTCGCTCAAGCTGATAGCCGATTCAAACGACGCAAGTGCAACGACCCGACCCACTTTGCTTAGTGAGAAGACTCGTTTGAAGTAAAGGATTCCAGACTTGGCTCTTTAGGAGTTCAGACTTAGACTTTCAAAGGCTCGCTCGGAGTATCGCTCGAACGAGGCAAATCATCGCTAAGGTGGGTAGCTACGATGAACTTGTCTTTGCTTAGCGAGCACACTTAAAATATGGACGATACATGCTAGTCGCTAGGTGAATCACCCCTTGCATGCTAATAAAGAATACAACGCACCTAGTTAAGGGAATAATCCCATCTTGTATTGCTTGTGTTAGAACATGAAAATGAAACTTGGCTTATAATCAGACTCTCGCATGCTACCTTATCCTTGTGCAAGTAGACCTCGCTATGCCTCTAGTAGATTATCATATACTTTTTATAGTACACTACTTTACTTGTTTACACTGCACGCCCATAGATTATGTCTCTCGATAATGTCCTTGTATAGTTTTACTCATCGTACTACCCCTTAGACTCATGCAACGTAAAGGCTAGACTTACATTCTAAGGTAGACTATCCAATATGTTTCCTTATGCTTATGTATCCAAAAATTACATGCTTGCCTGCTTACATTGTAACTTGCACTTGTTTGCCTCATTTCAATGCTTGTGACATAATTTTATGCCGCGATCCTGTAATACTATCCATACCGTGCATGCAACTAGTTAGCCAGAGGACTATCAAATAGTCCTTCTGTGCAATATGAGACTGCAAGTATCCGGGACCGTTAGGTCGCCAAGGAAGTTCCCGAACCAGGGAAATGCATCAAGTCAAGTTTAACTCTGAACGAGAATCATGTCAAGTAAAGCAAAGAATCACGGCTCGGGGAGCATACTCGTTCAGAATAAGAATCAAGAATTATCATGTCATGTTATGAATCTGGAAGACGCAAGACTTGCATGTTGCGGACAACTTGTGCACAAGGAATTAAATGGGTTCCTGCGGATGTTCTCTGGGGCACTTGGCCGTTCCGATCCGGATGGAACATCGTGTTAGTCTTCGTGTTCGGGCAAGATGACATGTAACGCCTCGTGTTCTTTCGTTGCACGTCATTCTCGCTCAAAGACTAAGTAGTCTCGTGTTCGAACATGATGGCATGTAGAGGCTCATGTTCTTTCATTGCACGCTATTCTTGCTTAAGACTATAATCCATCCTTTATGGCTATGCCAGCGACTCCTGTTCATATAGATAAGTCATCCTCGGTTAGCGGCAACCCGCGTGCGAGTTATTGCATCGTGCCTAGAAATCTGAAATACTTAAACGGATATGAGTATAACACACTTATACATATTTGAACAATTAAAAATCTTCTGCAATACTTCTGGATAATCCGTGTAACTCATGCAACAGAATCAGAACCCCGTTCATGACACTCGTGTTTGCTTATGCAATTTGACCTGGATTTCATTATATATGTCTTTGCTTTGTTTAACTTGGTTTTATTATTGGACCAGGAAGGACGATTGGTAAGTTGGTAAGTCTCGTCGTGTTATTCTTATATCGCAAGGCACACTGCCACACGGGTTAGGTTACATCATTTCCATGAAACTGATCATAAGGCAAGACTAGAAAGATACCTTAATAGATGGTACACGAAACCTATATAGCGTGTTTGGATTTATCGAGCGGGCGAGAAGTCTCCCCACCAGTAATTTTATGTACTGATAACCCACCATATTGCTTGCAGGGTGCGGGAGAACCTCGTTCGGTGCAAAAATTCTCTCATGCATGCTAAGGCCTGGAGTTCGCTTTGGAGCCTTGGAATGTTGCGTCCGGAACTGAAAGACATATACAAGATATAATATTAGAACATCGCCTATGTATAATTCCATAAATGTAGCCACTTGGCACACTTTTATTTTTTCAAGAGAGAGAGAGAGAGAGAGAGAGAGAGGCTTGAGCGACTTATAATCTCGTCCAAGCACTGCTTGTAACACTTGTTCAATATCAATAAAGAGCTTATTTTACTTCTATAATTGTGTTATTCACTACTTCTGCTATTGTTGACTCTGTGAACTTGTTACCAATCGCCTGCTCGTTTCTTATTCTACTGTATTCAGACTATCTGTGCGACTCTATGGCTTAGACATTTTACCGCCTGTTCGAATCATGGACTTGCACGGGCACATCTTATGCTCGTGCGATATCACATCCAGATGAGAACGATCGTCCCGCGGGAGGCCTGAGGCGGTAATTCGCGCCTAGCGGGGACGACCGATTACCTATGGGAGATCGGGGCATGACATATTGGTATCAGAGCATTTACTTTACATCTTTGGACTTCTTATCAATTTTCTCTGTTTTGAAAGTTTGTTCGTGGGTTATGTGCATACGCTCTCTCTCATTGACCCATTGGGATATTCCATACAATGAGTGTAAATAATTTTAAAACTGTATGTGAATAATATGATTGCTTGAACTGAACTGGAATGTATAGACCCTTGTTCCGACCTGTGTTAGACTACGTGGAATAGACTTGTGCTAGAATTGGCAAGTTATGTGTAAACCCGAATACCTATACGTGATTACCCAGCTGGTTAGTGTGCGAGATATAATATCGTTTGGATGGCTATCTATGCATACAATCTTTCGACTAAGTTGTGTTGAGTATCGCATGCCAATACCCTTTGGTGCGAGCAAGTTTACAAACGAGATTGGGATATCGTTCAGAAAAGGATAAGTCATACTTAGAATGGCAACCAATAAAAATATTATCAGATTATCACTAAGGCGAACATAGTAAATCGTTCTTGGATTTTGAGAAATAGCTCGGTCGATATTTCGTGTCGGCAGATGCAAATCAAATATGGTTTACTTGGATGACTATCAACAAGAATATATATGAGACTAAGATTTATCAGGCGAAGCTTAGGTATCGCGCATGAATTCTAAGAAACAAATTGGTGAATATGCTAGCGAGTGATGCGAACACATTGAGGATTTAATTGGGTAACTCGATTCCTGAGTGGTGTATGGATCATTTTAGAAATATTCAAGCGAATTCATAGGTCTTGTACGATAGTTAGTTTGAACGATTGAGAATGTCTTGAACAAGTGATAAGGCTTATATCGAATTGGGATTCAAGAAAATAAAATCGATATCTTGGTCAAGGAAACTTGGTGGAACTTGGTGGATCGTGCGTGCGATTTCAAATCGAATCAAATTGATTAAAACTTGAGTATGTATATTGTGGTTCAATGAAAGAGGTAAGCGATAACGGATTTGACCTAGAGTTTAGAAGATCGATCTTGAATCTATTTCAAAATAATAACCTTTGAAATCAGTCCCAACCGAGAACGATTATCCTGCGGGAGCGTCGACGTGGTAATTTTACGTCCGACGGGGATGATCAAAATCACGGGAACTTGCTCGATGATTATTCAAACGAATTCGATGAATGGAACGTAACGAAAGTGGATAGCCTTTGGCTTGAATATTTGAACTTAGTTGTTTGAGGAATGCCAGAAGTAGACTATGGATTCATCAAACGGTAACATTGAAGTTGGATGATTTTGCTAGACGAATTATAATCACGGCATAAACGAACATGACTTGGTGGATAAATATATATTACTTGGATGGAGCAAAGTAAAATATTAAGGTGTCTCGATCGTTTCAAAGATAACCATAACGTTTGACGTTCTTATCTTGTGCGAGCGTAACTCCATGCTCGTACATACGTCACGCCCGGATTAGGACGATTATCCAGCGGGAGCATTGGCGTGGTGATCTCATGTCCAACGAGGATGATCGAACTTGCGGGAGACCAGAGCATGATAATTGAAGGATCATCTTGACTAGTGGTTCGACACAATAAGACGAGTTTGAAATACAAGTGAATCGGAAGTGTTTCAAGGATAAGTTAGTCTAGAACTTAGAGTAAGTCATGCTTGATGGTTTCTTGAATAGATACATAAATCTTGTTGGATGACTTGGATTTATGATCAGAGATTTAGAATTGAATCTCGGCTTGGTGGTTTAGACTTAGAATGATAATATGGATTATAACAAAACATGTTTGAAGGAGATAGACTATGCGAATTGCTAAGAATGTTATGCATCTTGGGTGTACCATGGATTTGATTGAACGGACTCGAACCCTAAGCAACGAACGTGTTCATGTACGTAGGATAATCTATGCTTGATGTTTAGAAATCTAAGTGAAATAAGCTTGGATAGAATATTCCATGCAAATGAACAATGGTTTGGCCTTAGAAATTAGGGCGAGCATCGTGCGACAAATTTGTATGATGAATCGTATGCTTGAACCTGTACCTATGACCTTGTGATCTGACCTAGTAATTAGGTCGACGACCCTGTGCCGAGTGAAAGAACTTGTGTAACCGACTTCAGAGTATTGTTTGAGCAAGCCATAGAAATGGGCAGCAAGAATTAGAGTTAGACTTGGAACGGTAAGTGTGTGCTATGTTTGACACAAACAGAATGTACTATAGGACATTGATGCTAGTCGGTTTATCGGATAGATCGTGTTTGACGGTAGTGCAATGCTTGGTTTGAGTGGGATTGGAATGAAATAGATTTTATTGACCCTGTTGGAGGTATCATCGTCATTTGTAAGACGAGAACTGTAAACCCCCTCACCCAAAAATAGGTATCTTGTGTGTATTTTATATTTCTTGTAATTATTTTAGATTATTTTTCAAATAAAATTAAAAACCCAATACTTTCATTAGGATACTTGACCGTGGTTTGGACATTAATAATATAGGATGGCCCCAAAACCTGTACCGCCCTTCATAGGAAGTAACCTACACAGGAGACACTACATGTAGGATCTTTTCGTGGCACAGCAATTCGATCCCTTGGTAATAGTATGACATTAGTGTAACGACCAGCGATTAATTGCTAAATATTTAGATATTATATATATATAATTTAATTGTGGTTATTTTCCAATTCCAACTCTTCTATAATTAGCAGCACATAATTTCCCATGTCAAGTTAGACATTCCCTTTTTGTAAGATTTTACATTATTTACTATTACCTATTTTGTGGATAACCATTTAATTAATTACTTAGTTAATTAGATAATATAATTACTTGATTTATATAACTAGATAAATAATTAATTATTAATTATAAAATATTACATAAAATTATTTTGAGTGTGGTATTTTATTAGAGCCTTACAAAGTAATTTTTTAGAATTTATTTTGTGTGCGAATATTAATTTTGGATTTCTAACCTCATTTATATAAGTGAATATATAAAAATAAATATATAGTTATAATAATAATAATAATAATAATAATAATAATAATAATAATAATAATAATAATAATAATAATAATAATAATAAAAGAAAAGAAAAGAAAATAAAATAAAATAACAATAATATAAAAATCCAAAACCTTAATCCTAAACACCTAAAACTAACTAAACCCCTAACCTAACAAACACTAGTTAACAACATATTACTAAACCAAATTCCACTACACTTCCACCAACAGAACCCCCCAGAACCTATTCCTATTGAACCCAGGACTCACCCGCGGCCCTTTCCCTCTCTCCCTCTCCCTTATATATATATATATATATATATATATATATATATATATATATATATATATATACTATTTCAATCTAAATTTCTAAACCCAAATCCTAACTCAACCAACCCTAACCCTAGCCTCGAACCCGGCCGACCGCCGGCGAACCAGCGCCGCCGACCGACCGCCGCTGCAGCCGTCCGCCGTCGTTCGTCCCCGCGCGCGCGTATATAACACAATTTTTGCACCCATCTTCAAGGTGATGTATCTCCCTCAATTTTAATTATTTTTGTGAGCGGTTTGTCCGTGTACGTTCATAACCTAATCCTCTAGGATTTTCATTCAAGCGGGATAAGTTTTTGTGTCCCGGATTGGTCGAAAAATCGACCAAAAAATGATCGAAAAACAGACCAAAATTAGTCCAGAAACTTCCACCCAAACCCCCATGTTCACACCCAATTTGCCGCCAACCTGTTTAATATTTTCAAAAACTAATTGAAGGGTTTTTCTTCTCAATGTAACCAAATTTTTTTTTGTTCTTTTAGTTTTTGTTAATTTGTTCTATGTGTTAAATTATTCGACCTCCAAAACGACAAAAAACTTAATTTTCTAAAACTGAAATTTTGCGATATGGAGCGCGCCCCGCCATACGGGACCGCCTCGTCGCGTACCAATTACACCGAAAGGCGCGTATGATATATTCTGATATGTGGGCTTTCGCGGAAGCTTATTTGGACGTATGTGAGCGTCGAAATCAACCCGTATCGCGACTTTTGCAAAATACCATCCCGTTTTGTGTACGCTCGTCGGAATGCGACAAAACTTATACCATTGGATTCGTGGTATCACGCTGGTCCTGTGACCCAAGTTTCATGCGATTCTGAGCAGTTGACCAAGGCGCCTATTTGCGGGCACCACTGTTGACTTTTAGGGTGAATTTGTGTTCGGCTCACCGGAATCCAAAATTGGACATATAGTTGAGTTCGTATCGACGTTTAGAGTTTGTTTGACCTATAATTTGCTCTATTTAGAGACCTTTATCTCTGGCACGCTTTTTGGTGCAAAGTGGGCCACATGTTGACCCCGCTTTGACCAAAAATTACCATTTTGCCCCTGTGTCCAAATTGGACGAAAGGGTAGTATTTTCTGACTATCTCGCTTATTTTGGGAACGTTAGTGATATTTATTTCAGCATCCGGAGATGTTCATTCAGAGGCCATAGTTTTTGATCTTCTGTACTTGACACTTGGACGCTTACACTACGCAGCTTTCTTGCCAGGCAAGTATACCTTGTCATTGTATGTAATTTTTATTCCATATGATGCATGTAGTTTATTTCTTTTATTTAGTTCATTTATTTTAACTGCTATATAAATTGCGCGTCCAAGAATAACTTGGGTGCAACGACGGTGGCATCGTATTTTATCTTTATTATATATTATGCGTGTTGACCTAGTTTTACGAGATCACCACATGATCATGAGGCATTATTATATTTTATTTGGCTGTGACACATTTCTTACACGAGTTGTGAGTCTCATATAGATCACGGACTTACGTATTGACTGATCATCAGTACGTATGGGACGTGCGATAGGGAATAACTGCTGATAGAATTTGCATGCTAGAAGACTCACTACTAGAAAAAGCGGGATTAGCGACGCATTTTAGCGACTCCAAATAAAAATATCGCTAAATTAGCGACTCCATAAAAAACGTTGCTAGACGTCGCTAAATGGCGACATTTAGTGACGTTTAGCGACTTTTATTAAGATTTTAAAAGATTAGTCGCTATAAGTTCAATTAAGGTCGCTAAACGTCACTAATATATCTAATTTAGCGATGTTTAGCGTCGTAATTAGCGACGTATATATCAAAAATATTAAGCAACGTGTTTAGCGACGTCTTTGACGTCGCTAAATTTTAATTTAGCGACGTTTTTATTTGACGTCGCTAAATTTTGGTTAATTAGGGCTCAGTTTTTTCCCCCCATCTGTCGAAAATTTTGAAAGTTTTCGATTTCCCCCACCCCCCTCTCCGGCGACCGGCTCTCCACGGCTGCGGCTACTCCGGCATCCTCTTCCTCCTCCTCGAGCTCTAGGTAATCTCTCTCTATCTCTCTCATGTGACACTGACACAACACACACTTGACAGAAACGACACACGCACACAGACACGATACACGTACACAGACACTGACAGACACACACGACATACATATACAAACGCAGACACACTCATACACACACACACACACACACTCACAGACACTGACACTGACACTGACACATACACGATACACACACACACATTAACACACACACAATATTTGATATATTGGATGTGTCCATGTGAATTGAGGGTTCGTATCATGGTGGTGTGGTGTATAGAGGATGTATCATAGAGTATCTTGGTATTGTACACCAAATATTTGTGAATTAGACTAGTGGTTGTGTGTGTCTATTTATGCCTTAGAGTATCATATGATATGTATATGTAAATTGGTGTATTATCTATTTGCATATGAGAGAGTGTATGCATATATAGGTGTATCTCGATATATATATAGATAGGTATATAGCTACTGTTATCTGTGTTGGTGTTCATAGTGTCTTCTAGCTGTGCTTGATGTGGGAGAGGGTAGAAGAGTCGAGTTGTGTGTGGGTGTCACTACTGAACTATGAGGCTTCAGGAACTGAACTCAATTCAGTTTGGCCTAGTGCATTAGGCAAGCTGGCAATGTGTTACAGTGGTGTCGGGTTGGCACTGTGAGGAGGGGATTGGTTCCTGTCATCTTCTACAGTGGGAGAGTATTAGTGCACACTTGAGCAGCATCAAACACATGCATGCTTGAGCAATGGCAAGGCAGCAACAAGCACTACTGTGAGCCATGGCAGTAGCTAAGGGCAGTTGGAAACAACTAAGTGAAGGAAAGATTTAGCCACTGTAGCAGCAGTGCAAAGTATCAGAGGTTGCAGACTTAGTTAGGGTCTGCAGGCATGTGTTTCGGTTAAGGTATAGACATGTATCGGGTAGGTGTTCACCGGTCACTTGTTGCATGCCAATACAGCCCTTAACTGATACTGTGGTATCAGGGATTTAATTGGCAAGAGTGATCAGTGCAGTGTAGTTCAATTAGAGCACAACAGTGCTATGAAGTAAAATGATACTGTGGTATCATGGAGGAGTGACTGCTATGGGTTGTATTCCAGTAAGCAAGTATAAGGATGAAGTGCAAGGTGCCAGGCCAAGGGTAAGAGGCTCTCATTGTGGATAGTAGAGTACTTAATTTCAAAGCAGAATATCCTAGTAGTCCAGTATCAAGTGGGAGTAACAAGTGACTGGGACCAAGGTATTATTGTGACATACATTTATGAGCTAAGATGTGAGTTGGGGTAAGGTAGGATATTAGTTAAGTTATACTAGTAGTATTTAGTATAGCTAATATTAACTAGTATACTTAGTAACTAGTATTAGCTAGGCATTAACTAGTATAAACTAGAATTCCTTAGTACGACCTAGAAGACATAGTGTAGTAAGGTATTAACCTAGTATTGACTAGTATAAACTAGTATGGATCAGAAGTGGCTTAGAAATATCACCATGAACTAGTTAACCCTGTTTATCATTTCAAGGGCTCTTGGACTTTGATAAATGAAAGTATGTATTATATCAGTTATGAAATGAAAGTATTGCTTATTTTAGACTTTGATAAATGGTCAGTTATTTTGAATATTGCTTATTTTAGACTTTGATAAATGAAAGTATGTATTATATCAGTTATGATTTTTATAGTACGGTTAAGTTATGAAGTTAGGTGATAAACCACTGTATGTAATGATTTATATGATACATACTGTCATTTTTGTAGAAGTATCTAGAAATGGATATGAATTACTATCTGCGTCATTGTTCGTGGATGTACAACCGTCATCCTGATGACGTGTGCGGTATGCGGGATGAATTCATTGAGGGTGTACAGCAGTTCCTGCAGTTCGCCAAGGCGTTCCCTCAGTACATGGACGGTACCAAAATTAAGTGTCCTTGTGTGAGATGTCGCAACAGAAAATATCATCCAGAAGTGGAAGTTACATATCATTTATACTCGAAGGCTTTACGCCGAATTACTATCAGTGGACCGTGCACGGAGAACTTATATCTCTAGCATCAGAGTCGGAGCCCTATGTGGAGCCGTATATGGATGTCCATGACCACGATGCTTACGACGACGGGTTGGTGAACATGATTTATGATGCGGCGGGGCCTATTTTCAATCCGAACAATTATGATACGGCGGGACCTAGTTTCAATCCGGATAATTATGATGCAGCTGAGGAGGCACCGAATGCCGATGCTGCAAAGTTTATGGAGTTGCTGGAGAATGCAAGGACTCCACTATATCCTGGTTGTGAGGATCATTCACCGTTGGAGGTGGTTACAAGATTATTGAGCATCAAGTCCGATTTTAACATGTCGCAAGAATGCTATAATCGACTGCCCGATTTGATTATAGAGATCTTGCCCGAGGGAGCATAGTTGCCTAAAGACTTCTATCGATCTAAGAGGATGGTGAGATCGCTTTGGATGGGATACGAGAAAATCGATGCATGTCGCAACGGGTGCATGTTGTACTACAAAGACGACAAGGATGAAGATGCGTGCAGATTCTGTGGTACTGATCGCTACAAGGCCACTGTTAGAGAAAAGTCTGTCGGTGCAAGGAAGACTACCGATTCGATGCACTACTTGCCTTTGACGCCGCGGTTGCAACGGTTGTTTATGGTTAAGTAGACTGCAGAAAATATGAGTTGGCACAGGCGAAAACAGATCGAAGGAGTATTGGATCATCCATCCGATGGAGAAGCATGGAAGCACTTTGATCGAGAGTATCCAAATTTTGTCGAGGAAGCGCATAATGTCAGATTGGGGCTCTCCTCTGACGGTTTTACCCCATTCGGACTTTCGGGCTCCCAGTATTCGTGTTGGCCTGTGATCGTCACTCCGTACAATATACCGCCTTGGATGTGCATGAAGACTCCGTATATGTTCCTAAGCGTTATTATCCCGGGTCCGAACAATCCGAAGAGGAACATCAATGTGTATTTACAGCCTTTGATAGATGAGTTGAATCAGCTGTGGGAAGTAGGTGCCAACATGTACGATGTTTCTAAAAAGCAGAATTTTTAGATGAGGGCAGCACTTATGTGTGATGGCTCAATTTCGATGACAGATGAGGGCTAGATTCGACGATCCGAGCTACAAGGAAAGGTCTGAGAAGGCCAAGGCGGCTAGGCGGAATGCTGCCAAGTGGTGTAGTAGCTCGATTTCGATGACAGAACATTTCCGTCGGTTGGTATATTTTTTCTTTTAAAATATATTATTTTAATGTAAGTACCATAAAATGGTACTTGGAAAAATTGTTTAAGTTTAGTAATAAATAATATATTTTTAACAGGTACAGAGGGGTGAGGATGCAAATATAGTGACCGTCTTCTTGGCCACCCATCGCAAGGACAGAAATATCATTGATGAGTGGGCCTCGCAGACCTATGTAAGTATAACTTTACTTTGTGTTAATTTTAATATAACTTAGGCAATTATCGAGTTTCCAAACCTTTCTAGGCCGAGTAACTTAGGCTGCGTGAGCGGGCGACTGCTAGTGCACCTACACCTGGAGAGGCTGGTACTTCGTCGCAGCCCGCTCCAGCTCCGTCGGCGGACGACCTGTGGGTGACCGCAGCTGGTGGTCTCCAGACGGGTACGTACTACGGTACGGGCTCCTATGGCGCTCTGGTTGCGACGTAGTCATCTAGGGCCTCCCCGACAGCTGCACATTCCATACAGCCCTCGCAGTCTCAGCCCTCGTAGTCGTCGGCCAGAGTCCAGGAGGCCGTCCAGGAGGCCGTTGACCGTCAGATTGCGTCTCTCCGTGACGAGTTGTTGTGAAGGATGGAGGTGCAGCCCCGGTCCTAGCCGCAGGCGGACGATCCGATGCTCATCGTACGATTCGATATGCTTTACCGCAGCATGACGGAGCTCCGAGATTTGACAAATGATATTAGAGCCTCGACAGACCGCAACATTATGGAGCGTCACAGCTATCGATGGGCGAGAGGCTGACGATGATGCAGGATTCCATGTTTATAGTAGTACGAGGCTGTTATCTACCATGGATTCTTACAACCAGCGACTCGCAGACTTGGAGCGGGCACGGCCTCCTGGTGCACCTACATCGACACAGACTCAACCGACGTCACTGCCTTCTCCATCGACATCGGTGTCGATTCCACGGGACGAGTATGAGCAGTTATTATTCTTCAAGTGCGCCGGTGGTCAGCCTCCTGCAGATCCGCAGTAGTATAGCTAGTTACTGGATATTTATATATTTTTTACTATTTAGGATGCGATTGTATGGATATAAATTTGACATATTCTTTATGTTTACGATGAGATTTGCTGGATGCTTTCTTTTCTTCAAATTTAATATATTATGCATATTTTGGTTTACAACTGATGACTGATACTTGGCCTGTATTTACCCAGTGCACTAGAATTTTCCCCCTTGGTGCTGCTACTGTGTCCTTTATTCAATTATTTCTACTACCATCATATACCTGATAATGAACCCAAGGGAGTTGGTAAACCTAGAAATGCAATTCAGTAATATTTTTTTTTCTAAAAATTAGCGACGTTTAGCGACATTTAGCGACGTTCATTTACGTTGCTAACTACGTCGCTAATTAGTGATGCTGTTACACGTCGCTAACTACGTCGCTAAAATCGCTGTACATCGCAAACTGCTGACATGGCAGTATTGCCAGGTCATAAACGTAGGTGTAACGTCGCTATATAAGTCGCTAATTAGCGACGTTTAGCGACTTTAATAAACGTAGCTAATTAGTGACGCTGTGTCGCTAAACATCACTAAATTTAGCGACACATTAAAGTCGCTAAAAAATATCGGCATAGCGACGTTTAGCGACGTTTTTTGTTTTAGCAACTTGGTTTTTTCCGACTGCTTTAAAACGTCGCTAATTACGTCGCTAAACCAACTTAGCGACATTTTTTGGTTATTTAGCGACATTTTTAGACGTCGCTAATTTGACTTTTTCTGGTAGTGACTTGGCAGTTATTAGAGGTATCATCATGTCATGGATATGACATGTTTAGAGCATGGGGTGGGAAGGACAACGAGTAAGGTGTTTGGGCTCCTTTGCACTTTTCTTGTGTAACCCGTACGCTCCGTCGGAGATGCGCGGTCATGATGACCCCTATATATTATCTGGCGGTCTCTGAGGTTCAAAAGTCGTCATGCTTTTTAAGCCCCTGAATCTCTGAGAGAATCATGCCAATCCCATTTTGGCCAGATAGCCCAAGTGTTGGAAAGTTGTTCTCAAAGTGCATTCACATAGATGGTTAGGCGACCCTTGGATGTTTACTTTCAGTACATTATTGGCATGCTTCTATGTATCTTATTTCGTCCCTCTGAGGACCTGGTCCCTTTCCAGGTGTAGACTATCATGGCTATTTGCAGGAGCACGGATCATGACTTGCTAATTCATTATCTTTCGAGGAGGTCATCTCTTCGAGTCTCGTTGTTCATTAGATTATATACTTATTTTTTTCTCTTATATTCTAGTTGGTAGTGGATTTGTCTCCGTCCAACTATTAGTTCTTCTCGACTAGTTCATATTTAGTTTATTGACATATATGATCATTTATTTCTTTATGATTTCTATGGATGAGATTTAGTTATGCCCAGTGACTTGTGACAAATATATACCACATGTGAGTTAACATTCATAATACAACGTACGTATGTGTTATGGTTTCCATATATTGGAGTTGCCATATACATACGGCTAACATGCTTACGTATTCCTAGTCCTACGTATTTGGGACTGGGGCATGACAAGAACCCTTGAGATTTTTGCGAGTAGCTTGTCCGACTTTGCCATCGATGAGTTTGGTTGAATGCATATATTTGAGGGACGCCTTGAACATGTGCACGATCCAAGACTCAATGATATGTTGAACTCAAGTGCAAAGACTTCGCTATCACTAAGTTGGTTGATATGCATATGTTTGAGGGACGCTTTGAATATATGCACGATCCAGACTTGCGATATGATGATCTTGAATGCTAGTACAAGTGAATATGTTAGATTCACATGAACGAGTATAAATATTTGGATAAGTTTTCCTCAGCCATAGATCTTTATTTAAGATGGATGGTGATGTACCCCACGTTAAGCGATATGTTCCGCACTAAGGTGCAGTAGAGACCGAGTCAGAGCTTGGATTGAATGATAGTGTTATTCAATAAGATGAACCAAACATACATACGACATGGTATAAGGAACGTGTAAGAAATTTTGTTCGAATGGATCTAGTGGTACCGATTGCTATGTTTGAGATAGATTCGATAATTCAATAGAACAATTTGCACTCAGGAAGTCTCGAGGACGAGAATTTTTCTGAGTGATGTATAATGTAACGACCCATTTCGCTTAAGCTGATAGCCGATTCAAACGGTGCAAGTGCAACGACCCAACCCGCTTTTTTCAGCGAGAAGACTCGTTTGAGGCAAATGATTCTAGACTTGGCTCTTCAGGAGTTCAGAGTTAGATTTTCAAAGGCTCGCTCGGAGTATCGTTCGACTGAGGTAAATCATCGCTATGGTAGGTGATTACGATGAACTTGTCTTTGCTAGCCAGCACACTTAAAATATGGACGATATATGCTAGTCCCTAGGTGAATCACCCCTTGCATACTAATAAATGATACAACGCACCTAGCTAAGGGAATAATCCTATATTGTATTGCTTTTGTTAGAACATGGAAATAAAACTTGGCATATAATCGGACTATCGCATGCTACCTTATCCTTTTGCAAGTAGACCCCGCTATGCCTCGAGTAGATCATCATATACTCTTCGTAGTATACTGATTCACTTGTTTATACTACACGCCTATAGATTATGTCGCTCGATAACATCCCTGTACGGTTTCACTCATCGCACTACCCCTTAGACCCATACAACGTAAAGGCTAGACTTACGTTCTAATGTAGACTATTCAATATGTTTCCTTATTCTTATGTCTCAAAAAATGCATGCATGCCTGCTTATATTGTAACTTGCACTCGTTTACCTTATTTTAATGCTTGTCACATAATTTTATGCCGCGATCCAGTAAAACTATCTATACCGTGCATGTATCTTGTTAGCCAGAGGACTATCAAATAGTCCTTCTGTACAATATGAACCTACAAGTATCCGGGACTATTAGGTAGCCAAGGTAGTTCCTGAACCAGGGGAATGTATCAAGTCAAGTTTAACTCTAAACGAGAATAATGTCAAGTAAAGCAAAAAATCATAGCTCGGGGAGCATACTCGTTCAGGACAAGAATTAAGAATTATCATCTCATGTTGTGAATCTGCACGACCCAAGATGTGCATGTCGTGGACAACTTGTGCACAAGGTATTAAATGGGTTCCTGCGTATGGTCTCCGGGGCACTGGGGCCGAGCCGATCCGGTCCGGACGGAACATCGTGTTAGTCTTCTTGTTCGGGCATGATGACATGTAGCGCCTCGTGTTCTTTCGTTGCACGTCATTCTCTCTCAAAAACTAAGTAGTCTCTTGTTTAGGCAGGATGGCATGTAGCCCCTCGTGTTCTTTCGTTGCACGCTATTCTTGCTCAAGACTATAACCCGTCCTTTATGTCTATGCCAGCGACTCCTGTTCATATAGATAAGTCATCATCGCTTAGAGGCAACCCACGTGCGAGTCATTGCATCGTGCCTAGAAATATAAAATTCTTAAATGGATATGAGTATAACACACTTGTACATATTTGAACAATTGAACATCTTCTGCAATATTTTGGATAATCTGTATAACTTGCTCACCTGAAACTAAACTCCGCTCATGACACTCATGTTTGCTTATGCAATTTGACCTGAATTTCATTATATATGTCTTTGCTTGGTTTAACTTGGTTTTATCATTGGACAGGAAAGGACGAATGGTAAGTTGGTAAGTCTCGCCGTGTTATTCTTATATCATACGGTGTACTGCCACACGAGTTAGGCTTTACATCATTGTTATAAAACTGATCCTAAGTGAAGACTAGAAATATAATTTAATAGATGGTGCACGGAACCAATATAGCGTGTTTGGATTTGTCGAGCGGGCGAGAAGCCTCCCCACCGTGCATTCATGTACTGATAATCTACCAGATTGCTTGCAGGGTACGAGAGAACCTCGTTCGGTGCAGAAACTTTCTTCGTGCGTGCTAAGACATGGAGTTTGCTCTGGAGTCTTGGAATGTTGCATCCGAAATTGAAGTATATATACAAGACATAATGTTGGAACATCACCTATTTATCATTCCATAAATTTATCCACTTGGCATACTTTTATTGTTTCAAGAGAGAGAGGTTTAGCGACTTATAATCTTGGCCTAGCGCTGCTTGTAACACTTGTTCAATATCAATAAAGAGCTTATTTTACTTCGATACTTGTGTTATTCACTACTTCCGCTTTTGATGAATCTGTGAATTTGTTACCAATCGCTTATTCGTTTCTTATTCCGCTGTATTCGGACTATCTGTGCTACTCTGTGGCTTAGAAATTTTATCGTATTTTTGGATCATGGCCTTACATGGACGACAACAAAATTAAGTGTCCGTGTGTGAGATATCGCAACTTAAAATATCACTCAGAAGTGGATGTGACATATCATTTGTACTCGAGGTATTTGTAAACTCCCTCACCCAAAATAGGTATTTTATGTATATTTTATATTATTATATTTATTATAGATGTTGAATTTATTTAGAATATTCTCTTAGTTAATTAGAAAATAAATTTTTTTAGTATATTTACTTATATAAATATTTATTTAGAATTATTTTAGGCTATTTTAGATTATTGGAATTTTTCCATAATTTTTAGTTAATTAAAAACTAGTAACACTAATTTTCTAGGACTTTGAAAAATTTATTTTATGTACAAACTTATAAAAAAATATCCCAAACTGTTATTTTAGGTTCTAAATAATAAAATATATTTTATATAATTTTTTTTGAAATTTTTGATTATTTTTAGCATTTATTTTGAGTTAATTATCAAAAACTGAATTAAAAACTATTTTCTGAAAAAAAACCCAAAAAGAAATTATTTCTGCCCAGTCAGCAAACAGGGGGCCCACCTGTCAGCCGCCCGCAGCAAACAGTGCCGGGCCCGCTTGTCAGTGACTGTGGGGCGGGCAGCGTTGGATGGCTGCCACGTGTCAAGATCTGAGCCGCGACTGCTTTCTCTCTCCTCTATATATATATTAGTTTAAGTTTATTTCTAGGGTTTTTCTTCAGCCGAATTTTGGAGAATTACCATCTAGGGTTCCTTCATCTTCCAGAAGCCATTGCGCATATCTCCGGACTCCAAATGAGGCATAGTTTTTTGTGTTAGAAAGATATTGAGGTTAGCTTTCTGATTATATAATTTGTTTTACGAAATTATTATTATTATTAAATTCTGAAAAATTCGTAGAACACAGCATGTCCGAAAATAGATGTGTTTCGATGTTTTCGTGATTCCGGGAGAACCAGGAATCAGAATCACAAACCGTTTAAAGTTTCGGAAAGCTAATGTCGAGATAATTGACATATGTTTTTACCAGAATTTATTTCGAAGTATTTTTATATTTTTAATTCTGTAGAACTTCTAGGGTAAAATTTAACCATCGGTGCACGATACGAAACTTGTATGTGCCATAATTTCCAAACGAATTTGAATTCGGACGAGCCATAAATTCTAGCATATTTTTGACGCTTAAATCTATAGGAATTCATGCATGAAAGTCAAGTTTGTGTCAGTTGACTTTTCGGTCAACAGATCGCCTCGATTTGCGTGCCATGAGTCTCGAGTCGATAAAATTTAATTTTTTTGGACAAAATTTAGGCATTAACCTAAAAATCAGAATAATAAGATTAAAATAGGATTTTAGAGTAATTATTACAGAATTAAATAAATTAAAATAAATTATCCTTTGACGTGATAAATTTGTAATACATAGGCTATTTGGACTGTGACTTGGACTCTGATTCATACCAGCAGGAGGACCCCAGGCAAGATACCTTGCCAAATTGTTTACAGTACTTTATATATTTAGTATATTTCTGTATATTTATTGTATTTCTGTTTATTCTTGCATGTGTAGTTTTCTTTCAGTCATTACTATATATTAGATATGTTGACACACACTTGACACTTAGTATCATAGAGGACAATCATTAGGCGTATGGGCTTTAACCACTCTGGTAACACCGTAGTCACTAGCATGCACTATGGTGGGTCATGTCCGATGGTCGCTACCCCCGAGGTATGTCGATTGATGGAGTCCGAGGGTCGCTACCCCCGAGGTATGCCGGCTGATGATGTTCATGGACGAGTGCATGAGTTGTGAGGCTTAGATCGAGTAGACTACCCTTGTCCATACGTCGAAAAGTTGTCCTCATTTGCATTCATATAGATTATCTTGTACAGCGTACTTATTTATTTTCAAATTATATGCATATTTACTGTAATCAAGTTGGCTCATATTTTCTGTATCTTGTTACGTCCCTCTGAGGACCTGGTCCTCTGCCAGGTGTATCTATTCTTGAGTATTTGTAGGAGCACAGATCGGATGGCTATATATGTTTCGTGGATGTCCTCTCTTCGAGCCCGTGATTGCTAGATGGTGTTCTTATATGGTGTTGTTGTATTGTACTTACTTTAATATTTGCTCTTACATTCGAGTTGGTAGTGGATTTGTTTCCATCCAACTATCATCTTTAGATACTTCTTGTTGAGATCTAGTTATATAGATGTTGGTTATTTATTTATATTGAATTTCTGTGGATAAGATCTAGATTATACCCTGTGACTTGTGACATATGTTTATACCACTTGTGGATTTGATATTCATATTACAGCGTACGTGTGGATTTGGTTTCCATATTTTGGAATTGCCATATCCATGCGGCTGGCATGCTTACGTGTCCTAGTCCTACGTATTTTTGGGACTGGGGCGTGACATGTTTTTGTGGTGGCCCATGCAGGTCGAGAGCATATTGTCTCGGTTACGTTACTGTACCGAGCAAGCCTGCACCTAGGACTAGAGTATAGGATCTCATCCACAATTGACTATAATTCATCTTCCTTCTATCTGTTCTATTTGAACAATTGTATCATGCTTGATTCATGTGCTTCCCTAATAGTTTCTTGAGTATAGCCTTCTGTTGAGAATATAGGAACCCCTGTTATTAGGATGATAATTAGAGTAGCATACCTATTAAGATTACAACGAGGATATAGATACACCACTAAGTTTAGAATATCTAGTGAACCTAGAATTCCTTATCTATAGATTGGTTTACCATTATCCCTTGATGTATTATGAAGACTTAAGAGTAGTATAGATACCACTAGAGTTAGTTAGAAGCTTACCATAATGTTTGACCCTAGTATGGAGGAACCAATAGAAAACCAAAAGAGAATATTAGGACTGAACCTAACCCTCATAGTTAGATAGTATTGGAGAACTATAAACTTATATCATTGTCTTGTTATTAGTAGACAGCACCCTAGGAAGCCTAGAGGAATGCAATCAACACTTCTCCCTTGATCATACCTCGAATATTCAACTAGTATACCACTCCACCTTGGAAAACCATGATGCTACCTAGAGCCCCTCTATTTCACATATTGTTCCTCTGTGGCCTTAACGTTCGCTAATTGTGCGACGACCAAAATTACGTTCTTCTTTTCTTTATCTTTCAACTCGTGCCACCTGACACTTCTGATAGTAGTCCAAGTAATTTATTTCTTTGTTAAGGACACATAGTTTGCTAGGATTATAGTTGTAATCTTAAATTTTAAAATTGTGTGCTTAGTAGTTAGAACTTGATAGTTAAGTTATTCTTGTAGATTGAGACCTGGTGCTTATCCCTTAGTTTTAAATTGCGTAACTTGTACCACACCTCAATACGAGTTATATTCCCTTTCCCTTGAGGCCAGTAACCGTCCCATTCTTACTATTGACACTTGCACTATGACTAAGAGTTAAGACGACCATGACCTATGTAATATAAGAGGATACCCTAACAAGTACCAAGACCCCTTCTCGAAGACCTTAACAGGAGCTTCTACGGTACCCTTAAGACTGTCACAGTATTAGTTTATTATTTTAAGTTGGGTAGTATACCTCACAACCTAGTATCATATAGTCTTTTGACCTATTATTGAAGTATGATTGAACAACATTAATTGTATGCTAGCATAAGACGACAATGTTTATTCAGACAATAGAATTTAGAGGTCCTTGCCCCCATTTGGTCGACTAGCGACATAGACAAGGAGGTTGTATGATAACTATAGAGATTTGTAGAATCTTTATTATTATTGCTTATTCTATTTCTTTTGTTTTGTTTTTGTGAACTTGAATTGACTTGTACCTCCTTTCATCATCATCTAGCGTACCTATAATTATTGTACCACCTTGACTTATGCCGCTATTATAGCCTAGTTTTGCAAGCTTATTCTTTCATCAATCTTGTTCACTATATATGTATTAGTGCATGCATACATTAATACATTTCAGAATCAGTGTACTACGGTCTGATCAACCATAGTACGCGTGGTTCGCCCTTCGTATAACTACTTTACGTGGATTGAGATATCTAGTGATTAGTAGATGAATGAACTTGCCCTCTAGATATGTCTAAGAATATCGTATCCGTTACATAACTGTACTGATGCGAGCATGTGGATAGGCATTACCAAAATAGGATATCAATCCACAACTACTTTAATAATTCCCATTTGAATTCTTTAAACGTCTTGATCCCGATAGTTCTATTCTATTACCTCGCCCTTGAACTCTTTATTATTGATCTCCGTCTTCCCTTATTTCGGAAAGACGAAACCTCGTGCTTGGTATAAGTTTGATACACTGATAGTACTAGATATACCCCATAAGGCTAATCACATGACTTAGTGACACTTTTTTTATAATTGATTAAGGGTATATCATACGTGATATATTTGGTGTTAAAACTTTGATAATTGAATAGCATGAGTAAATAAAATAAGGAATATTTTTCTTAAAGTATATAGCCTTCTGTGATAGATGGGTAAATTCTAAGTTGGGTACCAGTGCATTGGCAACTTGAGAGAAATTTCTTTTAGATTGTGATCAAGTAAGATTAGATTGGGAGAGGTTCAAGCCATTTAATTTTAAAAATTTTAGAAGAATGATTAAGATGATGAGGATTAATGAATTTTAAAAATCTTGATATTGAGGTCCCAATATTTATACCTTAAGTACATAATTTATATTTTTGATTATTGAAGGTAAAATCATCAATTTGAATTTGAAGGATAAATATATAATTTCAGACTTGAATATTGGTGGACTGCATTTAAATTATTTTTTAATTTGATGATTTAAAAAAAAAATTTGATGATTGGACTACCTATTTGAAATATTGAGGATGTGAATGGAATTTAAAAAGTTGAAAAAAAAAATTTATAAGTGAAAATAGGAATAATGTTGGACTCGAATTACTTCTAGAGGAGATTATGATACTTGGAGATCGTGAGATAAAATTTGATATGGGTTATTTAAATCTTGAATATATTATATGGATTTAATTTAAATTTGGATATTGATGAGTTGGAAAAGTGAGAAGAGATTACAATAGGTTGAATTTTGATTTGAACAATGATTATCTTAATTTTGAAATGATCGCGATAGATTTGAATAGATTTTGTTATTTAAATTTTTGGAAGAGATTGCGATTGACGTACCTTATGTATGAATGTGAAGGATTTAACAAATTATGCCTTATTTTAATTTCGAGGACGAAATTGTTTTAAGTTGGGTAGATTGTAAACTCCCCCACCCAAAATAAGTATTTTATGTATATTTTATATTATTATATTTATTATAGATGTTGAATTTATTTAGAATATTCTCTTAGTTAATTAGAAAATAATTTTTTTTAGTATATTTACTTATATAAATATTTATTTAGAATTATTTTAGGCTATTTTAGATTATTGGAATTTTTCCATAATTTTTAGTTAATTAAAAACTAGTAACACTAATTTTCTAGGATTTTGAAGAATTTATTTTATATTCAAACTTATATAAAAATATCCCAAACTTTTATTTAAGGTTCTAAATAATAAAATATATTTTCTATAATTTTTTGGAATTTTTTGATTATTTTTAGCATTTATTTTGAGTTAATTATCAAAAACTGAATTAAAAACTATTTTCTGAAAAAGAAAACCCAAAAAGAAATTATTTCTGCCCAGTCAGCAAACAGGGGGCCCACCTGTCATCGCCCGCAGCAAACAGTGTCGGGCCCGCCTGTCAGTGACTGCGGGGCGGACAGCGTTGGATGGCTGCCATGTGTCAAGATCTGAGCCGCGACTGCTTTCTCTCTCCTCTATATATATATTAGTTTAAGTTTATTTCTAGGATTTTTCTTCAGTCGAATTTTGGAGAATTACCATCTAGGGTTCCTTCATCTTCCAGAAACCATTGCGCATAGCTCCGGACTCCAAATGAGGCATAGTTTTTTGTGTTAGAAAGATATTGAGGTTAGCTTTCTGATTATATAATTTGTTTTACGAAATTATTATTATTAAATTCTGGAAAATTCGTAGAACACAGCATGTCCGAAAATAGATGTGTTTCGATGTTTTAGTGATTCCGGGAGAACCAGGAATCAGAATCACGAACCGTGTAAAGTTTCGGAAAGTTAATGTCGAGATCATTGACATATGTTTTTACCAGAATTTATTTCGAAGTATTTTTATATTGTTAATTCTGTAGAACTTCTAGGGTAAAATTTAACCATTGGTGCACGATACGAAACTTGTATGTGCCATAATTTCCAAACGAATTTGAATTCGGATGAGCCATAAATTCCAGCATGTTTTTGACGTTGAAATCTACAGGAATTCATGCATGAAAGTCAAGTTTGTGTCAGTTGACTTTTCGGTCAACAGATTGCCTCGATTTGTGTGCCATGAGACTCGAGTCGATAAAATTCAATTCCTTTGGACAAAATTTAGGCATTAACCTAAAATTCAGAATAATAAGATTAAAATAAGATTTAGAGTAATTATTACAGAATTAAATAAATTAAAATAAATTATCCTTTGACGTGATGAATTTGTAATACATAGGCTATTTGGACTGTGACTTGGACTCTGATTCATACCAGCAGGAGGACCCCAGGCAAGATACCTTACCAAATTGTTTACAGTACTTTGCATGCTTAGTATATTTCTGTATATTTATTGCATTTCTGTTTATTCTTGCATGTGTAGTTTTCTTTCAGTCATTACTATATATTAGATATGTTGACACACACTTGACACTTAGTATCATAGAGGACAATCATTAGGCGTATGGGCTTTAACAACTCTGGTAACACCGTAGTCACTAGCACGCACTATGGTGGATCGTGTCCGATGGTCGCTCCCTCCGAGGTATGTCGATTGATGGAGTCCGAGGGTCGCTACCCCCGAGGTATGCCGGATGATGATGTTCATGGACGAGTGCATGAATTATGAGGCTTAGATCGAGTAGACTACCCTTGCCCATACATCAAAAAGTTGTCCTCATTTGCATTCATATAGATTGTCTTGTACAGCGTACTTATTTATTTTCAAATTATATGCATGTTTACTGTAATCAAGTTGGCTCATATTTTCTGTATCTTGTTACGTCCCTCTGAGGACCTGGTCCTCTGCCAGGTGTATCTATTCTTGAGTATTTGCAGGAGCACAGATCGGATGGCTATATATGTTTCGTGGATGTCCTCTCTTCGAGCCCGTGATTGCTAGATGGTGTTCTTATATGGTGTTGTTGTGTTGTACTTACTTTAATATTTGCTCTTACATTCGAGTTGGTAGTGGATTTGTTTCCATCCAACTATCATCTTTAGATACTTCTTGTTGAGATCTAGTTATATAGATGTTGGTTATTTATTTATATTGATTTTCTGTGGATGAGATCTAGATTATACCCTGTGACTTGTGACATATGTTTATACCACTTGTGGATTTGATATTCATATTACAGCGTAAGTGTGGATTTGGTTTCCATATATTGGAGTTGCCATATCCATGCGGCTGGCATGCTTACGTGTCCTAGTCCTACGTATTTTTGGGACTGGGGCGTGATAGTATTTCACGCCGAATTACTATCAGTGGACCTCACACGGAGAAATTGTGTCTTTAGCATCTGAGCCGGAGCCTTACGTGGAGCCGTATATGGATGTTCACGACTACGTTGATTACGACAGTGTGTGCATGAAGTTGCATTTTGACACTGTCGAGCCTAGTTTGTCATGCCCCGGTTCCATAGGTAAGGAACCGAGTCACGTGGCAATGGCCAGCAGCGCTCTTCGGCGGGCATCCCAATCTAATGGGCCCGTCGGAGTACACTTAAGCTGTAAATTACAATGAATAAACCATCACATAACACATAAATATTTAATCTAAATCTCATCCACAGGCAGCAATATAAGAGCACAATAGAGGTAAATACAACAACTAATGTGCAGAAAGTAAATGTCCAAGATAAGTATCAAGTACAAATACTAGAGTAGTCACACGGGAACAAACCCGCTAGTACAAAATACTGGAATAAAAGTAAGCAATAAGATAACTTGGAATGGCATCAGGTAACTAGGTAATGATACCGTCCCAAGGAAATAGTCACTACCAGCGATCAGGCAAAGTCCTCAAGGATGACCTCGTCCTCGGCAGTGAGTACAGCTGCTGGATAGATGCCTGGTCCGTACTCCTCCGGGTAATCCTCGTCTCCTATACCTGGAAGGAAACCAGGTCCTCAGAGGGAACAAGGTACAAAAATACAATATGCCAAGTATACAGAAAAGTGCAAGTGCAACAATAGGGTACTCTATCATAACCAAACAAGTGTGACAAGTCTAAAGATAATGTTCGACGCGTGAGCTGTCCAAAATAAAACAGAATATCCGAACACGAAAACACACGGGACGTACCGCAGCTCCGGGCAAAGAGTCACACGGGTGATACTACTACACTAGAATATAGTAAACTATATATACATATATAAGCGCGTACAGAGGAGCCCAAACGTCTAATAACTGTCTTCCCCTTCCCAAGCGGTCAACGATGGTGCGCTGAACCTGAACCTCTATCTAACAGTCTCGACACACAGAAATAACTCAACAGACGCGACCCTAAGGTCGTCCCAGTCTCTGGTCATGATATCAGTATCAGGATACAGGAATCTGGCACGATCACAGTGTATGAGTGTGTCCTGGGATGTCGATATACTCAAGTAAGTACATCGAGGTGCTACGAAGCATCTATCAATTATTCTAAGATGTTACGACAAACGTCAGCACCCGGTTGTGATCTGGACACGAAGTATCGAACGTTAACATAAATACTCGCATAATGTACATAAAGAACAAACAATATCTGTAATCTGAAATACAGGGTGGCAAGGTACACTTGTCTATGCGCGGCTGCTGATGACGGGGTCCCGGTACCACGTCCAAGCCCTCATGTCCCGCAGTACCTAGAGATGAGATACAAACCAATAATCAATAATATATTCCACGACAGACAGGGATGCGACACACATCTACACCTAAACTCAGTCTCAATCTCAACTAGTTAACTATTAATTTCATAGTCCTTAATCTCTGATCCTTGATCCGAATAATACCTATCTTAAAATCAATCACCTGTATAATATCATCAGACCCAATCCTCAATCTCTAACGTTCATCATGATGTTTTTCAGTAGTTTAAGTCATGATCATCCTCAAATTTTTCCCTGGTTTTCACCGACATTAATATTCACGTATAAATATATCAACCTTGAATAAGATAAATATTAATCAATTAAACCCTCGATTACACAAACCATTAATTTAATATTTGAATGCTGCTTTCCAATAACCTAGCTACTACTCACTTAAATTCATTATCAAATATTAGCTCTTCAATAACCAATGTTTTGTTATCACCGTATCATTTCACTACCATTTAACCTGCTCCTCAATTAACCATCAATTGCGTGGAACAATCATATCAAACCCTAATACTCAATGTAGTCATAAGCCCTAAAATTTCCATGCATATCTTTTAATTCTATTTTAATTACTTATGACGAATAAACCCCAAGTTCACCATTAAACCCTAATCACCCATTAATAACACATGATCATTTATACTACACTACATCCACACAACATTATTTAAACACAAACCCTAGCTTATGTACACAAATCCATATATAGCAACAACCCTAACTAAAACACAACACAATATATAAATGTAAAGAGAGGGGGAGAAGTATACCTAGGCGGTCGGAGCGAGGTGGTGCTGGCCGGACTGGATGGGTGTCAATGGTGGTGGTAGTGATCTCGCGGTGGTGGTGGTGGTGGTGATGGGAGCTTGTGGTGGTGGTGATGAGATCTAATGGTGTTGGTGGTGGTGATGATGGTGATGATGGGATCTGACATGGAGGAGATGGCCGGATGAGGGAGGCTGGAGCGTCGCTGCTGAATGGGGGAGCCGCACAGTTGGCCGGGCGGGAGAAAGAACTTCACCGGCCGGACGGGGGAAAGAAGTGCACAGTGGATTGGAACTGCACAGTTGGCCGGAGCGGGTCAGCCGGACGGGGGGGGGGGAAGACTGCACAGCGGGATCGGGGTGCTGCAAAGCCGGAGCGGGTCAGGGGGTGCTGCAGACCGGAGCGGATCAGGGGGGTGCTGCAGACCGGAGCGGATCAAGGGGTACTGCAGACCGAACTCGGGCGTAGCAGTAGGCGGGGGAGGGGAGCTGCACAGCGTCGCCAGAGTCGGTGGTTGCATTGGCCGGACGGAGTTGGTCGGCCGGCCGGATGGGTCTTCAGGAAGAAGAAAGGAAGAAGAAGAAGAAATAAAGAATAAGGAATTTATATGGAGAATAATATGGAGGAGAGAGAGGAGAGAGAGGGAGGGAGTGTGGTTCCCAATGTCTAGGGATTAGGGCCGGCTTGGGAGTTGTGAGGGTGATGGTGATGTTTTATAAGGAGGTGTGTGAGTGATGTGTGGTGGGAATGCTCTCATTTAAATTGGAGGGCTAGGATTTCACATGGAGGAGTGGGTTTCTCCATTCAAAGGTAGGGGGGAAAAATATTGACTAGGTCAAAGAATTGTAAGCTCTCCATTTGGTCATGGCCAATAGGGTGAGGACACATAAATTAATAAATTGCAACTAAGCCCCTTAAATTCGGAAAATTGCACGAACACTTAAAATGATGCAGAAATTGTAGGAAAATTGGTGTTTGGTGATTTACATGGTGAGAGGGTGTTGTGTGTGTGGCATGGGTTTAATTAAATGGGCATTAGGATTAATTTGGAGATTAAAATAGGATTAGACAAATAGGTATCCCCGATTTAAATAAAATTAAAGTGTCCCGCGCTTTTAAATTAAATGGGGGCACTTGGGATCAAAATTTGGAAATGACACAAAGGTCAAAAATGGTGGGGGCTTGGAGTCAGTCTTGGACCCTTTAGTTGGTCCGGCTCAACGGGTTAAGTTGGTATCTCAAAATTGAGGGTAACGACACAGGTGTCCGACACGGAATTAAATATGGATTTTAGGATACGGAAAGTTGTGCGATTAATTTAAGGCACAACGGATTTGATTTTTGTGTGACGAAAAGTCCAGTGCCTAAATTGGCGAGTCAAGTCAGAAGTACAAAAGTCCGATAGAATTCATGGGCTGATATTGGGCTCCGAATAATTAAACAATGATAGGGCGCTCCAAGAGTTTAATTAAATAAAATAACTGACAACTCTACTATAAACCTCAACATCTGTTGCTAATCCAAAATTTTTCCAAATCCAAACCTGACTATCTATAGAATTAATCGAGGGGGTTTACATTCTTCCCAACTTAGAAAAATTTCGTCCTCGAAATTAAAAGTAAAGCACGATAACAGCTAAAAGAATTTTAAAACAAATAGTAATCAATTGCCTTACGTAAATTCGTACCTCGCTCCTCAAATAAGTATGGGAACCGCTGTCGAATAGAATCCTCGCGCTCCCAAGTAGACTCACCTGGTGAATGGTGCTTTCATACAACTCTGACCAGTCGAATAGTCTGCCCTCTCAAAGTCTTCTCGCTGTGATCGATGATCTCAACTGGCTGCTCTACGTAAGATAGACTGGGCCCGACTGTAATCTCTGAATGATCAAGCACGTGGCTAGGGTCTGCGACATATCTCCTCAGCTGCGATACGTAAAATACGTCATGCACTCCCTCTAATAATGGAGGCAATGCAAGACTATAAGCCACTTCGCCAACTCGTTCCAAGATGTCAAAAGGCCCGATGTACCTCGGACTCAGCTTGCCTCTGCCTCCGAATCTGATGGTACCCCGAGTAGGTGATATCCTCAAAAACACATGGTCACCCTCCTTAAACTCCAATGGTCTGCGGTATGCATCCGCCCAATGTCTTTGTCTGTCCTGTGCTGCACGCAGGTGGCTCTGAATCTGCTTGACCTTCTCCACTGTCTGTTTTACCAACTCTGGACCAAGTATCTGACGCTCTCCCACGTCACTCTAACAAACTGGCGACCTGCATTTCCTGCCGTACAGTGCCTCATAAGATGCCATCTGTATGCTAGCCTGATAACTGTTATTGTAGGAGAATTCCACCAAGTGTAGGTGGTCCTCCTAAGATCCTCCAAAATTAATCATGCACGCTCTCAACATATCCTCTAATATCTGTATCGTGCGCTCTGACTGACCATCAGTCTGTGGATGATATGCAGTGCTGAACTTGAGACGAGTTTCTAGGCTCTCCTGCATACTCCGCCAAAAATATGACGTGAATCTAGAATCACGATCCGATACAATGCTGACAGGCACTCCATGTAGTCGTACTATCTGTCTCATATACATATCAACTAATATCTCTATGGACTGCCCAACTCTGAAGGGCAAAAAATGTGCAGACTTGGTGAGTCTGTCTACGATAACCCAAACTGCATCCTTCCCGTTAGGGCTTCGCGGGAATCCTGTGACGAAGTCCATGGTAATGTGTTCCCACTTCCACTCGAAAATGGGAAGAAGCTACAATAATCCTACAGTCCTCTGATGTTCAGCCTTGACTTGCTGACGAACTAAATATTTCGCCACGAATCTTGTAATTTCTCTCTTCATCCCATGCCACCAGAAATGCTGCCTCAAGTCTCGGTACATCTTCGTACCCCCGGGATGAATGGAATAAATCGAGCTATGTGCCTCGGTCATCAACTCTTGGCGTAGCTCGCCACTCGGAACATATAGGCGATCTCCACACCTCAACATTCCGTCTTCATGAATCCTGAGTCCCGTCTGCATGCCGGCCTCTGTCCTCTCTCGTAGACGTCAAAATCTCGCATCTGTAGGCAGGGCTGCCCTGATCCTCTCAATCAGTGTAGACTGAACCTCGAGACTGGCCATCTGTCCATCCATGCCTGGCAATACAATCTCAATCCCAAGCTCCTGGAGATCTTCTAACAATTGTCGCTGAGTCGTCAAAAAGTATGCCATGGGCTTCCTGCTTAAGGCATCTGCTACGATATTTGCCTTGCCAGGGTGGTATTGCAACTCAATGTCATAATCTGTCATCAACTCTAGCCAGCGCCTCTACCTCATGTTGAGCTCCTTCTGCATGTAGACGTACTTCAGGCTTTTATGATCTGTGTAAATCTCTACACGCTCACCATAAAGGTAATGTCTTCATAGCTTTAGTGCAAATATTACTGCATCTAGCTCCAAATCGTGCGTCGGATAGTTCTTCTCATGAACTCTCAGCTGTCTCGATGCGTAGGCTATCACCTTGCCATGTTGCATCAGTACACATCCCAATCCGCTCCCAGACGCATTACTATACACTATAAATCCTCCTGATCCTGAAGGTAGTATCAAAATCGGTGCTGATGTCAGACGCTTCTTCAGCTCATCGAAAGCCGCCTGACACTCGTCGGTCCAGATAAACTCCTCGCCCTTACGCGTCAGTCGCGTCATAGGCGCAGCTATCCTCTAGAAGTTTTCCATAAACCTCCGATAATATCCGGCAAGTCCGAGAAAACTCCTAACCTCTGTAACTGATGTAGGGGTAGGCCATGTCTCAACTGCAGCTATCTTCTCCGGGTCAACTGCTAGTCCATCTCCGGTGATTATGTGCCACAGAAATGGTACTCTATCCAGGCAAAACTCACATTTGCTGAGCTTGACGTACAGCCTCTCATATCTCAGCGTCTCCATCATGATCCTGAGATGCCTCTCATGCTCCTTCTGGCTCTTGGAATATACCAAGATGTCGTCGATAAATACCACCACAAATTTATCTAAGTACTGGTGGAAGACATTGTTCATCAAACACATAAATACAGCTGGCACGTTGGTTAAACCAAATGGCTTGACTAAAAACTCATAGTGGCCATACTTCGTCCGAAAGGCCTTCTTCTGGATTTTCTCTCTCCGTACCTTGATCTGATGATAACCGGATCTGAGATCGATTTTCGAGAATACACATGCACCGTTAAGCTGATCAAACAAATCATCGATGCGCGGCAGTGGATACTTGTTCTTTATCGTTACAACATTTAGCGCCCTATAATCGATACACAAGCGTACCGTCCCATCCTTCTTCGGTACAAACAGAATGGGTGCTCCCCATGGAGATACACTAGCCCGTATGAAACCCTTATCTAAGAGATCATCTACTTGGACTTTCAGCTCAACCAACTCCTTCGATGCTAGTCTGTAAACGAGGGAAGTAACTGGCTCGGCTCCTGGAGTCAACTCTATAGTGAATTCAATCTCTCTGTCAGGTGGCAGTCCTGGGAGATCCTCTGGGAACACATCCTCAAACTCTGCTATATAGTGAGGGTACATCGGTTCACCTTCTGCAATGTGTGTCGCTAGGGTAGGTTGGACACCATGCTCTAGGGCTCCCCGAAGAAACTCAAACTCTAGGTGATCTGGGGGTCTAAATATGACACAACCACGACGGCAATCTAGCGTTGCGTGGTATTGGCTCAACCAATCCATGCCTAGGACAATGTCATAGTTCGACATGGAGAAGACCAGAAATTACGCACGCATCTCTCGCCCGCAGACAACTACTGAACATGATCTACAAATATCGCTAACATGTACTATTCTACCTCCCGTAAGAATCCTCTTGACCTTCAGAAGGGGTGCGGTAGCTATTCTATGGGTAGCCACAAAACTAGCAGCTATAAAAGAGTGTGTGGCACCAGAATCAAATAGAACTAATGCTGGTAATGAAGCTACTAAGATAGTACCTGCGATCACTTCCTCGGCTGTCTTTGTCTCCTCTATAGTCATCGCATAGGCCTGACCATGTCTCGGTGCCGGTGCCCTCGGCTGTTGAGCCTACTGGAAACAATCTACCTGTGGGGCCAAGGGTGGCCTCCTCTGATTTCCCTCTGGTGTTGGTGGTCGCTGTGCTCCAGCTCCTGCGTAAGGCGGCCTCGGTCCAGAAGGCTGCTGATAAGGCCTCGGTGCTGGCAGGACTGGCCGATGAACCATCTGTGCTGGAGCCCTCTGGTCTGGTCAATCTCGGACTGCATGCTGGTTCGACGCACATCTCAAACAAGCGCCCAGTCTCCGTCGGCAGTCCCTCAATAAGTGTCCCTTCTTGCCGTAGTAATGGCATGTGGGAATGACAACTCCCTGCTGTGGTGCTGCCCTCTGCTGCTGTATTAGAGGACGCTTCGCAGGTCCTCCCTGCGGGGCTCGAACTGCTGATGATGACGCACAGGAGCGCTTCAGGCTGGCCTCCATCTTGTTGATGCGGTCCTAGCGTCGTGATGCTAGTAATACCTCGGAGTAAGAGGTGGGAGCTATGGACCCGATAAACCTCTGGGTCTCGAAACTCAGGCCCTCATAAAACTTCTCGGCCTTCGCCTCCTCAATGGGGATCAGGTACTGTGCAAACCTACTCAGGCGGAGGAACTCAACATTGTATTCCTCTACAGTCATACTCCCCTGCCTGAGGTTCTAAAATCTGTCCCGAAGCTCTGCTAGAGCAGTGGAGGGTATATACATCTCCTGGAAGAGCCTAGAGAACTCTTTCCATGTGGCACGATCTGGTCCCAAATGCTGCTCCTCGGAAAGCCACCAGTGATGCGCTTAGCCAGTGAGCTGCATCCTGACGGCCGTCATCTATCGGTGTCGGGGGAGGTCGGTAGCCTCCAGCTGGTGCTGAATGCTGGTGAGCCAAGCGTGGACCTCTGTCGGCTCCTCTATGCCCGCAAAAGGTTGCGGCATCAAACGACGAAAGTCTATGACAGACCCCCGCGTCGACTAATATGCTGGTGGTGACGCCTGCCCCAAGGCCGTTACGATGCTCTCTCTCAGGGTCTCAGCCTGGCGCTGCTGGGCCTGCTGCTGAGCCTGCTGCTGGACCTGCTACTGGGCCTGCATCATGGCATACATCATTTGGAATATATGTGTCCCATCCATCGGTTGCCCTGCAGGGAATGGCATAAAGGGCATCTGGGGTGGGAATGGTGAAGGTGGTGGAAGCTGCTGCTCCTCCTGACTCGGGATCCTCTGATCCTCAGGTCCTACCTGATGTGGAGTCTGATGCCCGTCTAAATGCACCTCGGGCTGTCCTGATGACTCCCCCACGGGAGCTGGAGTCAGCAGAAGGACCTGCTCCAGTTCTGGTTCCCCGGAGGATCCTGCGTCACGGGGAACATCGCCAGGCTGCGTGACGCATCCACTACGGAGATTCATAACTCTGAAAAGAAATAATGACTGCGATCAGCATTGAGGGAAATAAACAAGATGCAATTTGATAAAAGATATCGAGATAGAGGTGTCATGTGAAGGTTTCAAACTTTGCAAATGAGATTCCTAATATTTATTCCTAATTTGCAGGCCCACTTGGCACAGTCAGGTGACCAAGGCAATTTAAATCTGACCTGCATGGGCCACCACAAAATTTTTGTCACGCCCTGATTCTATAGGTAAGGAACCGTGTCACGTGGCAATGGCCAGCAGCGCACTTCGACGGGCATCCCAATCTAATGGGCCCGTCGGAGTACACTTAAGCTGTAAAGTACAATGAATAACCCATCACATAACACATAAATATTTAATCTAAATCTCATCCACAGGCAGCAATATAAGAGCACAATAGAGGTAAATACAACAACTAATGTGCAGAAAGGAAATGTCCAAGATAAGTATCAAGTACAAATACTAGAGTAGTCACACGGGAACAAACCCGCTAGTACAAAATACTGGAATGAAAGTAAGCAATAAGATAACTTGGAACGGCATCAGGTAACTAGGTAATGATACCGTCCCAAGGAAAGAGTCACTTCCAGCGATCAGGCGAAGTCCTCAGGGATGACCTCGTCCTCGGCAGCGAGTACAGCTGCTGGATAGATGCCCGGTCCGTACTCCTCCGGGTAATCCTCGTCTCCTATACCTGGAAGGGAACCAGGTCCTCAGAGGGACGTAACAAGGTACAAAAATATAGCATACCAAGTATACAGAAAAGTACAAGTGCAACAATAGGGTACTCTATTATAACCAAACAAGTGTGACACAGTTTAAAGACAATGTTCGACGCGTGGGCTGTCCAAAATAAAACCGTAGCTCCGGACACGGAAACATACGGGACGTACCGCAGCTCCGGGCAAAAAGTCACATGGGTGATACCACTACATTAGAATATAGTAAACTATATATACATATATAAGCGCGTGCAGAGGAGCCCAAACGTCTAGTAACTTTCTTTCCCTTCCCAAGCGGTCAACGATGGTGCGCTGAACCTGAACCTCTATCTAACAGTCTCGACACACAGAAATAACTCAACAGACGCGACCCTAAGGTCATCCCAGTCTCTGGTCATGATGTCAGTATCAGGATACAGGAATCTGGCACGATCATAGTGTATGAGTGTGTCCTGGGGTATCGATATACTCAGGTACGTACATCGAGGTGCTACGAAGCATTTATCAATTATTCTAAGATGTTACGACGAACGTCAGCACCCGGTTATGATTCGGACGTGAAGTATCGAACGTCAACATAAATACTCGCATAATGTACATAAAGAACAACAAATATATGTAATCTGAAATACAGGGTGGCAAGGTACACTTGCCTACGCGCGGCTGCTGATGACGGGGTCCCGGTACCGCGTCCAAGCTGTAACACCCCGTTCCGCTCAAGCGGACTGCCGTCTCAAATGGCAAAAGTGCAACTGTCCCGACCCCCTTTGCCTCAAAGGAGAAGCAAAAGATATCCAGACTTGTCCCTACACGAATTCGGCTTAGGCTTTCAAAGGCTCGCTTTACGTATCGCTCTACCGAGGCGAATCATCACTAAGGTGGGTGGCTACGGTGAACTTGTCTTTGCTTAGCCAGCACACATAAAATCTGGAATGTTTATGCTAGTCACTAGGTGATTCATCCCCTGCATGCTAATAAATCCAACGCACATAGCTAAGGGAATAATCCCAACTGTATTGCTTGCTAGAACATGAAAATGAAATACTGCTTATATTCAGACCCTCGCATGCTAAGTCCCTTAACGGTTTCATCTCTCGGCTTACCTTCGGGCCCGAGCAAACGTGCTGATTATGTTCCTTAGAAACGCATGCTTGTCTGCTTGTAATGTTGCCATGTTTTCATCCAAACCCCGGAAGACTACTACGTAGTCGTTCCGTGCCTGAATGAACCTGCAAGTATCCGGGACCGTTAGGTCACCAAGGCAGACCTGAACCAGGGGAATGCATCAAGGCAAGTCACTCACTTAACGTAGAATCATGGTTCAAGTATATCGTGTAATCATGTTGCCTAAGATTGGTCAAATAAATCGTGTTGCCTGAGATTGGTCAAATAAATCGTGTTGCCTGAGATTGGTTTAACCCTGACTTGCATGTCGCGGACTAGTTCCACGGACGATCACCGGGGCACTGGGGCCGATCCGGTCCGGATGGAGCTCGTGTGTAGTCTTGTGTGCAGGGAGGATAGCTTGCAACGCAACATGTTCGTGTGCCTCGTGTACACGCGTAGCATGCTATCCTTGTCCTCGACTATGTCCAGTAATGGCTCTGCCAGTGACTCGTGTTCATATAGATAAGTCATCCTCGCTTAGCGGCTATCCGCGTGTGAGTCACTGCATCGCATCAAGAACAACTAAACACCTGAACGATCATGTTAAAACGACCCTCGTGTTTGCATATGCTATGCCCCTGAATGCTTATACTTGCCGTGCTTGAATTTATGATGTTTTCCTCAATGTTTGCCTTGGACAGGGAAGGAGATGGTAAGTTGGTAAGTCTCGCCGTGTTTCCTCTTATGTTGCACGGCGCACTGCCCGACACGTTAGGCTATTCAATCTTTGCATGAAACTGATCCTAAGGCAACGAGAAAGACAACTTAATAGTTGGTGCACGGAACCTGTATTACGTGTTTGGATTTGTCGAGCGGGCGAGTAGCTTCCCCACCAGTGCATTCAATGTACTGATAATCCACCAGTTTGTATGCAGGGTGAGGGAGAACCTCGTTCGGTGTGGATGCCTCCTACGTGCGTGCTAAGGCCAGGAGTTCCCTCTGAAGCCTTGCAACGGTGCGTCCGGAACAGAAGCACATATACAAGACATAATGTTGGAACATAGCCCGAACTCGCCTGAACATCGCTTGTACAATCATTTCACAGTTGTAGCCACTTGGCACGCTTTTACTGTTTCAGAGAGAGAGGCTTGAGCGACTTGTAATCTCGGCTATACGCTGCCTGTAACACATGTTTATATCAATAAAAAGAGCTTGCTTTACTTCAACTTGTGTTTCAATGCTTCCGTTATATTGTCGACTCAGTGAACCTGTTACCGATCGCCTATGCGTTCATGACTCCGCTGCACTCGGACAATCTGTGCGACTCTGTGGCTTAGAACTCTTACCGCCAGCCAATGGACCACGGCCTTGCACGAGCGTGGCTCACGCTCGTGCGGCATCACGCCCGGATGGGTCAAGCGATCGTTCCGCGGGAGCGCTGGCGAGGGTGATTCCCGCCTAGCGGGAACGGCCGATTGCCTGCGGAAGATCGGGGCGTGACACAAGCCCTCAGGTCTCGCAGTACCTAGAGATGAAATACAAACCAATAATCAATAATCTATTCCACAACAGACAGGGATGCGACACACATCTACACCTAAACTCAGTCTCAATCTCAAATAGTTAACTACTAATTTCACAGTCCTCAATCTCTGATCCTTGATCCGAATAATACCTATCTCAAAATCAATCCCCTGTATAATATCATCAGACCCAATCCTCAATCTCTAACGTTCATCATGATGTTTTTCAGTAGTTTAAGTCATGATCATCCTCAGATTTTACCCTGGTTTTCACCGACATTAATATGCACGTATAAATATATCAACCTTGAATAAGATAAATATTAATCAATTAAACCCTCGATTACACAAACCATTAATTTAATATTTGAATGTCGCTTTCCAATAACCTAGCTACTACTCACTTAAATTTATTATCAAATATTAGCTCTCCAATAACCAATATTTTGTTATCACCGTATCATTTCACTACCATTTAACCTGCTCCTCAATTAACCATCAATTGCGTGGAATAATCATATCAAACCCTAATACTCAATGTATTCATAAGCCCTAAAATTTCCATGCATATCTTTTAATTCCATTTTAATTACTTATGACGAATAAACCCCAAGTTCACCATTAAACCCTAATCACCCATTAATAACACATGATCATTTATACTACACTACATCCACACAACATTATTTAAACACAAACCCTAGCTTATGTACACAAATCCATATATAGCAACAACCCTAACTAAAACACAACACAATATATAAATGTAAAGAGAGGGGGAGAAGTATACCTAGGCGGCCGGAGCGAGGTAGTGCTGGCCGGACTGGATGGGTGTCAATGGTGGTGGTAGTGATCTCGCGGTGGTGGTGGTGGTGGTGATGGGAGCTTGTGGTGGTGGTGGTGGTGATGATGAGATCTAATGGTGGTGGTGGTGGTGATGATGGTGATGATGGGATCTGACAGGGAGGAGATGGCCGGATGAGGGAGGTCGGAGCGGTGCTGCCGAATGGGGGAGCCGCACAGTTGGCCGGACGGGGGAAAGAACTGCACCGGCCGGACGGGGGAAAGAAGTGCACAGTGGATTAGAATTGCACAGTTGGCCGGAGCTGGTCAGCCAGACGGGTGGGGGGGAAGACTGCACAGCGGGATCGGGGTGCTGCAGACCGGAGCGGATCAGGGGGGTGCTGCAGACCGGAGCGGTTCAGGGGGTGCTGCAGACCGGACTCGGGCGTAGCAGTAGGCGGGAGAGGGGAGCTGCACAGCATCACCGGAGTCGGTGGCTGCACTGGCCGGACGAAGTTGGTCGGCCGGCCGGATGGGTCTTCAGGAAGAAGAAAGGAAGAAGAAGAAGAAATGAAGAATAAGGAATTTGTATGGAGAATAATATGGAGGAGGGAGAAGAGAGAGAGAGAGAGGGAGTGTGGTTCCCGATGTCTAGGGATTAGGGCCGGCTTGAGAGTTGTGAGGGTGATGGTGATGTTTTATAGGGAGGTGTGTGAGTGATGTGTGGTGGGAATGCTCTCATTTAAATTGGAGGGCTAGGATTTCACATGGAGGAGTAGGTTTCTCCATGCAAAGAAAGGGGAAAAAAATGTTGACTAGGTCAAAGAATGGTAAGCTCTCCATTTGGTCATGGCCAATAGGGTGAGGACACCTAAATTAATAAATTGCAACTAAGCCCCTTAAATTCGGAAAATTGCACGAACACATAAAATAATGCAAAAATTATGGGAAAATTGGTGTTTGGTGATTTGCATGGTGAGGGGGTGTTGTGTGTGTGGCATGGGTTTAATTAAATGGACATTGGGATTAATTTAGGAATTAAAATAGGATTAAAAAAATAGGTATCCCCGATTTAAATAGAATTAAAGTGTCCCGCACTTTTAAATTAAATGGAGGCACTTGGGGTCAAAATTTAGAAATGACACAATGTCAAAAATGGTGGAGGCTTGGAGTCAGTCTTGGACCCTTTAGTTGGTCCGGCTCAACGAGTTAAGTTGGTATCTCAAAATTGAGGGTAACGACACAGGTGTCCGATATGGAATTAAATATGGATTTTAGGATACGGAAAGTTGTGCGATTAATTTAAGGCACAACGGATTTGATTTTTGTGTGACGAAAAGTCCAGTGCCTAAATTGGCGAGTTAAGTCAGAAGTACAAAAGTCCGATGGAATTCATGGGCTGATATTGAGCTCCGAATAATTAAACAATGATAGGGCGCTCTAAGAGTTTAATTAAATAAAATAACAGACAACTCTACTCTAAACGTCAACATCTGCTGCTAATCCAAAAATTTTTCAAATCAAAACCTGACTATCTATAGAATTAATCGAGGGGGTTTACATAGTTTCGATCCAAAAAATTATGATGCAGCTGAGGAGGCACCGAATGTCGATGCTGCAAAGTTTATAGAGTTATTGGAGAATTCAAGGACTCCATTATATTCTGGTTGTGAGGATCATTCACCGTTGGAGGTGGTTACAAGACTATTGAACATCAAGTCCTATTTTAACATGTCGCAAGAATGCTACAACCGACTGATGGAGTTGATTATAGAGATATTGCCGGCGGGTGCTAAGTTACCTAAAGACTTCTACCGATATAAGAGGATGGTGAGATCACTTTGGTTGTGATACGAGAAAATTGATGCATGTCACAACGGGTGCATGTTGTACTACAAAGACGACAAGGATGAAGTTGTGTGCCAATTTTTTGGTGTTGATCGCTATAAGGCAACTGGTATAGGAAGGCCTACCGGTGCAAGAAAGCCGACCGATTCGATGCACTACTTGCCTTTGACGTCTCGGTTGCAGATGTTGTTTATGGTGAAGGAGACTGACAAAAAGATGAGTTGGCATAGGCGAGAACAGATTGAAGGAGTGCTGGATCACCCATCCGATGGATTAGAATGGAAGCACTTCGATCGAGAGTATCCTAATTTTGCTTCGAATATGCGTAATGTAAGTTTGGGGCTCTCGTCCGACGGTTTTACCCCATTCAGACTTTCGGGCTAGGTCGAATGTAGGAAAGTAGTATGGTGGCTTGATTTCCATGACAGAATATTTTCGTCGTCTAGTATGTATTCTATTGAATATATATTATTTTAAGTAAAGCATGATAAGATGTTTAATTTTAGTAGCAAATAATATAATTTTTAACCGGTACATTGGGGTGATGACGCCAATATGGTGACCATCTTCCTGGCCACCCATCGGAAGGGCGGAAAGTTCATCAATGAAAAGGCCACGCAGACCTATGTACGTTACTTTACCTTGTGTTAGTTTTAATATAACTTTGAAAATATGCAAATAGATATCTATATAGTTAGTAATAAGTACCTTAGACGTTAGCAACCATTTTTCTAGGATGAGTATCTTAGACTACGTGAGCGGGCGACTGCTAGTGCACCTGCAGAAGGAGGGGCCGGTACTTCCTGCAGCCCTTTACAGCTCCGTCGACGGACGAGCTCTGGATGACCGTCGTTGGTGGTCTTCAGAGGGGTACGTACTACTGTACGGGATCTTACGGCGCCATGGTTGCGACACAGTCATCCAGGGCCTCCTCTGGTAGTGTGTATTCCTCCAGCCTTTGCAGACGTCGACACGAGCCCAGGAGAGCATTGACTGTCAGATTGCTGACCTGCGTGACGAGTTGCTACGGAGGATTACGGTGCCGCCCCAGTCTCAGTCGCAGACTGACGATGCGACGATCACCGCACGTTTTGAAGAGCTCGAGCGTAGCCTATTGGAGATTAGGACTCTGAGCCAGACGACGGAGCACAGCCTTACAGAGCTCAGGACTATGAGCCAGACGACAGAGCGCAGCTTGGCGACTCTGGCTGTGTCTACGGAGCGCAGACATGTGGAGCTGGAGGGGTCACATATGGTCATGAGAGACTCACTTGCGACGATATATGCGACGCATGATTTGTTGAGTCGGACGGTGGAGACGAACACTTTGAGAATGGTATCTGCTAAGGATTCATACAATGCCCGATTGCTAGCATTAGAGCAGATACGTCCTCCTGGTCTGCCGACATCGACACCGACACCGACTCCATCGATTCTACTGCATCCTCTATCGGGACCGGTGATGCTTTCTCAGGAGCAGTATGGCTTTCTCTTATCCCAGATGCGTAGCAGTATTCCTCCTCCTCCTCCTGATCCGCAGTAGTTCTTATTGGGATTTTTTTAGTATGTTGGTGTGTATTGGCCCATTCTTGGGTCTTTGATGTACTTATTTCATACTTTTCACTACATTATTTGGATGAGACGGATGTGACATTATTTTAGATTCATGTATTTATTTGTTGTGACATTTCTGCGTGTTTCGATATTCTTGACGTGTTTCTGTATGTACCAGTGTTGAGTATTCCACCGAAGGGGTCGGCAAACCCAAAAAATTTAACGGAGAGTTGCTCCGAGTCTATTTATATAAACTGTGATTTTATAACTGCATGTATACTTTTGTTGGAAAATAATTTTAGAAATTGCATGTTTTTCTATTTTTTTTTTAAAATTTAGCGATATTCTGTGACATTTACCGACGTTATAGTGCTTCGCTAAATTGTGTTAAAATGTCGCTAACTGGTATCAGGGACGTCGCTAATCTGTGTTAAAACGTCTCTACACGCCGCTAAAAAAGCTGACATGGCAATTTGTGCCAGGTCACCATTGATGTAGCAAAACGTCGATGATATGTCGCTGATTTGTTGACTTTATGTGACAATGTACAACGTCGCTGATATGCTGACGCCGCGTAGCTGAACGTCGCTAATTTAGCGACGTGTACGCGTCACAAATATACGTCGCTATAGCGACGAATTTTTTTGTCAGCGATCATGGATTACGTGACAACTCCAAAACGTCGTTAATTACGTCACTAATATATTTTAGCGACATTTTTTGCCTATTAGCGACATTTTTTGACGTCACTATAATATGTATTATTTTGGTAGTGTCATCGGACCGCAATATGTATGTTGATATGATTGACACTAATTGTCTTAGGTGGTTTGGATATATACAATATATGCCAAAAATAGATGTTCCAATAAAGAAGAGTGATAAGATAATAGTTAAGTGGGCTTCCAAGACTAGAGATACGTAGACTTCAATGAACGTTGATTGAAGTTTAAAAAAATAATATATCTGTTTTTTTTTGTTAGTGTTACATAAGACATGACGTTTTGAATGAAAAAAAAAAAATGATTCAATCATCCGAGAGCAAACAAATTTGAATATAAACTATCGTATATGATTGAGAATATATATTAGGGGTCTATTTGTCAGCTGGTCAGGGAACCTAAATTAGTAAATTTTGGTTGCATTCATAGACATAGTTTGGACTCGGTGGCTTAAATTTTACACAATTCAGAGTAACTCTATCCGTACAAGTTACTAATGATTCTATAATAATATTGAAATTGTGTAATACTATATTTGTACCTCCAAATTATTCCTTCACATCATTTTTGTGTATATGATAGCTGACATGACATATTAAATAGCATTATGTAACATCTAACATGACAGTTGACAGGACAAATTTTAACCAAAAATATTAATTACACAAAATTAAAATTAAAATTAAAATTTTAATTTTAGTTTTAATTTTAACTATTAACTAAAATTTAAATTAATTTTTTTTGGATAATTATTTTTTTGGGTTAAAATTTTCTATGTTAGTTGCCATACTAGATGTTACATAATGTTATTTAATATGTCATGCTAGCTGTCACATAAGGAAAAAAAAATTTGGAGGGATAATTTGAAGGTCCAAATAGTATTGCTCATTGAAATTAGATGACTCGTCTTTCTAAGAGCACCTCCAACCCTATTGTCTTATTTCGTGTTGTGATTTCTTTGTGGCATGAAGCAGAAGACACTGTCTTTCCTATGTGGCAATATCATATTCACTCAAGACAATGAGATAGAAAAGTGTTCTCCAATGCAAAAGTATTGAAATGACAATAAAAACTATTTTTTTTCCAATTTTCAAGATCTTTTTTTTTTACCTTTTTTTTTTAATAAATATTTTTATTTATAATTGATGATGGTGAAGTAAAGTATTATGAAGTCAATTGTCTAGAACTAGATAACCAACTTCATATTTTTTTGACATATTATTGTCATGTCAATTTTATAATTTATTTTATATTTGTCTTAAATTTTTTTTTTTTTGGAACAAGAAGAAGTGATTCATACTTGACAACCATTTTTGAAATAAGAAGTGGAAGCTTAATACATTAAAGTTTTCAAATACACAAGTGGCACACTAACATTGGAACACCGGATGTTTCATGATAGCTATCTGCCACGTTGACCTTATCATAACCCCAAGGGATAATAGCAAGCATTGACAAATATTCTTACTTCCATCGACAAATGGGCAATGTCATGATCCCACTCATGGTGACTAAGTAAATTAATCTACTGTTGACTGTGACAATCATACAATTTGCTGACACAAATCGTATATACAACAAAAAAAACTTCACTTTCCTTCGAGACTTCAAATCTTAAAAGTTTCAATATATAATATCAGAAGCAAACAACAATACCAACACAAACACCCTTTTCCTGCTTTTTATATATATATATATATATATATATATATATATATATATATATATAAAATATCAGAAGCCAACAACAATACCAACACAATCTTCCTTTTGCTGCTTTTTATTAATATATAATATCAGAAGCCAACAACAATACCAACACAAACTTCCTGCCGGAGAGGTGGATTATCCTATCTAAAACTAATTTTAGCTGCTCCTTAACTTTTATTTTTGACCCGTTCTGAAGTATTACCTACGATTCCAAACTCTTGTATGATCATACTAAACATGGAAAGTTACTCTAAACAGAAATGATTGTTCAGATCCAAAGTCTTTATCAGATTTACTTCTGGACCGATCTTGTATGTATATATATAGCAATCGTGTTCTAAGTTGAAGTCACCAAATTAAGTAATTAACACACTCTACTTAGTCTGAAATGGAAGCCGTGGCAATGGACAGGGTGATGAGGCTGGCGTCGGAGAGGGCGGTGGTGATCTTCGGCACGAGCAGCTGCTGCATGTGCCACGCGGTCAGGGCGCTCTTCTGCGAGATCGGGGCCAATGTCGCGGTCTACCACCTCGACGAGATGGCCATGGGGAGGGAGATGGAGGGAGCACTGATTAAGTGTCTCGGCCGTGAGCCTCCGGTCCCGGCCGTGTTCGTCGGAGGGAGGCTGGTCGGGTCCACGGAGAGGGTCATGTCGCTTCATCTCGGGGGCAGCCTCGTGCCGCTGCTCATGGGCGCAGGAGCCCTCTGGCTCTAGATGCATGCAGCTGCAGCTGCAGTGGATCATTAGTGTTAACTTGGGTTATAAACTCTTGGTTTACGTAATTACTGACGTACCAGTTGATGGTAACTTGTAACCATTGTGTCTATTGATTGTAACCGAAGTAATAGCTTTTTCTTCTGTATCATATGTTTCATCGAGAGACTTCGGTTTCCGGACTTAGAGTGTAGAAGTAGCAAAATTCTGCATTTTGGACCCTTTTATGTATTTAGCTGAAAGATTTACAAATAAAATTTATTATGATTTAACATGAATAATAAATTTTGTCTGTCACGAAATCAAAATTTTGACATCGATTTTTTTTTTCCAAACGAGGAAGTGGAAAATCCTTATTACCCGCTTCGCGCATTTGGTTGTTGTACCACTTCATAGATCTCTACTTTTAAAAAAAAAAAAAAAATTACTATTTATGTTATTTTAACAAAAAATTATACTTTTCACTAACTTCACCTACCAATAAAATACCAAAATTTAGTATTTTTCACTCCTTCAAACATCTACTTCTTCAAAACACCTAGACAAATAATTTTTCACTTCACTCTATTTGTCACGCCCCAGTCCCAAAATGCCGAGGGACTGGAGATGCGTGGCAATGGCCAGCAGCACGCACCGATGGATAACCCAATTTAATGGAATCATCAGGACGTGCTTAAGCTGTAAATAAGGTCTACTACATCACGTCACACTAATCTCGTCCATAAAGATAAAGAAATAAACTGCATACTGAATGGAAATAAGTAGCAACAACATCACAGCAAGTCAGTCGGAGGAACAATCCGACTATAGTCTGAATAAGCTGGCTCTATAGGCCAGGAACAAAAGATATAAACATGAAATAAATAAATGAGTACTGGGACAGGCACTCAGGAGAAGTCCTCGGCAGTCACCTCGTCTTCAGTGTTCGGTTCAGCTCCAGCAATAGCTTCAGCTCCGGTCCCGTATACCTCGGGATACTGCTCCTCAGCTAAACCTGGGGACATAATCCATTCCAGGTCCTCAGTGGACATAGCAAGACACAAGATAAAACAAGCCAACTGAATAAGCAGTGCAATAAATAAATGAAGAGCATGGTAAACTAAGTAACCATCTATGTGATATGCAAATGAGAGCAACACTAGTACTCAGGCTGAGACCGCTACAAGCTCTATGTCGGGGAGCCGGTAGCAGTAATAACACGTAGAGGGTCTAGCTCTGCTGGAGAGTCTACAACCACACAATAATAGTAGATATATATATAGAACAGCCTGTAGCCTGTGTGTCTCTCCCCACCCAATGTAATCACGCAAGCCATGACCATAACGTCTCATGTCCATGTCAGCGGGATTATAACTAATGCAACAAGTCATACTGTCTATAATAAATGTCTCTATCAAGTCCTGTATCCTATACAGAATCACCACGAATATCTCGGGAGGATTCTGTCCATGATAGTGTCAAGTGTCCTGGGTTGTAGGGTACTTGATAGGTCAAGTACAAAGTAAGGGAATCGTAAATCCATCTCTAAATGACGAACCCAACACCGCGTACGGTGTCGGTACCCGACTATGATCGGACACTAGGTACGTCATACGTTCCCTAGGTTAAGCAGTTTAAATCAGTTTATATGAATTTGCACAAGAAATCCAGCAGAGTATTTTTACAGAAAATATGAAAATAATGACTGCAAGTTTGGCAAGGTGCACTTGCCTGGTGTTTGGATTCCACTTAGGTCCTGGTTTCGGAATTTCCAGAGATGTCTCCGAAAGCTGAAATAAACAGTACCATTACGCTCAGAAGGTGTCAAACAGCTAGGATCGCCTGTCCTTGGGTCCAATTTGGAGACAAGGGCAAAAACGGTAATTTCGGCCCAAAACGGGGTCCACCGGTGGGCCCGCTTTGCACCAAAAAACGTGTCAGGGTCAACGGTCTCCAAATTCACTAAACTTAGTGTCAACAGGTCAGGAACGCTGATACGAACCCAACGGAACTTTCAGATTTGAATTCCGATGAGCCGATCACAAAATCGCCCGTCGAGCGGGGCCTGTGGGGCCCACGACACGCGATTTCGTCAACGTTCTCAGAATCGGACCAAACTTGACCCACAGGACCAGCGTATCGCTACGAGTCCGATGGCGCAAGTTTCGTCTCGATCCGACGTGTGTGCACGAAGTTAGGGTGAAATACAGAAAAGACGGATACGGGGCGATGTCCGCGGATACGCGTTGATTCCGGTGTGCACGCACACCCGAATCAGCTTCCGCGAAATCCCACACGTCCGTATCGACGGGGCGCACGTATCTGTGAAGACCGCACGCGACCAAGTCGTCCCGTTTGGCGGGGCGTACTCAGTTCCGGGGTAAAACAGGGTCTGGTTTTTCCTGTTTTTGGATCGCGGTGCGCGATCACCACAGGACGCGATGCCCCGAGCGGTTTGTCCGGGCACCTAGAGGGTCATACAGGCTTCGCGTAGAAATTTACGGAATCGAAAACAGAGATCCGAGGTGCAAGATACGAGTACCTGAAGGGGACCCGAGAAACCGGGGTTTTGAACTGTGTCCGACACGCGAGTTCGTGTCCCGCTGTGTCCGGCCTAGGGCTGGGCTGTGTCCGCGCACTGCTGCCGTGTCCGAGTCAGGGTGCTACTGTGTCCGGGTCAGGGGTCAACGTCGGAGCTTGGCCGAGGTCGCCGGAGGGTCGACGAGGGGCAGGGCGGTGGCTGCGGCTCTCGGCGAGCTGATCGGCGTCGAGCAGTGCTGAGGGAGGCGGAGGAGGAAGGGGATATTTATAGGGGGCTGGGGCAAGGGTTGGCCGGGGCGTCGTCGGCGAGGGGTTCGGAGAGGGAGACGACGTGGGGAGGTTCTCCGGCCACGTCGCCGGAGAACGCGGCCGGATTCCGCGGGGTTCGTGGGGCTAGGGGTGACCGGGCATCCGGGTCGGGTCGGGCGCGGATCCGGGTCTGGCCGACCCGCCCGACCCGCTAGGGTGTGAGGGCTGGGCTGGCTGCACTAACGGGCTCGGCCCACTGGGCCGGGCCCAAAACAATAAAAACAGTAAATAAAATAATAATAATAATAATAATAATAATAATAATAATAATAATAATAATTAAAACAGAAATGATTAATTTAATTTAGAAAATAGTTTTTAGGCTTTTAAAAATAGGTCTGAGGCCCAATAAAATCCCAGAAAATTACCCTAAGTCCGGTTTTCTATTTTACACCATAAAATCATATTTTCAATTCATTTTAATGTTAGTTATTGGTAATTAAAAATTACAAACTCAAGACAGGTCCTATGCAAATTCCTGAAAAATGTATTTTAAATCCCAAAATTGATTTTTAAAAAAATATGAAATTTTTTGGGTGTTTACACTATTTCAACATAATGTGATTTTTATTTCATTCCACTTTTGCGAAACCAAACCTTCTCTGAAAGAAGTACACTATAGGACAATATTACTGAATCAAATTTGTTTTTATATAAAAAGTCACGTTTCAGGAAAGATGATTAAAGCACAATTCTAGACAATATAGAAGACTACTCCATTAACACGATGATACACTCCAGCACGATAACAAGTCAGTTTGTTGACAAGTCGTTAGCTTGCCGCAGCTAAAACTGTCAAATTTTGAGGATTGGACAGAGTCACATAACATTGAGTTGAAGCATAGGTGAGACCTTCTATAGAAGTTGGTTGAAAAAAAAATCATTTAAGAGATGTTCGGACAATCTGAACAGGATCAGTCTAGGAGTAAGTTTGATAGAACTTCGGATTTGGACAACCCCAAAACTCAACATGATACCGTAAAAGGTGAGGTCTCGGATGACCCACCATGATCGGCTCAATAAGAGTTAGGATAGGATAACCCAATCCTCTGAATAGTATTGATTCTGCTTGTAACACTTATATTTCTTGTTTTTCTTTTTCTTTTTCTTTTTGATTTACTTAGCATGAAATGATTAAGCTGATGAAACAAAAATTTCTTTAACTTTAAAGAAAACTTGGAAGGCCGAGCAGATAAAACTAGTACACTAGCAGCAAATGAGTTGTGAAATCATTAGATTGCACAGTTGAGGGCTAAAGTGCAAAAAAAAAAATTTCTTAGATTATCAACATTTACAAAATAAGACTCCAAATTTTTTTTTTAATTTGACAACAAATAGTTTGATATTTGGATCAAATGATCCATCCCGTCTACTTTCCGTTCCAAGTGAACGTTAGACGAACGTTAGAGGCATGATTTACAAAAAAAAGTCATGATATGTCCAAAATATTCTTAACTAATTTGTATATATTGATTTTGGGTTTAATGACACTTAAAGAGAGAATTTATTGTTATATTTAACTAATTTGAATATATTAATTTGTATATATATATATATATATATATATATATATATATATATATATATATATATATATATATATAAACGACATAATTTTCAAATTATTTTTAATTAGTTTCTTATGTAATTTTGAGATAATATTAGTTTTTAAAATTATTTTTTCCGTAATTTTTTTAATAATTAATGGAGGATATACAAATGACTTAGATGTTTGTTTTTGAGAGGTTTCCAAGTTGCAATAAAAATCATCGCTACTTTATGAACCGATGATGGGACTGTGCGGTCTCAGATCGTATCATGGCTTGGTCCTCCCTCGGTTCATCAGAATTTTTCTAAAAAAATAGTCACGTTTAAATTAATAGCGCTCAGCCCCCAATGGTGGGGAAGGAGCCCGATGCTAGCAGGAAGGACTGGGTTAATAGGGGGGCCACGTCAGCGCTCGGTTCCTCCTCGGTTCGTCAGAATATTTCCTAAAAAAATAGTCACGTTTAAATTAATAGAGCTCGACCCCCATTGACGAGTATGGGACCCGATGCTAGCATGGAAGACTGGGCCAATAGGGGGGGGGGGGGGGTGGTGCATGTTAGGGCTCGACCCTTCCCCCCTCGGTTCGTTAGGTATTTTCCTCAAAAATACTTACGTTCAAATTAATAGCGCTCGAGCCTCATAATATATTAGTATGGATAATAACAGTCTTCTTTAATTTTTTTGAACTGTTTATTTTTGAACAGTTCATTTTTGGACCGTTTCTAAGCTATTTTTAAAATATTTAATATATTTTAGAATTTTATTTTTATTTTTGCCTATGTGAAAAGTTAGATACACGGTTAGAAAGATTTTTAATTTTTTATATATACAAATACAAAATTAGATAGAAAATTGTATATATTTATTTGTATTAATAACAAACTAAAATATACAAATAAATATATTAATATACAAATAAATATATTAGTATACAAATAAATATAGATATTAACAAATAAACATAGTTAATAATAAATTAATATAGATAATAACAAATTAATATATACAAATAAATATAGCAGTACCCATAAAAAACCTAATGGCATTTCTCACTCTCCCTTCACAAAATCAATTTAAACAAAACTAACAAGGAGGTCTTTTGCACTGTACCCTTAGGTTTTAGATGTGTATAATCGTCATTTTGTATCTAATTTGACCTCCGTCAACGGCAAAAATTAATTTGGATGTAAATTGTACCAAATGACGATTATATACTTTGGCTCATATCTCGTTTACCTTAAATATATATGAGCCAAAGTGCTCATTTTTTTTAAATGTGTCATGCACATGTGGACCAATAGGAATGAATTTCTACATCTCATGTGCACTAGTACACACTATTCCTATTGGTCAACATGTGCATAGCTCATGTAAAAAAATGAGCACTATGACTCATATCCCGTTTATCCTATATATATATATATATATATATATATATATATATATATATATATCATGACAAAACTGTGATCAGGGGAAGTTATGATGAATTCCTAAGACCGGAAAAATGAATGCCCCTCAACAAAATTATTTAGGTAATACTTGTGAATTTCTGTATTATTTTTGAATAGTTAACTCAAGACAGAGATTATTTGAAGTTATCAAAATTATTTTGGTGTTGCTCTTGAATGTTAGTATTATAAGAAACACAAATAACACTGCTGGATAAAGTCATGATAAACTCTAGAGCAGTGAAACAAAAATCAATATTTCGCATTATAATTCCATAATTTCATAAATTTACTGTAGCGACAAAAAGTTATACGACAAAAATTTATAAGAAATTGGGTGTAGCAAAAAAAGTTTGGAATATTTGAAAAGTCAGATAGTTTATGCTAGTCAATCCACCTGATGGTCTCGCAGAAATATGAGGTGTGGGATTTTGAGTTTTGCTTGATTTTTTTTTTTGGGTTTAGATTATGTAAATCCTCTGACCCAAAATCTAGGTTTAGGAATTTATTTAGAATTATTCTGGATTAATAATTGGAGTTATTATTCATCTCTTTGATTTTTGATTCAATTGCTGCACCTTGCCGTTGTTTAAATATTTGGAGCAGTTAAAATATTTGGAGCACTACACTAGCTTTTGTCTTCCAACAAAATTTACCCCCTTGACCTAGATAAGCCAATCTCTAATTTTGACATTTTTGTCACTCATAAATACCCCCTTGTGCTTTATTTTAATCGCACAACAATCATTAATCAGTATCTAATTTTAAATCCAAACTGTGTACCTATGTCCGTTCCAATCAAAATTGGAGACACAACATCGATTCGTTTCTTACAACCCAATATATGACGATAATCTCATCCGAGTCTACTACGTCCGTGATACTTGTGTCACTCCCAATCGAGATCCCATGCACTTCCAATTTATTAAAGAACACCTAGGACACGATTTATATTTATTTTGGGGCAGCCGACTCAATCTAACCCAAAACGAGACCAAACACCAACCCAAACCAACACTCACACCCTCATGACTCATACTAAATATCACACACCAATTTATCCTACTACAACACACACCAAACATGGCTTCTACCCTCATCCAATCCAAAATCTATTTTTTGTGCAAATCCTAAACTACTAGGGACCTATGTGTATAAGAATGGCTAGGTGTCCACCTCCTATTGGAGCAAAACCAAATAAAGAAAGCCTTGGTCATGTCTTGACTGGTCACCCACACCCTCCCCTCTTTATTTTCATGGTATTATACAACTATACCTACTTTCAATCCCAACCCCCCATTCAAACCCTCATCCATCACCACCACTCATTCCTTCATGACAACATCCCACACAAACTCCTAGGAATACCCTATCTAGCCCTAATCCCCAAGCAACCTCTCTCTCTCTCTCTCACACACACACACACACACACACACATACACACACACACACACACTCTCTCTCTCTCTCTCTCTCTCTCTCTCTCCTCCATTACTACACACTCCCTCTCTCCCTCAAAACCAATCACTCCTCCCCTCTTTTAACCGAAACAATCACCACCACCATTACCTTCCCTCCTCCACCACCACAACATCAACCACCTCCACCTCCTCCCTCCATTGCAACTCCACCCGAACTTCCTCTCTTCCTTTCAACCCGCCACAACCACTATACGACCATTACCATCCCCCACTGCTAACAACAGTCGACCGACACCATCACCACTATCACCACCACCTCCTCAATTTTCTTCCATCATTACCCCCACGTCCCTCTTTTCCTCCTCCTCCCCTCGCTTGAGACCGCTCCACTATTACCACCATCACCAAGCTACCACCACCTTCACCATCATCCACGACCACCACCATCATCTCTCCCATAACTTCTTTTGCTGCTACTATTATTTTCGCGACTGTTGCTACTTGCTGCGGTTGTTATGACTGCTGCCGAGCCCCCTCTGGCGACCCCCGACAACTGGCGACCTCCCCCTTGGGCACCCCAATGACCGATGACCCTGTCGCAGCATCCCCGACCTCTACCACTGCCACCTCTACTCCTACTGTTGCTGCTACTTATACTCCTATTGCTACAAGTGCTATTGCCTTAGCTGCTGCTGCTGACCGTTCTTGCTACTGCCGTTGTCGGAGAATCTCCAGCAGGCTGGAGCACCTCCCCACCGACCACCAACTGCAGAAGAACCCCTAGATGACCTCCATAGTAGCATACTCGACCCCAAGCCGCTGGGCTGAGAACAGACCCGAGCACACGCCCAGTCTAGTTCAACTGAGTTCAACCACCTGTTTTAGCGAGACAATACCTCCCTCCTCGCTCGACCGATTCCTGAAACGTCTTCTCTGGTATTCTCTCTACTTAACCCCCCTATAATGTGTTCAATTAGAATAATTTAGTTTACTTTCTGTTGTAAGTAATTTAAGTTCCAAAATTGAAGAAAAACAATTTTATAAAACTTGAAAATCTTTGATACGGAGTTGGTCCCGTCAAACCAAAAAATCTCGTTGCGTACCGATTACACCAAAAGATGCGTACATTATTTTACGACGTGTGATCTTTGACGGAATTCAATTCGGTTGCGTGTATACGACGAAACGAACATGTATCCGTAAAAAATCTCCGTATCATAACATTTTTAATTATCCAATTACTTTTTGCACGCTTGTCGTATCGTGAAAAAACTTTTGCCATTGGACTCGCAGAGTTTGACTTGTCCTATGACCCAAGTTTCATCTGATTTTGAGGCAGTGATCAGATCGTCGTTTTGTGGGCCCCACAGTCCGTTCCAACGGACGTTTTTGTGATCGGCTCATCGAAATCCAAATATGGACATACCGTTGAATTCGTATCGTCGTTTAGAACTTCATTGAACTATAATATGCTAAGTTTTAAGATCTTTGTTCCTAGCACATTTTTCGGTGCAAGGCGGGCCCACATATGGATCCTGTGTTGTTCAGACACTGATATTTTGTCCCTGTGTCCAAATTGGATATATGGATATATTTTTCTAAGTATTTCACTCATTCCGAGACTGTTGGTGATATTTTTGACAGCATCCGTAGACATCTACTCTAGCCCCCTTCTTGTGATGTTACTTCCTTAGTGAGTTTGTGTTCGAATCTTCGTCTGACTTCCAGGCAAGTATACCTTGTCTTGTTTTACTATTTAAATTCAATGATTATAGTTCATATATTTATTTCTTTAAATATTATATAACTGTGTGCGTCTGAGAATGATTCGGGTGCAGTCGACGAAGGCGTTGATGTTAGGACTTGTGTTTGAGCTAGTGTCTAGTGGACGCACCTAAAGCTGTGGAGTTATCATTATGACTCCTTGGGCCTTGTCACGTATCATTGCACATCACAGAGTGTGTTCATGTAGGGATGCGAACTTACGCACTTGACTGTCCGTCAGTGTGAGTAGCTCGTGTGATGGTACTTAGCATAATTGTATTGCTCTAGGTGACTTGTATTATAGTTACGAGATATCTATGTCGTATTTGAGACTTGTACATTGGCATTGGACGGGGAGAATGACTAGTAGGCGTATGGGACATACACCTCCTTTATGCAGATACTGCGTTCTTTGAAGCGATACGGACGCATATATATGTAGATCCCGCATTCTTCGGAGCGTTATGGACGTTACATGTGCAGATACCGCGTTCTTCGGAGGAATACAAACGTATATATATATATATATATATATATATATATATATATATATATATATATATATATATATATATATATCGGAGCGTTATGAGCGTTACATGTGCAAATACTACGTTCTTCGGAGTGTTGGACATTATGCCTACACCTACCAGTACGTACTAAGGTTGTCCTCAGATTGCATACACTTAGAAGGATAGTTTACCCTGATTCACTTTACTCAGTATTTACATTATGGCATGTACTTTGTGAATCTTGTTACGTCCCTCTGAGGACCTAGTTCCCTTCCAGGTTATTGAGCAGGTTGCATGATGCTTGGTCTGGTGGTGTGTTGGACATCTTTGCAGGTATATTTATATATTTCGTTTATTACAGTTATGTTCTACTTCCCATTATAATTTTGCTGTTATAGCCTAGTATTTATAGGCCTATATTGTTCTTTTGGCCTACTCGAATGGATGTATTATTGAACTGTAGACTAATTATGCGTACCGTTCCTTCTTAAAATTTATTTATCGTGGATTGGGATTTTGTTTAGTTGTTGGAAGTTAGAACTTGATATTTAGCTTAATCACTTGACCGTGGACATCGTAAGTGCACTTCGTCGGGTCCATTAAATTGGAAAGCCCTACGGAGTTGTACCAGCTGGTCATTGCCATGTGTATGGTTCCATATATTGTGGGACTGAGACATGACAAATTAGTTGGATAAACTGACCTCCAAACCAACCATCCGGCGAGACATCATCTTCAAACTAAACCACCCAAGAAATATGAGGTGTGAGATTTTGAGTTTTGTTTGTATTTTATTTTTTTATTTGGTTTAATTGGATAAACCGCCTCCAAACCAACTATCCAAACTAAATCACCCACCACCCAACCACCCAAACCAACCATGCAATTAAACCACCCAGGACATGTTTCCACTAGATTGATTGGCGAAAACTATTTTTTTCTAAATATTCACAAACTTCTTTCAATATATCAAATTTCGTATAAATTTGTATCGATAGATTAAAATTTATGTATTTTCAATCTTGGATGAATTCATGTCGCTTGGCAAGTGGACCCAGGGCCGGCCCAGAGGGTGAGCGAGGTGGGCGACCACCCTAGGCCTCTCAATAGACAAGGTCCCTAGGCGGGTACCAATGTTACTTACTAGTCCAGTGAGTCATTGTAACTGTAAGGTCCAAACAAGTTATAGACTCACTTAAGTAATACGTCATAGTAATAACTTTAGTTGGAAGATAGCTCAAATGGGATCTACATCCACTTATACATGGTAAGTTTTAGTAATTAAAATGGCAATAACAGATTTGAACCATCGGTCAAGAAATGCATTGAGAGAGCTATTACCACGAAACAAACTAATTTACTTTTTTTTTTTCAAATATCTGTTATCATTATAAGAGTTAATTTTTTTCTTTTGTCTCCAAATGTTCTTGTTTCTATTTTTCTTGTTTGACTGTTAGAAAAAAAAGACACTAATGTTACTCAACCAATTATTTATTATTATTTTATTTGTTAATTTTTTAGAAGATTTTTATTTATAAAATTAATATTCGTCAGTAAAATTTATTTAAAAAAATTAAATATTTTTTATTTATTTGTTCAAAAGGTCTCGTTTTTTAATTTTGTGCTAGGTCCCAAGAGTACTCGGAGCCCTGAGTGGACCAGAGAAGATCCCTTGCGTCATACACATTGGACGACTTCGTGAGATATTGATGAAGATAAGATTGGAATTGGAATATTGAGATTACTCCTCCTTTCAGCCTCATAATCTGACGTTGGTTTGAGGCTTTTTGCTGTATTATATACTGAGCTTTAGGAGATACCCGGAGAATTACAATATGACATGTGTACGTGTGTTCCGCTTTAATATGTGGTGATAGTGAAGGTGACTCAAAGTGATCAATAGGCAGGCACATCATGGTCTACATCGATTGGGAAATTGGATTCTATTCTGTCTCCTATAATATCGATGGTATGATGGTATCTCCGTACCTCCTCCTCCTCCTCCTCCTCCTCCTCCTCCTCGCTCTCTCTCTCACACACACACACCACACCACACGCACACAAAAAAATAAAATAAAAAATTCAACACTAATCCTTATTCTCAGAGTGGATTGGTGACCACCTACAAAGTCCTCCCATATATATATATATATATATATATATATATATATATATATATATATATATATATATATATATATATATATGAGGAGGGATCCATATCTTCTCCAATTATGTATCAACGAATAGTTTCATATTATCGAACCACCCTATGTTAATGGATTAGATTATGATTTAGTGGGTGAGATTAAAAGATGTGGACCCCACCACCTTTTAACCTCAACTGTAACGACGTATTTCGTTCAAGCGGACAGTCGATTCAAACGACGCAAGTGCAACGACCCGACCCGCTTTGCTCAACGAAAAAACTCGTTTGAGGCAAAGAATTTTTCGACTTGACCCTTCAGGAGTTCCGACTTAGGCTTTTAGAGGCTCGCTCGGAGTATCGCTCGACCGAGGCGAATCATCGCTAAGGTGGGTGGCTACGATGAACTTATCTTTGTTTAGCCAACACACTTAAAATATGAACGATATATGCTAGTTGCTAGAGAATCACCCCATCTATGCTAATAAAGAATACAACGCACCTAGCTGAGAGAATAATCCCAACTTGTATTGCTTGGGTTAGAACATGAAAAATGAAACTTTGTTTATAAATAGACCCTCGCATGCTACCTTTGCCTTGTGCAAGTAGATCCCGCTATGCCTCGAGTAGATCAACGTGTACTCTTCGTAGTGCACTATTCACTTGGTTATACTGTACGTCCCTAGATAATATCGTTCGGTGTGTCCCTTTACAATTTTACTCCTCGCTTTACACACAGACCGTGCCAATATAAATGTCTATGTTTAATATAAATGCATGCTTACTTACTTGTAGTTTGTACTCGTTGCCTCGTTTCAATATTTGCCACACGAAATCATGCCACAATCAAGTAAACACTGTCACGCCCCAGTCCCAAAATACGTAGGACTAGAAATACGTAACACGCCAGCCGTATGTATACGAACTCCAATATATGGAAACCATATACACACGTACGCTGTACATGAATATCCAATCCACAGTGGTAAATATATGTCACAACAAGTCACACGCAGTTCTATATCTCATCCACAGCACAAATAATAGAATAAAGGAAATCAATAACTGAATATCAAAGAAGCAGTCTCAAAATCTCAAAGTGCAATAGTCGGGTGGAGACAATTCCATTGCAAATCGACTATAATAAACTACTAAAGAGAGAAGAGAATAAACTCTAATATAAGAATAAATGTCTAGAAGAGAATAGCAACTAGAATCTCTAAACAGCTGCAAATGAATCACATATAATCAGAAGATAAGATCGTCTCAGACTGATAGGTAGCGTCAGGTCCAGGTCCATACTCCTGTGGATACTCCTGCTCATCTATATCTGGAAAATGGACCAGGTCCTCAGAGGGACGTAACAAGTATACTTAAACACATGCCAATAAAGTACTGAAATTAAACATCCATTGGGGTCGCCTAACCATCTATGTGAATACAGTTAAGAACACCTTTTCCCACAAGTGAGCTATCTGGCTGAAAACTGGGATTTGGCATGGTTCTCTTTTGAAGAGCCAGGGGCCTAAAAGGCACGTCGTCTTTTGAACGCCGGTGGCCCGCCTGATAGTACATAATATATAGTGGTCATCATCACCCGTATCTCCAGCGGAGAATCCGGGCTTCACAGAAAAAGTGCAAAGGAGCTCAAATGCGGTACTTGTTGTTCTCCCCACCCAATGCTCTAAGCATGTCATGTCCATGACACGATAAACCTCTAATAACCGCCAGGTCTACTAGTATGCAAAGTTTCTATTGGCAGTTATCCCTATCCATCGCACGACCTATACGTACCAGTGGCCAGCCGAGTACGCAAGTCCGTGTCCTACATGTGACTCACACTCGTGTAAGAATAGTGTCATGGCCAATGAAACATAAATGCCTCATGAAGATGGAGTAGTCTCATAAAGTAGGTCCAATGCATGTACATAAATAAAAACATAGTACGACGACACCGTCGTTGCACCCAAGTTTCCTTGGACGCGCAGTTTATATAGCAGTTAAAATAAATAAACTAAATAAGCAGAAAATAAACATGCATGCCTCATATGGAATGTAAAAACAGTACAATGGCAAGGTATACTTGCCTGGCAAAAAATCTGTAAAGTGTACGCGCCCAAATGTCAAGGACACTGAACCTGGAACTAAGGACTCCGGACAACGTCTCCGGATGCTGAAATAAACATCACCAACGTTTCCGGAATAAGCAAAATAGCTAAAAAACACATCCCTTTCGTCCCATTTGGACACAGGGGCAAAACGGTAATTTCGGGCAAAAGTGGGGTCCACGTGTGGCCCACTTTGCACCGAAAAGCGTACCGAGGGTAACAGTCTCTAAATGGGACAAACTATGGGTCAAACAACTCTAGATGTCAATATGAACCCAACGGTATGTCCAAAATTGGATTCCGATGAGCCGAACAAAATTTGGTCCAAAAAGTCAACTATGGGACCCGCCAATTGGCGATCTGGTCAACCATCTCAAAAATGCGTGAAAATTGGGTCACAGGACCAGCGTGTTACCACGAGTCCAGTGGCGCAAGTTTCGTCGCAATCTGACAAGCGTGCAAAAAATACGTGCGAGTTCCACAAAAGTGGCAACACGAGATGTGTCCACGGATACGGCCTGATTCCGGCGCGCTCACGCGTCCGAATCAGTCCCCACAAATTTTCACGTGTCCCGTTATGCTGTGTGCACCATTTGGTACACTTGGCACACGGCGGGGCGGTCCCGTTTGGCGGGGCGCGCTCCGATCTCCAACTTTTGGAAAACCGGAAAAAGTGGGTGCGCACAGTTTTGTGACGAATATATTTTTATCCACAGCAACTAATAGCACAAAGTTATAATACATAAAATAAAATAGGTCATGTAATCTACAGGTATCAAAAAGAATCACTGAATTCGGATCTCTGTGGTGGGAGATACGAACTCGGCAATATGGGTGGTCAATCTGGAATTCTGCGATTGCAGAATTCTGTCTGCTCGTCCAACTTTGGACGCTGTTTTTCACCTAGGGACACACGTTTTCCGAGGTTGACTATAATACAAATACTGGAGAGGGTTGAGGGAAGATCATACCTATGAAAACGGAACAGCGTTTGGTCGAGCGAGTCAACGGAAAAATACGCTGGAGCGAAGGTGCCTCGAGTGGGAAACTGCAGTTCGCGATGTCGGCGTCGACGGGATGGTTGGATGGCTTGGAGGGGCTTCTCTGGCTGCGGTGACGGCTCTAGATGGGAAGGAGAAGTCTGGAGTTTCTAGGTTAGGGTTTTTGAGAGCTATTATATATATATATATATATATTTATATATTAGAAGAGAGAGGGGGTATGTAGCGGGTTGGACTATCCGCGGGTTTGAATGGAAGTAAAGGGTCGGCGGCTAATTCGGCTGTAGGAGAAGTCAATAGGCGGGTGGGTTAATTTGTAAGGGAAGGGCGGTCAGCAGCATCCTGCTGTAGACAAGTTCCAAGGGACTTATGTCTAAGTAGGACTATTAATATATATATTATACTTATTATATTAGTATTATTATTATTATATACTTATTTTTTTTCTTTTCTTTTCCTTTCTTTCTTTATAAAATATATATACATAAGAAAATTTATAGATTAGGGTATTGCACATCGTTAGGCTAGCAACAGCTCGAGGGGTCTCCTACATGGAATAAATTCCGAAAAATTCCTGATGGTCCCACAAGTCATCTAAGTGCCCGAACACCTAACATAAAAATTATTAAAAATCTATTTCTCCTATTTGGACCTAATTACTACAATTTAATTAATAATTAATAAATAAAGGGTATATACGATTTTCTAGGAAGGGGGTTTTACATTCTACCCAACTTGTAAAAATTTCGTCCTCGAAATTAAAATTAAGCCACGATAGAATGCAAGGATGATATAAGATATAAATAAACAATGTAAATTTATACCTTGGTCTGCGAATAGGTTCAGAAAACGCTTGCGCATGTCGTCCTCGCGCTCCCAAGTTGATTCTCCTGGTGCGCCATGCCTCCATGCTACGCGAACCAAGGGAATAGACTGGTTTCTCAATACCTTCTCTCGACGATCAAGGATTCCCACGGGTTGCTCTTGGTATGACAAGCTCGGCCCAATAGTGATCTCCGAATGGTCGAGAACATGACTGCTGTCTGTCACATATCGCCTGAGCTGCGACACATGGAATACGTCATGTACTCCCTCCAGTGAAGGTGGTAGCGCATGTCGATATGCCACCTCTCCAACTCTCTCGAGCACGTCAAATGGTCCAATATACCTTGGACTCAACTTGCCGCGCCCTCCGAATCGGATGGTGCCTCTGGTCGATGATATCCTCAAGAAGACGTGATCGCCCTCTTTGAACTCCAAAGGACGACGATGAAGGTCTGCCCACTGCTTCTGCCTGTCTTGCGCTGCTCGCAAGTGTCCCTGAATCTTCTTGACTGTCTCTACGGTGTTGACCACCAACTCGGGTCCCAAAATCTGACGTTCTCCCACGTCACTCCAACACACAGGAGACCTATATTTTCTCCCATACAATGCTTCAAACGGAGCCATCTGAATACTCGCTTGATAGCTATTGTTGTAAGAAAACTCTACAAGATGTAGGTGGTCCTCCCATGATCCTCCGAAGTCTAACATGCAAGCCCTCAACATGTCCTCCAAGGTCTGAATAGTACGCTCCGACTGCCCATCTGTTTGCGGGTGGTAAGATGTACTGAACTTCAGACGAGTACCAAGACTCTCTTGCATGCTCCTCCAAAAGTGCGATGTGAAGCGCGAATCTCTGTCCGATACAATGCTGACTGGTATGCCGTACAATCTCACGATCTGCCTCATATATAAATCAGCTAAAACTTCTGTAGACTGACCCACTCTAAAAGGTATAAAATGGGCTGACTTGGTGAGTCGGTCCACTATTACCCACACTGCATCTCTCCCACTTGGACTCTTGGGAAAACCCGTGACGAAGTCCATAGTGATGTGCTCCCACTTCCACTCTGGAATCGGAAGTGGTTGCAATAATCCTGCTGTCCTCTAGTGCTCCGCCTTCACTTGTTGACATATCAGACATTTAGCTACAAAGCGAGCTATCTCTCTCTTCATCCCATGCCACCAAAAATGCTGTCGTAAGTCACGATACATCTTGGTGCCTCTAGGATGAATAGAATAGATCGAACTATGAGCCTCTGTCATCAGCTCCTGTCAAATCTCTCCATTTGGAACATAAAGACGATCACCACATCGTAATGTCCCATCCTCATGAATGCGCAATCCGGTCTGCTCTCCGGCCTCTGTCCTTTCCTTTAGTCTCCTGAATCTGGCATCTGTAGGCAAAGCTGCCTTAATCCTCTCTACCAATGATGATTGTACTTGCAAGTTGGCTAGTGTCCCATCTGCTCCGGGTAGTATCACTTCAATGCCAAGCTCTTGCAAGTCCTCCAAAAGTTCCCTCTGAGCTGTCAAGAAGTAAGATGCTGGCTTCCGGCTTAACGCGTCTGCTACCACGTTAGCCTTGCCTGGATGATAATGTAGCTCTATCTCAAAATCTTTCATCAACTCGAGCCATCGACGTTGCCTCATATTTAACTCCTTCTGCGTGAAGACGTACTTGAGACTTTTGTGGTCTGTATAGATTTCCACTCGTTCCCCATATAAGTAATGTCTCCATAGCTTCAGAGCAAATACAACGGCTACAAGTTCCAAGTCATGAGTCGGATAATTCTTCTCATGTACTCGTAACTGCCTAGATGCATATGCAATCACCTTGCCATGCTGCATCAATACGCATCCCAAGCCTTTTCCTGATGCGTCACTGTAGATCACGTAACCTCCTGATCCTGACGGAATCGCCAATACTGGTGCTGTAGTCAGTCGCTTCTTCAACTCTTCAAAGGCTGCTTGACACTCGTCGGTCCATATAAATTCTTGATCTTTACAAGTCAGACGAGTCATAGGTGCCGCTATCCTTGAGAAGTTTTCCACGAACCGTTGGTAATATCCCGCAAGTCCAAGGAAACTCCTCACCTCTGCTGCTGATTTAGGAACAGGCCATGTCTCAACTGCTGAGATCTTCTCTGGATCAACAGAAATACCATCTCCTGTAATAACATGTCCTGTAATAAGAGCAACTTTAGCATTGTTGTTGAATGGAATGCAAAGTGCTTTGTTATATTAATATTATTATTAATATATTAGTTAATTATTAAATTCTTATTTTCTTTTCTTTTCTTTATTTATAAAATATATATATACATATATATATATTTATATATACATATATATATATATACTCAAGAAAATTTATAGAATAGGGTATTGCACATTGTTAGGCTAGCAACTGCTTGAGGGGTCTCCTACATGGAATAAATTCCGAAAAATTTCTGATGGTCCCACAAGTCATCTAAGTGCCCGAACACCTAACATAAAAATTATTAAAAATCTATTTCTCCTATTTAGACCTAATTACTATAATTTAATTAACAATTAATAATTAAAAGGGTTTATACGATTTTCTAGGAAGGGGGTTTTACACCTTTACCCCTCGCATGTATTTCAGTGCAAAGTGGGCCACACGTGGACCCCGCCTTGACCCAAAATTACCATTTTGCCCTGTGTCCAAATTGAACGAAAGGGTAGTGTTTTCTAGTTATCTCGCTGATTCTGGGAACATTAATGATATTTATTTCAGCATCCGAAGACGTTTATTCGGAGGCCATAGTTTCTGATCCTTTGTACTTGAAGACTGGACGCTTACACTATTCAGATTGCTTGCCAGGAAAGTATAACTTGCCATTGTACTATGATTTATATTTTATATAATACATGTATTTTATTTCTGTCCATTTAGTTTAAATATTTTAACTTCTATATAACCTGCACGTCCAAGAATAACTTGGGTGCAACGACGGTGGCGTCGTATTTTGTTTTTATTCTATAGTATGCATGTTGACCTAGTTTATGAGAATACCCAATTATCATGAGGCATTCTTATGATTCATTGGCCATGACACTGTTGTTACACGAGTGTGAGTCTCATGTAGGACACGAACTTGCGTACTCTGCTGGCCACTGGTACGTATAGGTCGTGCGACGGATAGGGATAACTGCTGATAGAAATTACATGCTAGAAGACCTGTCAGTTATTTAGAGGTATCATCGCGTCATGGATGTGACATGCTTATAGCATGGGATAGGGAGAACAACAATAAGGCGTTTGGGCTCCTTTGCATTTTCTTTGTGTAATCCGTACGCTCCGCCGGAGATGCTCGGTCATGATGACCACTATATACTATATTATTACCTGGTGGCCTCTGAGGTTCAAAAGGCGTTATGCTTTTTAGGCCTCTGAATCTCCGAGAGAATTATGTCAATCCCATTTTGGCCAGATAGCCCACTGGTTGGAAAGTTGTTCTCAAACTGCATTCACATAGATGGTTAGGCGACCAATTGGATATTTATTTTCAGTACTTTATTGGCATATTTCTATGTATTTTGTTATATCTCTCTGAGAACCTGGTCCCTTTCCAGGTATAGACTTGCAAGATTATCCACAAGAGTACGGATCCGGACCTGACGCTTCATACCAGACTGAGAAGGTCTTACCTTCAGAGTACCTTTGATTTTTCGCAGCTGATGGATATTCTATTTGCTATTTTTTATTAACATTTATCTTATATTAGAGTTGATCTATTCTCTTATTTAGTTTTGGTATAGTCGATTGGTAGTGGATTTGTCTCCACCCGACTCATTCTTGATACTTCATACTTGAGATTCAGTTATTTATTTCCTACTTCTTTATTTATGCTGTGGATGAGATATAAATTATGTGTGACTTGTGTTGACAGTATATTATCACTTGTGGATTTGATATTCATATTACAGCGTATGTGTGTATTATGGCATCCATATATTGGAGTTGCCATATACATACGGCTGACATGCTTACGTATTTCTAGTCCTACGTATTTTGGGACTGGGGCGTGATAAATTGGGTGACTCGATTCCGAGTGGTGTATGGATCATTTAGAAATGTCCAAATGGATTCAGAGTTCTCGTGTGATAGTCGAATTGAACGATTGGAGAAATATCTTGAATAAGTGATAAGGCTTATATCGAATAGGGATTCATGGAAATGGAAATCGATATCTTGGTTAAGAAAACTTTTTGGAAACTTGAAGTATCGTACGAGCGATTTCGGATTGAAATAAACGGATTGAATTTGGATACATTATCGATCGAATAGAAGTAAGCCAGCGAATAAACATTGTGGTTCGATGAAAGAGGTAAACGATAACGAATTTGACTTGGAGTTTGGAAGAAGGATCTTGATTCTAGTTCGAAAGGATAACCTTCAAAATAAGTCCCAACGAGAACGATTATCTTGCGGGAGCGCCGACGTGGTAATTTCACGTACGGCGGGGATGATCGAAATCACGGGAACACATTCGATAATTTTTCCAAACGAACTCGATGAATAGAATGTATCAAAAATTGAATAGGCCTGGGCTTGAATATTTGATACCTAGTTGTTTGGAGGAATGCTAGATGTAGACTATGAATTTACCGAACGGTAGCATTAAAATTGGATGGTTTTGCTAGACGGATTATAATCACTGCATGAACAGACATGACGTGATGGATTTTTACATATAACTTAAATGGAGCAAAGTAAAATTATAAGGTGTCTCGATCATGCCGAAGATAACCATAACGTTCAAACGTTCTTGTCTTGTGTGAGCGTAACTCTATGCTCGTACATGCATCATGCTCGGATTAGGATAATTATTCAGCGGAAGCATTGACGTGGTGATCTCACGTCCAACAAGGGTGATCGAACTTGTGGGAGACCGGAGCATGACAACTGATTGATAGTCTTGACTTTTGGTTCGACACGATAAGACGAATTTAGGAATACAAGTGAATCCAAAGTATTTCAGGGATAATTTAGCCTAGGACCTGAAACAATCACGCTTGATGGTTTCTTGAATGGATACATAAATATTGTTGGATGACTTGGAGTTATAAACAAAAGGTTTAGAAATGAATCCTGGCTTGGTGGTCTAGAATTGGGATAGATATATGGATTTTATCAAACATGTTAAGGAGATAGACTATGCAAATTGCTAGGCTTGTCCTGCAACTTGGATATCACGAATTTTACTGAACGGACTCGAACCCCTGTACAAATGAACATGCTAATGAGCGTAGGATGATCCGTGCTCGATATTTAAAAATCTGAGTGAAACGTGCTTAGGTAGAATATTTCGTACAAATGAACAATGATTTGACCTTAGGAATTAGGGCGAGCATCGTGCGATAAATTTGTACGATGAATCATGTGCTTGAACTTGTACCTATGACCTTGTGAGCTGACCTAGCAATAAGGTAGACGACCCTGTGCCGAGTGAAAGGACTTGTGTAACCAAATTTAGAATATTGCTTGAACAAGCCATAGAATTAGGGCAGCAAGACTTAGAGTTAAATTAGGAACGGTAACTTGTGCTATGTTTGACCCGAACGGATGGACGCTAGTCGGTTAACCCGAATAGATCGTGCTTAACGGTAGTGCAAATAATTGATTTGAGTTAGAATGGAAATGACTTAGAATTTGATTGACCCTGTCAGAAGTATCCTTGTGATTTGTAAAACGAGAACCTTTAATATTTTCGCAAGTAGCTTATCCAATTTCACTATCGCTAAGTTTGGTTGAATGCATATGTTTAAGGGTCGCCTTGAACGTGTGCACGATCCAAGACTAAATAATATTTGAAACTCGAGTGCTAAGACTTCGCTATCGCTATGTTGGTTGACAATCATATGTTTAAAGGATGCTTTGAATATGTGCCTGATCCAGACTCGCGATATGCTGATCTCGAATGCTAGTGCAAGTGAATATCTGTATGAATAAGTATAACGACTTGTATAAGTTTGCCTCAGCCTTGATCATCATTTAAGATGGATTATAACGTACCCCACGTTAAGTAGTATATATTCCGCGCTAAGGCGCAATATAGACTGAGTCAGATCTTGGATTGAGTGATAGAGTAATTCAATAAGACCGACCCAGCAAACACATGACACGATATATGGAACGAATATTAAATTGTGTTCGAACGAATCTAGTGGTACTGATTGCTACGCTTGGGATAGATTCGATATTGCGATAGAACGGCTTGCGCTCAGGAAGTCTCGAGGACGAGACTTTTTTCTGAGTGGTGTATAATGTAACGACCCATTCCGTTCAAGCGGACTGACGATTCAAACGGAGCAAGTACAACAACCCGACCCACTTTGCTCAATGAGAAAACTCATTTGAGGCAAATGATTTCTTGACTCAGCCCTTCAGGAGTTCCGGCTTAGGCTTTCAAAGGCTCACTCAGAGTATCGCTCGACCGAGGCGAATCATCGCTAAGGTGGGTGGCTACGATAAACTTGTCTTTGCTCAGCCAGCACACTTAAAATATGGACGATATATGTTAGTCGCTAGAGAATTACTCCATGCATGCTAATAAAGAATACAACGCACCTAGCTAAGAGAATAATCCCAACTTGTATTGCTTGGGTTAGAACATGAAAAATAAAACTTTGCTTATCCAACTGACTCTGGGATTCTAGTCCTCTGCCTCTAATGCCAAAGGTAATATCTGGGTGATGTCTCGGAATGAGATGTCATTCTTTATTGTGGATACTTTCGATCAAGCGATCTCGATTGCTATTCGATTCCCAGATTTTTTTCCTAGATATTTTACTCTCTTTTGTTCATGGAAGTAATGTCAAGCGGGATCGTCGACTACTCTGGGATAGGCTCCTTCTCGTCCAAAATGCTTGGCCTCTGCCTTGGCTTTGCGTTGGGGACTTTAACGCCATTATGAAATCTGAAGAGCATCTTGGTAGATGTGTGGCAGATACCTCCTCCATCCAAGACTTCATTAACTTTTAGCTGGCCTCCGGACTCATTGAACTTCCCTTCTCAGGCTGCCTGTTCACGTAGTTAAATTCGCAAGCTGGCCCAGATCGACAGTGGTCCAGGCTTGATCGAATTTTCTTGGACCACCGATGGCTAAAGTTCGCTGCGGGTTAAGCATTTGAGCATTTGAACCGTGCGGAGTCGGACCATGCACCCCTCATTCTTTCGATTAAATCCCATTTGCCTAGAGGGAAGAAAGGTTTTCGATTCTTTTCTTTTTGGCCTTCGCATACGAACCTTTTGGGCATGGTGACAGAGGCCTGGCACTCGGTTTCTCATGCCAACGGCCTGGTGTGTCTGGGTCTCAGGTTAGCGGCCACCAGGAAGGCGCTGTCTCGGTGGAGCTTCGAATCCTTCGATGAAATTTTCGAGGAGGTCAAGACTGCGGAAGCCACGGTGCTTGTGGCAGAGGCTGCATTTGATGGTTCAGACGATCCTACTCTACGATCCAGTTTGAATGTCGCCAAGGAAACACTCAAGCAGCAGGAGGCAATTAAAGTGGCATTCTGGCAACAGAAGGCCAGGCTTAAGTGGGTTGTAGATGGAGATCACAACTCCGCCTTCTTCCACTCATATGTCAATAATCGTCAGAAGAAACTCTCCATTCATCGGATCTGCAAAGAGGATGGTCATGTGACTAATTCTATGGAGGACATTAAAGCATAATCCATTTCTTTCTACTCCAACCTTTTTCAGAAGACTTTCGTGCATCAGGATGAGCATTTCCTTGCGGCAATTCCCTCTATCATTTCCGATGAGGACAACGCTATCCTCATGGTCACTCCTTCTATGGAGGAGGTGGAAGGGGTTGTTAAGGCTCTGGACTCTGGGAGTGCGGTCGGGCGGCTTCAACGGTATATTCTTCTCCAAGTGCTGGGATATCATCAAGGAAGACATGTTTGAGGAAATTCTATGCTTCTTTACTGGGTTTGGTTATCCGAAGTCTCTCTCCAGCACTAGGCTAGTTCTGATCCCTAAAAAGGACAACCCGGAGTCCTTTGCTGACTACAGGCCGATTAGCCTATGTAACTTCTCTAACAAGGTAATCTCGAAGCTCCTCTCCAATCGGCTGGTCGTTCTGTTGCCTTCTATTATTTTTCTGGAATAATCTGGCTTCATCCGCGGTCAGGAGATCGCTGCTAATATCTTGTTGGAGCAGGAGTTGATCTTGGAGTTGGGGTACAAAAACATGGGGGTAATATTGCCGTAAAATTAGATATGCTAAAGGCGTATGACCGATTGGACTGGCAATTCCTTATATAGGTGATGCAGAGGTTTGGTTTTTGTAACCAATGGGTGGACCTGATATTTTGTTCTATTAGTAATTGCTGGTTCTCTACGGTTACTAATGGAGAGGTGACGGAGTTTTTTCGGTCCTTTAGGCGGATGTGTCAAGGAGACCCTTTATCACCGGCCCTATTTGTGATTGCATCCGAGGCGTTAAGTCGGAACTTGCAAAAGTTTGCTATTCTTTATCCCACTCGCACCTATTCGGTTACTAGTGGGTGTCTGTGGGTTACGCACATGACCTACGCGGACGACGTCTTGATATTCTCTAATAAAGACAAGAGGGCGGTTAGAGTGCTCATGAACACTTTGAGGCAGTATGATCGGGACAAGCCTTAAACAAGGGCAAAAGTCAAGTGATCATTGATTGATACATATTTTCGGTGGATTGAAGAAGTAGTCTGACGGTAGTGACGGGATTCTCTCTCTCTCACCCTCCTTTCAAGTATCTTGGTTGTCCTCTCATGAATGGTAGGCGAAACTCGGCTATGTTTGACGCCCTCGTTAGGAAAGTTGGCGAATGTCTTCTTGGTTGGCATAATCCCCTTCTTTCCTATGGGGTAAGTTGACGCTCCTTCAACATGTTCTTTCATCCATTCTAATCTACACTCTAGCCTTTTGCAACCCCATTAAGTGCGTTATCTCTAGGATCGAGAAGATGTTCTCGTATTTTTTCTAGGGCTCCAAGGAAGGGGTGGCCTGTAGAACTTGGGTCAGTTGGGCGAAGGTAGTTCGTTCAACGATCGAAGGGGGGCTGAGAATTCAGAGACTTCACGAGATGGTGGGAACGTTGTCTTTGAAGTTGTGGTGGAAATTGAGAACAAATGAAGCCCTTTGGTGCAATTTTTTTCGTCAAAAATACTTTTCCAGATCTCACCCATGTCAGGTGGAGGAAACCTCGTAACATCTCCTATTTGGCGTAGGCTTCTGGAAGCTCGGGACAAAGGGGAAGAACTTATAGGTCTGCAGGTGGGCAACGGTACGTCCAGTTTCTTCTGGGAGTCGTGGCTGCCGCCGGGGAAGGTTTGGCCCGTAGAGGATCGGCCGACCGCTGTGGTGATGCGGCTTTCCATTTGTGACTGCTGGGATGAGGCGGGAGAGTAGGATTTGTGGATGGTCAGAAGCGTCGCGGGGGACGACGTTTGTGCAAGGGTGGAGGCGTCAGGCATCTCCTCCAACCAACATTGTGATAGGTGGATGTGGGTGGCCAACGCTTCAGGAGCTTTCTCGACGGGGTCCGCTTGGGATCACATAAGATTCAAATTTCCGAGAATGGATAAAATGGAGTTCATTTGGGGGCCGACCATTCCTCTGAAGTGGTCTGTGCTAATGTGGAGGATCTTGCTTGACAAATTGCCTTCGGACGACAACCTTCAACGCTTAGGTTTCTGCATTGCTTCTCGATGCCATTGTTGTCTTTCCCCTTATGCTGAAACAGTTCACCATTTATTCGATGAGGGTGATTTGGCAGTTGGCACCTGGAACCACTTCCATAGAGTTTGTTCAGTGAGGGAGAGGAAGAATGGGCTTCTTGATCGCTTGAATGGGTGTTGGACGTCGGGTTCCAAGAAAGAGCATCAGACTATTGTGGGCGCAGTTTGTTGGGTCCTATGGAAAGACAAAAATAAAATGCGGTACGAAGGCAGGCAATTCTTTCTGCATCAAGTGATTTTTGAGGTGGTTCGGCAAGTCGAGAAGACGGTTGGGGTTGTCCCCTGAGAGGTGCTTAGGCTTCTTGGACATGGGACTTTGGATTCCAGAGGGTTTTTGGGTTCGGTTTTTTGGGATGGGTATAGGTTTCATTTTGTGGCCACCCGGCGGATTTTTGTAGTCCGTTGCGGTTTTGCCAGCCTTTTGACTTTTCTGTATACATTTATCTTTCCAAATATATATATATATATATATATATATATATATATTCAGCACGTTAGCCTGGAATGACTGAGACTATGGATATGGCCGGTCCATTCGATACTTTTCTTTAATATTTTTAAAGAGGAGGCGGCGGCACTAAGGGATGTTTGGAGTGGTGCACAAATGTGGTTATTATTATTATACTTTCCCTCAGATGATGCTGAATTTTTAGTTTACTAAACCATGATATATAGCACTTTGGATAAGGTAAAGCAAATATATATATATATATATATATATATATAAAAGATTTTTCTATTTGACCCGTCAATTTTGTTTGCGGATTGACCCGTAGAGCCACGTGACGGCCTTCTACTGGCCGAGAGTTTGTTGGTAGGCCCAAGCTAGTAGGAAGGACAGTGGACTGCTACCGCATGGTTCTGCAGACCAATTCGCGGACAAAATAATATTTTCCATTTATAAATTCAATGTGACGTGTGAAAAGTTGTTCCAAACTTCTAGTGTAAATTTTATATGATGTATAAGTATGAAATAAAGTTTTTACACTGATATCTTTACTCTTTCAATTAACAACAAAGTTATGGCTCTTGAAAATGAAGATGGTATAAAGGTTTCAAGGTTATATAGACTTGTAAGGTAGAGAGATGTACAGATGGGTGACATATATGACCAGTTATCCTGAAGAATGAAGTAGACGTGATTCTCCTTCGAGACAATTTGGATATGGGTAGAATGCAAGTATCTAATGGATCGAGGAATCTTTGTTTCTACTCATTCTTCTTCTTCTTCTTTTTTTATGGAGACAAATTTTTTTTTGTGATGAGAAAGAACAAGAGGTATCAATGTGTTCTCTTGATGCCAAAACACTACTCAAAATATATACTATGAAGTGGGAATGGAATTTATTGGTTTTTGTTTGATAAAAAGTGGATGATGCTCTTATATAGTATATAAATTGACATAAGTTGAATGTTTATTAAAGAGATAAGTTAAATAAAAAAAAGTTAAGGAATGAGGAAATTGATTTTATCATGAATATAAACATGACATTTAACTAAGGATTTCTTTTCCTCATTGAAGACTTGTAACTCTTCAATTTATAACTCGAGCTTATATTTTCAACAATTTTCTCTTGAATTTTTTTCTTCCATGATTTCTTCTAGCTATTTCTTTCTCACAAGTTCATCTGTACTACTCGATTTCACTTTTTTTTTAATATGTTCTCTTCTCTCTTGTAACTCGACACACGATTATTTTTGCATATCTATATTGACCGTTGTTTCGATATTATAGAAATGCAGAAAATATATTTAGATGTCTCTCTATACACTAACAATAATTGTGTATAAATTTATACTATTCTAACAAACATAACACTACCATAAATTATATTTGATTAATAATCATTTCTTGATAGCTAGATAATAACAATTACTCTTTTACTATTGAACCAAGAGCTTGCTCCACTTGAATAGAAAGGATCAGATGCAGTGGTGTAGGCACGTGGTGCTCTGTCCCTGTTCGCCATCGCAAGTTTTGGACGTTGAAATAACAAACAAACACAACCAAAATATGATGAAATAACGATATTTTTAGCGACGTCATATTAAAACGTCGCTAATATTAAAGATTTGAGCGACTCCAAAAATAAACATCGCTATACGTCGTTATTGGCGACATATAGTGACTATAATTCAGTTTTTTAAAAGATTAGTCGCTATAAGCTTCTTTAAGGTCGCTAAATGTCGCTGTATTTTTTGATTTAGCAACGTTTAGCGACGCTAATTTTTTTAATTTTTAGCGACATTTTTAGCGACGTCTATAACGTCGCAAACTTTTGAATTAGCGACGTTTAGCGACGTCTATTTATGACGTCGCTAATTTTTTTATTAGCGACGCCATAAGTAGACGTCGCTAAACGTCGCTAAAATTTTTAATTTAGGTTTTGATTTCCCCCTTCTGTCGAATTCTTCCCCCAAATTTTCAAAAACTTTCCCTCTTCCCCCTCCCTCTCCGGCGAATGGCCCCCTCCGGCGTCCTCCACAGCCCCCTACTCCGGCGTCCCCCCATCCCTACCCCCACCGGCTCCCCCACAGCCCTCCTACTTCGGCGAACCCCCCGAGTGCCCCCCTCCCGCACGGCTCCTCCCTTCCGCCGTGTCTCCTCCCCTCTGACGACGTCGGGCTTTTCCTCCTCCTCCTCCTCCTCTAGGTAAACCCTAATTCGATCTTTCTATATCTCTCTCTCTCTCTCACAGATGCACACGATATGACGCTGACATAGACATGAAACACACACACTGACACAGATACGACATACACACACTGACACAAACACGACACAGACTGTCACAGAGGGTGTAAACTCTAACCCTAACCCGATCTCTCTACCTCTCTCACAAATGTAGACACGATTTGATACTGACATAAACATGACACACACACACTGACACAGACAGGACACAGACTGTCACAGAGGGTGTAAACCCTAACCCTAACCCTAACCCTAACCCTATCTCTCTCTCTCTTTCTCTCTCTGATATTTAATACTATATAATTAGTACATAACTTATATTATCATGACTTACTAACTTAAAATAACTGCTACTAACTTAATATAACTGATACCAACTTAATATCAATACTAATACTAGATGAAACTAGACTAACTATACAAACTTAGCTTTCTATAACTAATGTCTGATATTCTAACTTGATATCTAACTCAAATAACTAAAATCTAAACTTTACCTTAGCTGATAATTACTAACTAGCATTCACTAACAATGCATCTAACTGATACATTCATCAGTTAGTGAACACACATAGTAGTACACAAACACAGTGGACTAAAAACTAATGCCGCCACTACTGATATTCCCTATAATATATACATCAATACCTTCCTACTGAAGGCACTAACCTAAGCCCCATCAGTGTACTACTGATACCAAACTATACTGACATCAAGCCCTCAGTTATAGTGTGATCAACTCGAGCTTAGTATACTAAGACTATCCTTAATTGCCATACCTGATATAACCCCCATCCAAATATGATACTAACAGATATGAATCTTTCTCACAATTGATACCTATATCCATTCCTCATCTACACACAACCAAAGTTGATACACATAAGGTACACAGAGATTCCTCTAATCTTCTAATGCCTTTGTGATACTCAAGTTTAAAATGCAACTTTAAATTGCTGCTGCCTAATGTCGCACCCTACTTTGTACGATGGTGTGCACAGACCCTGTGAAGTCAACCGTAACACTCATGTGCACATCAAATATGCACTGTCGGGTCTGTACAGATGGTGTGTGCAACAGCTCTCCCCATCTCACTGCTCACTGTGTTGCTCCCCAAATCTGCTGTCAACATGACATATACTCCTATGGACAGGCACTCCCTATAACCAAATGACTAATACTTAAAGCAGTGCACAAACCCTAACCCTAACCTAAATTTGCTCAGTTGACACTCACTGATACACTGCAATATGAGTATCCAGGATACAGAGTCGAACGAAGAAGTATCAGTGCTAGGACTAGGTATATCAGTGCATGTACTGTATTCCTGAGTATTCTTATGTGTGTGTAGACGAGTAGGTGTATAACATAATTGGGTATTCATAGTATATATGCTAGGACTAGGAGTATCAGTGCATGTACTGTATTTAACGATGAGTATATACTTGAACGATGTCTATTCATCTTTGTAGAAGTATCTAGAAATGTATATAAATTATTATCTGCATCATCGTTCGTGGATGTACAAACGCCATCCTGATGACATATGCGGTGTGCGGGATATTAATGGAGAGGTTAATTTAGATTTAAGAGCCACGATTGTCACGTATTCATGGAGAGGTTAATTCTGATTGCATTATGGGAATTCTTACTGCAGGTCATTTGGGATCTATTGACAGAGCTCAGCATATTCTTCAGAGATCTTTGTTCTACTAAGTTGCTCGTCGATCGTCTAGAAAAGAAAGAGAAGGACATTGCGGTAACACTGTGCAAGCTCGAGAAGGTGTTTCCTCCTTGATTCTTCGACTCTATGGAGCATTTGCCAATTCATCTTTCCTATGAGGCACGTGTTGGTGGTCCTGCCGGATATCGGTAGATGTACCCGTTCGAACGTCATCTGAATCACCTAAAAAGAAAGATAAAAAATAAGACATGGGTTGAGGGCTTAATATGTGAAGCTTATGTTCTCGAGGAGATTTCAAACTTTTGCTCGACGTATTTTAAATCTCATGTTGCTACTAATAGAATGAGAGCTCCAAAAAATGACGACAGATATCAGGAATCTAATGATGCAATACTAAAATTATTCAATGCGGCCGAAAAGCCTTCGGGAAAAATAAAGAAGAGATATTTGAATGACGATGAGCTAAGGGCTGCTCAGTTGTATATATTACTCAATTGCGATGAGGATAAAGTGGAGAAGCTAGAGGGGTAGGTAATTAATGGTTGCTCATTTCCAGCCATGATACTACTCCCTCGTCTAGTGTTCCTTCTGCTGATGGAACCATGGAGACAGATGAGCATATGGCGGAGGTTGAGCCAACGTCGTCCCAGCATCAGCTAGATCCTCCATACGCACCTTCGAACGAGACAAGGATGAAGATTTAGGCCGATGGTACAAAGTAAGTCAATTAGATGGTTTAGCATCATATATATCGTATATTTATTTATTCATCATATATTAACTTTTTTGATAAATATAATTATCTCCGTAATCTATAGTCCATTATCGGTATAGAGGCGCCTGGGCCACTTTCTGAGGTACAACTATGGTGGCCCTTGGATCAACTACCCTGATGCTCCGGATGAGAGAAAGGCGTTCTTGTTTGCGTACTTCAAGGTAAAAGTATATTATATCAATCATCTAATTTATTTATATTATATGACTTACTAAATTACTTATTATAACAAACGTATTTTTATCCACCGCACCGGGCCGAGTTGATCGAGCAGATGTTTCCTGCCGTTGCCGCCAAGCTGATCTATGATGCTCTGGATGACCAGAAGGCTCATGATAGCGAAGGAAAACCGATCCAAGGTTGGATCACACCTGAACAGTAGACTACGATGAGGTCTAGATTCGATGATCCGAGGTACAAGGAAATATCTGAGAAGGCCAAGACGGCTAGGTAGAAGGCAACAAAGTGGTGTGGTGGCTCGATTTCGATGAAAAAATATTTTTTATTTTTTATTTTTTATTTCAGATATATTATTTTAATACAAGTATAATAAAATAGTAGTAGGATAAAATATTTAATTTTAGTACTGAATAATATATTTTTAACAGGTACTGAGGGGTGAGGATGAAAACATGGTAACCGTCTTCCTGGCCACCCATCGAAAGGGCAGGAATCTCATTGATGAGAGGGCCTTGCAGACCTATGTAAGTATTACTTTACTTTATGTTAAATTTAATATAACTTAGGCAATTATCGAGTATCCAAACTTTTCTAGGCCGAATATCTTAGGCTGCGTGAGCGGGCGACTGCTAATGCACCTACAGCGGGAGAGGTTGGTACTTCATCGCAGACCTCTCCAGCTCCGTCGACGGACGAGCTGTGGGTGACCGCTGTTGGTGGTCTCCAGAGGGGTACATATTATGGTACAGGATCCTATAACGCCCTTGTTGCAATGCAGTCATCTAGGGCCTGCACGATAAGTGCACATTCCCCACAGCCCTCGTAGTCGTCAGCCCAAGTCCCGAAGATTGTTGACCGTCATATTGCATCTCTCTGTAACGAGTTGCTGCGAAGGATGGAGGAGCAGCCCCTGTCCCAGCCGCATGCGGATAATACGACGCTCATCGCAAGATTTGATATGCTTGAGCACAGCATCCAGGAGCTCAGGAATATGACAGCTGATCTTAGAGCGTCGACAGAGCGCACATGACGAAGCTACAGGCATCACAGCTGTCCATGGGCGAGAGGATGGCGATGATGCAGTATTCAATGGTTCATAGCAGTACGAGGTTGTTATCTACCATGGATTCATACAACCATCGACTAACAGAGATGGAACAGATACGTCCTCCTGATGCTCCTTCATCGACACAGACTCCACCGACGTCACTGCCTTCTCCATCGACATCGGCATCGATTTCACGGGACCAGTATGATCTGTTCTTATCCCTGATGCGCTTCGGTGGTCATCCTCCTACAGATCCGCAGTAGTGCTAGTTAGGATAGTTTATTGATTGTTTGTGTTTTGACCTATGATATTTGGTTATTTATGAATATTCTTTATTTTTGAGGCTTTCAGAATTTATTTCTTGCACTCAGTTGTGTGGAAATTTATTTTATTCTTTATGATAAAATTTTCTCCTGATTCGGTTTGTAATCTCAATGTTTCATTTTTTTTTTCAAATTTTACTATATTATTTGCATTAAATGTATGTTAATTTATCAGTGTTGAGTGTTCAACTGAAGGGGGTCGACGAACCCAGCAAATTAAATAGAGGGTTTCTCCGGGTCTATTTGTATAAATTATAAATTCATAAACTACAGGAAGATTGGTTTAAAAACAATTCAATATTAATATTTATTTTTTACTGAATATTTAGCGACGTTTTTAGCGACATTTTGCGACGTTTATATACATCACTGAGTACGTCGCTGAACGTCACTAAAAATGTCGCTGAGTACGTCATTGAATGTCACTAAATCATGGCAGTATTGCTAGGTCAATATAACGTCGCTAAAAAAAATTAGAAACATATAGCAACAAACAACACGTCGCTAATTTAGCAACGTTACGTCGCTAAACGTAGCTAATATTGTGACGCATATATGTTGATAGAAAACATCGGTATAGCGATGTTTTGCAATGTTTTTTCAGTCAGTGACTAGCTTAAAGACAACTTTATCGAAACGTCGCTACAAACGTCGCTAAAATTATGTAACAACATTTTTTGGCCATTTAGCGACCATTTTAGACGTCACTAATTTGAATTATTCTGGTAGTGAAAGAAGTATAAAGAGATCCTAGACAAAAAATCTAACTACAATATTTTGATCTGGGTAGTGACGATGGACAAAGAGCGCTGTAGCGGCTCCTTTACTCCGTTGATGGTCTAACGAAAGAATGATGATGCTCTCCTTTCTTCTCTCTCCTGAGCTTGTGTGCACGTATGAGGCTGGCTGGGGAATTTTTCGGGTATGCTATCCTTACTATTTATAGTCATCGTGCTAATGGACTATCGATGCCCCATATAGCTCTATTTTATGGCTGCATAGGGCTCTGTTTGGTGACCGCATAGGACTCCTTCAACAGAATGCAGTTGTAACCGAAGTCGCTTGCTGCGGACATGCTGCCATGTGGCCTCGGTTAGGATATGTTTTTGAAGAGATCACGGGGCTGTTGCGTGCATAGCTTCGTCAACTTGACACTTAGTCAGCAATAAATGTACGAGAAATCATCTTTGGTTGTAAATTTTTTTTTTTCCAGTCGAGAGCTGCATAACATCTTGGCCGCATATTGTCATGGCCTCATACGTACTCTCATTTGGCCTTTATTGTCTCAACACTCTAGCCGCATGTTGACGAGGCTGCATGCAAACTCTCGTCTAGCCTTGGTCGAATGGACACTTTGGCCGCATGGCGTTGTGGCCGCATGCAAACTCTCGTCTCGCTTGACACAAGGCTCGAGGCATTAGTTTTCGAGGATATTGTGCCATCTCCTAACACCGGGCTCTAGGCATTAGTTTTTGAGAAGATTAAAAAGGATTGCGCGGATCGTGGTATCAGGTTTATCTCATTAACCACTCGGTTCATTGCCTTGATCCCTTCATGCGGTTTTAGAGCCTATAAATAGGCAGTTAAGTGGAGAGAAAGAACTTTTATCTTTTTGCTTTCTTTCTCCTTTTTCTGCGAAGGATGCCGCAGGCTGTGACCCTTCTCGCCGAGGAGTTTGTCAGGGACGACCTTGATTCGTGGCCTCTTGACTTTGCTATTTTGCCTGGAGGTAGGGGAGCACCCCACTTTTTATGTTGGGCTGCCAAGGACACAGAGACACCAGTGCACAGTCTTGCTATGTGGATGAGAAATAATCTAGAATACACGCAGACTCTTTACACAGTCTTGCCGCATGGATGAAAGATCATCACGAATAAGCACGGGATTTTCTCATGAGTCTATTGCTTGGAAGGGTAACCATTCTGCGCCAGTTAAGACTCTACCGCATAGATGAAGGCTCGACCTGGGTATGCGACCATCATGTCTCTACCACATGAATAGAGGCTCGACTTGGCATACGACCATTATGGCTCTGCCGCTTGGAAGGTTCCCCATGCGCCGACTAGGCTCTGCCATATGGACTTCATGTTATCTTTGTTTGCTAATGCCATATATTTTTCTTGTACATGCTTTGTTCTCCCACGTACGGCTCACGATGGAGCATGGAAGGATAACATAACACCCGTTGTTTGGGGTGAAGAGCAACTTTATGTGGCGGTTTACCAAGAACTGATCCAGGAGACGAGGACAGTTCAGCAAGAACTATTCCATAAGACAGGGATAAACATCCTGCGTCATGTGCTGAGCTGTACTTGTTCATGCCGCGTGTTAGCTGTGTTTCTCCTCTTTATGCAGCTTGCTACCGGCCAGGGGCCTGCAGTGTCGATGAATTTTTTTGGATTAATTTATATTCCTATCATCATCCATTTCGCATGGTTAAAAGCGTTTGCTCTTACTCCTCCCTTGCTATCCATTAGTATAGATTTTTTTTCATATAAAGAGGTTTTACATTGTGGAGGGATGATCCAGAGAGCATTGAGTTCTGCTGCGGGCTCTGCTGGTGTCAATAACTGCAACAGTTCGGAGGGGCGCCTGGATGAAAAAAGTTCTGATTATAGTATTTTCTATCACCTATACTCATGATCTTGAATATTAATAAAAACTGTTAAAATGTAATAGATTTCCATCATATGTACTCATGATCTTGAATATTAATGAAAAGTTTATCTTTTTCCAGAACTTCTCTTTTGTATCAGTCGTGTTGAATGTTGTAAACTTTGGGTATTGTGCTAGAGATAATATGGACATAACACAACACCATAGTTTCCAAGGATATCCCACCGGGGGATCTCTGGTGGACTTATTACTTCTTGTATACTGGAGTACAAGTAATAAGTTCGAAACAAAATCCTATCAGAGGTAATATGGACGTGATAGGTTTTGTGGACCTATTACATTTTACGTACTTAAGTGAAGTAATAGGTTTGAGACAAGCCCTGTTAGAGGTAATATGGACGTAGCAGATTTTGTGGACTTAATACTGTTAGCGTACTTAGAGTTAAAGTACGGATGCAAAGTTAAGATGACAATCGATATCAGAGGTACTGTTGACGTGATGATCGATAGCCAAACCCGAAAGATTTGCTCAGAGGTGCGAAGGATATGGCAAACCCTACCGGAGAGGAGGTGAGAAAGATATCTCAAAGGTGACGTAGACGTGAGTGGATCAATAGTCGTACCGAGAGGTTAGGTCTGATCGCAGTATTTTTTGTGGAAGAAAAAGGAAACGAGCCAGAGGCAATATGGACATGGCTATTTTCTTTGGATGGAGAACAGGGATAGCTCATAGTCCAAAGGTGATATGGACGTGGACTATTTGCTTCCTTTAAGGACATCCTGCTGAAGGATCTTTGGTGGACTTATTACTTCTTATGCACTGGAATACAAGTAATAAGTTCAAAACAAAACCCTATAAGAGGTAATATGGATGTGATAAATTTTGTTGATCCATTACTTCTTGCGCACCTGAGTGCAAGGAATATGTTTGAGATAAGCCCTGCCAGAGGTAATATGGACGTGACAAATTATAAACTTAACATCGCTGGCATACTTAGGGTTAAGTACGAGTGATAAGTTGAGATGACAACCGATATCAGAGGTAATATGGACGTGATGATCGATTGCCAAATCTGGAAGGTTTGGTCAAAGGTAATATGGATATGGCAAACTCGGCCAAAAAAAGAAGTTAGGTCAGTAGCTCAAAGGTAAAGTGAACATGGCTAGCATCTAATAAAATTGGTTTGAGTGGCCACTGCGAGAGTGTACAAGTGGACCTGAGGACTGCTCCTGCTGGAGAGCTTTTGAGAATCTATTATCTGTTGCGTATCCAGGACTCCTAAATAAAGATAATGGCTTCTATAATTATTTGTATAGGAAGGGCAAGGCCGTACATAAGCACTTGCTGGGGAAGAAGAACCAAGAGTGTAAATACTGTACATCTTGGTTGTCTCTGATGTGGATAGGAAAGTACCAGCCTAGCCTTAGACGTAGTATTTTTTCATGAACAAGTCGCCATTGGGTCTCGCCAGTTAGTAGGAGACGTTGGAGAATACTGATTCTACAACAAACAGGCCTTTCCATTTGAATTGGAACTTGTCGGCCGTCTTATGGGTCATAACCATTGGCCTTCTTACTGTCAGGACGATGTCACCCACTTTGTAAGTCCTTTTCTTTACCCTTTTGTTGAAGGTTCCAGAGAGACGCACTTGGTACATCTTAATATGCTGTTGAGCTAAGAGATGTTTCTGGTCGTGTGCTTCTAACTCTAGTAGCCGTCAGCAGTGATTGTCGTCGACGGTTAGCCGGTTGGAGAGAGTTACTCAGAGTGAGAAAATTTAGACCTCGAGAAGAAGGACTGCTTCGCTCCCGTAGACCAAAGAGAATGGCGTGCTGCCGATAGGGGTTCGGACCATCGTGCGGTATGCCCAAAGAAATTCGTCCAACTTTTTATTCGAGTCACGTTTGTTGGATGACACAAACATTTTGAGAAGCTTTATGATGGTCTTGTTTAAGGCTTCTGCCAGACCATTTGTTGTTGGATTGTAGGTAGTCGAGGCTACATTCTGAATTTGATTATTCTTACAGAACTGATAAAAAGCATGACCTTTAAACTCTATACCATTATCATAGTTGATCCTTTGTGGTAAGCTGAAGTGGTATATGACGTGATGCTTGACGAAGCTGATCATGTTTGATGTCTTAACTTTAGTGAGTGGTACGACTTTCGTCCACATGGAGAAGTAGTCAGTAATGGCAAGGATAAAATGATGTCCCTTAGACGAAGGTGGACTGATTGGCTTTATGATATCCATACCCCAGGCTTCGAACGGCCAGGATGCAACAGTTGCGTGTAAAAACTCCAAGGGTTGGTAGATAAAGTCTGCATAGATTTGGCACGCTTGGCACTTTCTTGCAAAGTCAACGACGTCTTCTACCATTGTCGGCCAATATTAACCAATTCTATGGAGACTGTCCTGTAGCTTGGGTCCTGGCTGATGAGCACCATAAACTCCGTCGTGAGCTTCACGGAGAGCCTTCTTCATTTCTACATTCGATAGACATCATAGGAGATGACTGTCATAGGAGCGACGATACAATATTTTGGTAGTCGTATCATAATAGAATTGGAGGAAACATCTTTTGATAGAAGTGGCTTCATTTGGATCTCGGGAATAATTTCATAGACTGCGTAGTCGATGAATGAGAGTCTCCAGTCTTGGAATTAGGTGCTTGTCTCTACTGAGTAGCTTAGGCACAAACGAAGATTGTTCTTCGAGCAGACCAGCTCCTGACCGATCACGGTGATCATTTCATGAGTATTGACCTGAACAACTAGAGAGGTTGGCCAGGACGTCAGCCTCAATATTTTGTAGCCCAGGGACATGCTCTATGAAGAACCCCTAGAAGGTGGATATTTATTCCAAGCACGGCTTGGTGGTAGGGGAGTAGGTCTTCATTTCGGACTTTGTACTCACCTTGAACTTAGTTGACTATCAGCTTGAAATCACCGTAGGCTTCTAGGTAGTCCACTTCTACTTGTTTGGCAAGTTGGATCCCAATGGCGAGGGCGTTATACTCTGCCACGTTATTGGGGCACGACCTAATTAGAGAGTAGGTACGGTTGATGACCAGATCGTATGGGGAGATCGACACTATCCCGACTCCAGCGACAATATCATTTTAGGACCCTGTTCTTGAAGCATCATCGAAGAACATTCGCCAAACGACTTTTGCGCTCGTGGCCATATCTAAGTCTGCGACCTCGTCTGGGATCTCCTCGTAGAGCTTTGAGGTCTTTGGTACCTGGTGGGCTGTAATAAAATTAGCTAATGATTGGCCTTTTATAGTTTTTTGTGGGACAAATATATGTCATATGGTGACAATAGTATTTCCTATGTGGCTAGGTGAGGGTTAAGCACTCCAGGTTTCGTCATGAGCACCCTGAGGGGATTAACTCATGAGATCACGTGGATGGTTTGTCCTACCACGTAATAACGGGTCTTCTGGATGGCAAAGACTAGAGCAAGGCATTCCTTCTCGATGGAATTGTACCTCTGCTCTACGCCGGCCATCATCCTACTGAGATAGTAGATAGCCTGTTCATGACCTGCTTTGCTTGTCTGGGCTAGTAGAGCGCTGATGGAATGATCCATTGCCCGCACATATAGTAGGAATGGTCTTCCTACCACGGGGGCCACCAGTACTAGGGGGCTCATGAGGTATTCCTTGATGTTGTCGAAGGCGTACTGGAATTCTTCGTACTAGAAAAATGAGGCCCCTTTCTTCATGAGGCCAGTGAATGGATGACAACGTCCAGAGAGGTTTGATATGAACCTCCTAAAGTAGACCAGTCTTCCTTAAAGGCCACAAAGTTCTCTGAGGTTCCTCGGTGGGCATATTTCAAGGATTGCTTTAGTCTTGTCAGGGTCCACGTGGATACCCTTCGAAGTTATGATGAAATCCAGGAATTTATCGCTGGAGACTCCTTGGAAAGATTTGGTAGAATTCATGTTGAGCTGGTGCATCCGGATGAGGTCGAATACAGTTTTCAAATCCCGGAGGTGATCATCTTTGGAGCGACTCTTGACGGCGATGTCATTAATGTAACACTCGACCGTCTTACATAGATGTTCATAAAAGATGGTGCTTATCGCTCGCTGGTATATAACACCGACGTTCTTTAGACCGAAAGGCATGACTGTGTAGCAGTACACCCCTATCAGCATTCGAAACGATGTATGCTTTTCGTCGTCGGGAGACATCTTGATTTGATTATAGCCAGAGAATTCGTCTATGGAGGACATGTGCTTGAAGCCACATGTGTTGTCGATCATTATGTTTGTGATCAGTAGAAGGAACTCGTTCTTAGGGCAGGAAGTGTTTACATCACAAAAGTTAATGCAGATCCGGATCTTCCCGTTCTTCTTAACGACGGGCACGAAGTTGGCTACCCAATATGGATGTTGTTCTTCGCGAATGAAGCCACTAGCTATTAATTTGTTGACTTCAACTTCATTGGCGTTCATGATGTCCGGCCGGAACCGCTGTTGTTGTTGCTTGACTAGCTTAGCATTCGACAAGATATTGAGTTTGTGGACCATAATTTGGGAGTCTAGCCCTGACATATCTTTGTAGCTCCAGGCAAAGACATCGATGTATTACCTGATGAGCTGTAACAGGAATTTCCAGTCCTTATTAATCAGACTCTTACTGATGAAGATAGGTTTAGGGGAGGATTCATAGTCTAGATTGACTTATACGACTATGTCCTCAATAGGAGGTTCTCGTTGCTTGAACTGTATCTCCCATTGTGTGTCTAGGCGTTGGGCCCACGGTTCTACTTCAAAGAGTTCTAGAGGATCCTCGTCGTCTTTCTCCGGGTCAGCTAACACCATATTGGCATACAATGTTTGTTTGAGTATCTCCTCGATACTGATGTCGGAGTCCCAAGAGGAAGATTCTGAAGAGTGAGAATGTAACTCATCTTCTTCATCTGAGCCTTCTAGGGTTGTGGGAGACGTGACATACCCTAAGCCATGCTTGGTCTTATGGTAGTAATCCTCAGACTTGCCTGTCGGAGCGGTGAGGCGCAAGGGCAGTCGTCGACCTTTGCCATAATTCGGACCTCGGTTGCTTTTAAGATCATAATCCATCTTCTGGATTAGGTATTTGGCTTGACCACTGAACTGGCAGAGTTTCATTTTACCGGTATCGGGTTCTGGATCTTATTCATCTGGGATAAAGGACCGAAGGCATTCAATCATGCCAAAGATGATGGGTTTGTCTCTCCTCCTCCTTGCTGGAACTGTGAAGTAGGAACCTTGGCTAGGGAGGGTTTGGTTTACTGCATAGGTAGTAGTTACCTGTGTATGCAGTTGTAGGCCTATATCATGTTCTAAGGAGTACAATATGCTCAAGTGAGCGACATCGGAGTAGTTCAAATATAACCTTTATTCATAAAGTCGGAGATCTTTTCCACAAAAATTATATCATCTATGGATGGAGCGTTAGCATAATCCACTACGTACTCTTCTAGTTCGTCTTTCTCGGGATTTGTCTACGATGCGGGCACGGGCTTTGGAGGCCTCCTGCGAAGCTTGACTACCAAGGGTTTGTGGGCAGAAGCTGGCACTGGGTCTTTCTTTCGATTTGGTAGTCGCACCATCAGAGGTTGTGGTGCCTTCCTCTGTATCTTTACAACGAGGAGAGGGGTTAGTCACAAGCATGTCCCTTAAGGTGGACTATCAAAGATTTGTCTGATATTACGCCAATTTCTGCTTCATTGTCGGCGTCGTTCCCTTCTTCGTCCTGGAAGACTTGCTTGTACATGAGTGAATCAGAGTAGTAAGCCTCTACCCCTTTGAAAGGAGCCATGTCGGCAAATTCAGTCTTGATGACGCCATGATCTTCTACGTACTTCAAGCACTGGTGCAAGGTTGTCACCCTCAATTTTCAATGTGTAATTTAGTAATTTGGCATAGTTATTTTATGTTAGAGATTATATTAAATTAAAGTGCTATATATATTTATTTGTGTTTTATATTAATTATTTATAGTTAGTGGGCTAGCCTATTATTTATACTTGACACTAGTGAACCAAATAAGACTTGTGATGACAACTAATGAGCCCAACATGGACTAGGCCCATTAGACCCATTCCTTATAATTAATTAGGAGGATTAGAATAATTTGTATTAGTGTAAAAACTTTCCAAAATAGCCATACTTAATTATTCTTCATAATTTATCATGTTGGGGCATTGTGGACAATTATTGGTGACTTAGAGAGGAAAAAGGGGGCCGGCCACATAAGAGGGGTCTTATCTCTCTCTCTCCTCTCTATTTGTTCATTTAATTTAGATCCACAAATTTTTAGATCCCCAATTTACTTCATCCCTCCATTAATCCCTCTCAATTAATTCATATTCCCTCTCATTCTCATCACTCAAGGAGCATTGGAGCTTGAAATTGTAGGGAGCACTAGGAGAAGGAGCTTTGGCAAGGAGATCGTGTCCGTAGGAATAATTTATTGGGATCCATTTTCCAATAGGTACAATTCTGATTTTAACTTCATTATAGGTTCTAAATTATGCATTTGACCATTAGAAACCCTTCCATGGCATAGAGCTACCTATAAAAATAAGTTCTAGGCAAATTGAATGTGTATTATAATTTCTACATGGTATTTGTAAACCCCTCGACCAAATTTAGGATTATTTAATTTAAATTGAGAGACTAGGATTAATTTGGATACAATTAGGATTAATGTGCAGCAATTATGTGTCTTAATACACCTTACCGTAGCTTTGATGTTTGGAGCACTACACTAGTAGTTACCTTCAAACAAATCTCCTACACATCTCCTAGACATTCCAGACTACCCATCTGACCCTAGTGTAACTTTTAAATACTCAATATTGTGCTTTATTTTAGCTGCGCAATATTTGTCACAAATGTACACGTATAATTCCAATAAACCCAATTTCTCATAATTTTCTATTCCCATTTGAATTTGAGGCACTACCACAACCCAATTCCCTATAACCCAAATTAGGGTATTAACCTATTTTTAGCCTGCTATGCCCATGACTCTTGTGTTCCACCCAATTTTAATCCCATGTGTTTTCAATTGACAAAAGAACGCCAGGCGTAATTATTTTAATTTAATTAAATTGGAGGCCAATTTCACCCAAAGCAAGACCTAACCAAGCCCATGTACACCATTTTATGTGGACCAGCCCCCACCCGAAGGAGCCAGGCCAGCCCAAATCCCGAGGTCAGCCTATATTCCCTCTCCCCCATATAAATATATATTTTCTCTAATGAAACCCTAATAATCAAAACCCTAGCAAACCCCTAGCCGAACTCCCCCTTTAAAACCGAGCACCCTCACCCTTCCCCCGACTTCACAAATACCACCACCACCTCAGGCCGCCACCTCCTCAGCCACGACCGCCGCTTGCACCCCCTAGCCGCTGGACCACCCCAAGCCGCCTTCACCTCCATCCTCACCATCATCAACGTGCCGTCACCATCCCCTTCAACAACATCAACTCCATCCAGCCCTTCCCGACTCCCTCAATCAACTCCGCTACCCGCCTGACCACCGCCGCACCACTGCTAAACCGACCAGCGCCACCTTCTCCTCCGACCAGCAGTGTCCCAGCCCGCCAAACCTCCGCTGCCGCCGCTGCCAGGCTGCTGCTGCCGCTGTTGCAACTGCTGCAGTTGCTGCCGCTGCTACTGTTGTCCGCCGTACGCCGACCGGAGTTCCGTCGATCGTCGGAGTACGTGCCGCCGATGAGCACAGACCCCCCCATTCTGCCACGCCTAGGTAACCCCCTGATTTCCTTTTCCTTCATTATATTGTTGTGTAGTTATATCATCGTATCACCGTGTCGAGTGTCGACACGAATAAATTAATGTGAAGCATATATAGGTGATTATATATGTTAACTAGATTAGTCAATAATTAATAAATAATAATTACTCTAATAATATGACTTGTATAAGGGACTTGTACTTCACCTAAAAACCTGGTCATAAACCAAGTACACTTAACATGGAAAATAAGGACATGTATTCATACAAAACATAAATAGTTTAGTAACCCATAACTTCGGTAACAAATTATGGCGAGAGACACGGTAACAGAGGACAGGACACGTGTGCACCTTAGCTACGTGCACACGAGACTCTGTAGTTGGCCAGCCGTGACCTTGCGTAATTACCTAAGAGCAGCGTCATAGTTCTGTGTATGTATTGCTTTAGTGTCTGATGCTAGAATTGCTATATTATATTGTATGTTTAGGGTCACTTGACCAGCCAGGAGACACTGCAGGAGCAGGCTATTGGCATTCACAGTTTGAGGACCCAGGCAAAATACCTTGCCATATTTACTGTCTAATTTAAATTATGCATATATTGTATGATATCTTGTTGCTTTATTTCATATGACTGTGTGTGTCCGTGATCGACTCGGGTGCAGTCGACGGATGCGTCGATGAGTAGTGTACTTGACCTAGTTGCTAGCAGACTCACCCCATTGGGAGGATACTTTGATATCTTCCAAGACCTGACACTCTTACATATTTCACGGTGATAAATTCATATTGGGATGTAGGTCCGCGTACTCGACTAGCTATCGGTACGTGTGACATGCATCACGGTTAGTACGTAATTTAGGATTATTTCATTTGTAGAGACTTGGCATATAGATACATGGTATGCACGTCGAATATTCGACTTGTATATCTACATTGGACGGGGAGGACAACTAGTAGGCGTATGGGATACACATATTGTAATCCGTAGTATCCAGAGGAGCCACGGATCCATTGACTCCCTTTATTCAGATTCCTCGTTCTTCTGAGCAGTATAGACGTTATATACTATGCAGATTCCCCGTTCTTCGGAGCAGTATGGACGTTTTATTATTCAGATTCCCCGTTCTTCGGAGCGATATGGACGTTATACTATGCAGATTCCCCGTTCTTCGGAGCGGTATGGACGTTATGTGTAAACTCCCTCACCCAAAATAGGTATTTTGTGTATATTTTATATTATTATATTTATTATAGATGTTGAATTTATTTAGAGTATTCTCTTAGTTAATTAGAAAATAATTTTTTTATTATATTTCCTTATATAAATATTTATTTAGAATTATTTTTAGGCTATTTTAGATTATTGGAATTTTTTCATAATTTTTAGTTAATTAAAAACTAGTAACACTAATTTTCTAGGACCTTGAAGAATTCATTTTATGTTCAAACTTAATTAAAAATATCCCAAAATTTTATTTTAGGTTCTAATTAGTCAAATATATTTTCTAGAATTTTCTGAAAATTTTCTAAATATTTTTAGTATTTATTGGGAGTTATTTAGACTAATAACTAATTTTTCGGAATTCTAGAATTTATTGTGCAAGCCCAGATATATAGAATGGAGCCACATAAATTTTTAGTGTTTATAATATTATTATATATTTTCTGGAATTATTTCAGAATTTTTGGAATATATTTAATATTTAATATTATTTAAATATTTAAAACTAATTTTTAGAGCTTCTCCTAATTATAGTAGGAAATCTATGAATATAAAATTATCCAAAATATTTTTCTAGGGTTTTTCGGTTCAAAATATATTTTCTGTAATTTTTCCAGATTTTTATGATTATTTTTAATGTTTATTTTGAGTTATTTAGATTTAAAACGACTTAAATAATATTTTGATAAAGGCAAATCAAAAATAAATAATATAAATAAAACCATCCAATCAGATTCTGACACATGTCAGCCTATATACATTCATTCAGCCGCAGGTACATCTATATATATATATATAATATAATAACCCTAATTATCTCATTATTTTAGAGAGAGAGAGATTTGGGAGAATTGTCATCTAGGGTTTCTTCATCTTCCAGAAGCCATTGCGCATAGCTCTGGATCCCAAACGAGGTCTAGTTTCTTGCATTAGAAAGATATTGAGGTTAGCTTTCTGATTATATAAATTTTTTTTCGAAATTATTAGTATTAAATTCTGGAAAATTCGTAGAGCACAGCATGTCCAAAAATAGATGTGTTTCGATGTTTTTGCAATTCCGGGAGAACCCGGAATCATAATCATGAACCGTTTAAAGTTTCGGAAAGCTAATGTCGAGATCATCGACATATATTTTTCCCAGAATTTAATTCAAAGTATTTATATACTGTTAATTCTGTAGAACTTCTAGGTTAGAATTTAACCATCGATGCACAATACAAAATTTGTATGTGCCATAAGTCCCAAACGAAATTGAATTCGGACGAGCCATAAATTCCAGTATGTTTTTGATGCTGAAATCTACAAGAAATCATAAATGAAAGTCGATTTTGTGTCGGTTAACTTTTTGGTCAACAGATCGCCTCGATTTGCGTGCCATGAGTCTCGAGTTGATAAAATTCATTTTCTTTGGACAAAATTTAGGAATTAACATAAAAATCAGAATAATAAGATTAAAATAGGATTTTAGAGTAATTATTCTAGAATTAAATAAATTAAAATAAATTATCTTTTGACGTGATAAATTTGTAATACATAGACTATTTGGACAGTGACTTGGACTCTGATTCATACCAGCAACAGGACCCCAGGCAAGTGTACCTTGCCAAATTCTGCAGTATTGTTACATATTTTTCTTGCTTCATTATATTGCTGTGCATGCTTGACCTAGGACCGTGTGACGTACTTAGCGTCCGATTATTAGTCGGGTGCCAACACTGTATGCGGTGTTGGGTACGGTCATCTAGAGATGGACATTCGTTACCCCCTTTACATTCTCGTACTTGTCTTACCAAGTACATCATGACCCAGGACACTTGACACTATTCATGAGACAGGATCTTCCTGAGATATTCATGGTGATTCTGTATAGGATACAGGACTTGACAGAGATATTATATTCTTAGATACTTTATGACTTGTTGTATTAGATATGATCTTGCGTGACATGGACATGGAGCCACATGGACATGGGACGTATGATTACATTGGGTGGGGAGAGACACACAGGCTACAGGTTAATTATTTATATTATGACAGCGTCTCAGTCTCACTATGAGCTAGACGACTGCTGGTGTCTTAGTCTCACTACGAGCTAGACAACCACATGATATCACTGCTACCGGCTCCCCGACACCGAGCTTGTAGTGACTTCAGCCTGAGTTCTTGTGCTGCTCTCATCTTGCATATCACTTAGCTGGTTATTTAGTATTTTTCTATTGTTCCATTTATTGCTGGAGAGACACACATGCTACAGGTTGACTATATTATGCCGGCGTCTTAGTCTCACTACGAGCTAGACAACTACATGATATCGCTGCTACCGGCTCCCCTACACAGAGCTTGTAGTACTCTCAGCCTGAGTACTGGTGATGTTCTCACATGCATTTTACATAGATGGTTACATAAATACCCTATTTATTCATTGACTATTTCACTGCATTATTATGGCTTGTATTTTCTGTACCTTGCTGTCCCCTGAGGACCTGGATCCGGACTATGTCCCCAGGTATAGCTGATGAGATCGACCCCGAGGTTTACGGAGCAGGAGCATTATCAGGAGCAGGCATTGGAGCAGTACTAGATCCAGTAGATGCGTGGTCACCGAGGGTATCTTCTGAGTATATACTATTTCATACTCAGTATTTGCTGTGGTTATCTTTATTCTTGTATCTTGACAAATGTATTCAGACTCATTATCGGGTTATTCTCCGAGTTTATATTATATTGAGATTGATCTTGCTTTATGATTCTGATATTGTTGTATTCATTTCTGTGGATGAGATTAGTATATCTAGACCCTTATTGTTGTACAGCTTAAGTATGTCCCGATGGATCCATTAAATTGGGTTTGTCCATCGGAGCGTGCTGCTGGCCATTATCACGCGTCCGGTCCCTCGGTATTCTGGGACTGGGGCGTGACATGGTTTTTGTGGTGGCCCATACAGGTCAACGACTAAATTGTTCGGTTTCAACTTAGGGACCGAGCAAGCCTGCAATAAGAATATGATAAGTTTTAGGATCTCATCCACTTGCTTGAATCGTTCTTGATATCTATATCGGATTTAAATTAAAATTTTGACTTGCATCCTGCCTTGATTCCTGTGCGATTCTTATTGTTTATTTTGGTTGTTACTCTTAAAATTTTGAATTTTGTGATTGGTAATTAGAACTTGACAGTTTAAGTTATTATTGTAGATTATGACCTGATGATTACCCCTTAGCTTTAAGTCGCGTAATTAGTACCCCCACCTCGATACCAGTTAGATTCCTTTCCCCCTCAACGGCTAGTAAGACACTTGTTCTATAAGCACTAAGACTACGGCATAAGACGACCATGCCCTATGTAATATAGGAGGAGACCCTAATAGGTACCAAGACCCCTTCTCGTAGACCTTAACAAGAGTTCCCACGGTACCCATAAGACGATTGCAGTATTAGTTTATTGTTATAAGTTGGGTAGTATGCCTCACAACATAGTACTACCTGGCCCTATTGACCCATTGATGAAGTAAACTAGGATGACACAACTTTAGACTTGCATAAGAAGATAGTGGTTATTCAGACAATAGGATTTAGAGGTCCTTGCCCCTATTTGGTCGATTAGAGACTTAGACGAGGAGGTTGTATGATAACTGTAGAGATTGTAAAGTCTTTTGTTATTATGGTTGCTTGTTTGTTTTATTTTGTGAACTTGAATAATTTGTACCTCCTTTCATCATCATCTAGCGTACTTAAAATTTGCTGTACTTGACTTATGCTGCTATTCTATAGCCTAGTTTTGCAAGCTTATTCTTTATTGAGCTTGTTCACGACATATGTATTAGTGGACATGTACACTAATACATTTCAGAATCAGTATATTAAGGTCTAGCTAACCTTAGTTCACTTGATTCGCCCCTCGTAATACTACTTTCCGTGGATTGAGATATGTAGTGATTAGTAGACGAATATACTTGCCCTGGACATGTCTGACATATCGTATCGGTTACATAACTGTACGAATACGAGCATGCGAACGAAAAATTACCAGAATAGGATTTTAATCCACAACTGCTTAACAATTCCCATTTGAATTCTTTAAACGCCTTGACCCCGATACTTCTAATTATATTACCTCACCCTTGAACTCTTTATTATTGATCTCCGTCTTCCCTTATTTCGGAAAGACGAAACCTCGTGCTTGGTAAAGTTTGATACGCAGAGAGTACTGGATATACCCCATAGGCCGATCACATATTTGAGGATTATTCTTCCGTAATTAAGGACATATCATCTATGATATAATCGGCATTGAAGTTTTGAGGATTGAATTACATGAGTAAATAAATTAAGGAATATTTTTTTAAAGTATATAGCCTTATGTGATAAATGGATAAATTTCAAGTTGGGTAGCAGTGCATTGTCAACTCGAGGGAAATTTCTTTTAGATTATGATCGAGTAAGATTAGATTGGGAGTGGTTTAAGCCATTTTAAATTTTAAGAATTTTAGAAGAATGACTAAGATGATGAGAATCAATAAATTTTAAAATCTTGATATTGAGGACCCCATATTTATACCTTAGGTACATAATTTAAATTTTGAATAATGAAAGTAAAATCATCAATTGGAGTTTAGAGGATAAAAATATAGAATTTCAGACTTGAACATTGGTGGACTGCATTTAAATTATTTTTCAATTTGATAATTTAAATTAAGAATTAAAATTTGATGGTTGGACTACCTATTTGAAATATTGAGGATGTGAATAGAATTTAAAAAGTTGAAGAATACAAAAATTTATAAGTAAAAATAGGAATAATATTGGACTCGAATTACTTCTAGAGGAGATTATGATAGTTGGAGATCGTGAGGTAAAATTTGATATGGGTTATTTAAATCTTGAAGATATTATATGGATTCAATTTAAATTTGGATATTGATGATTTGGAAAAGTGAGAAGAGATTACAATTGGTTGAATTTGATTTGAACAATGATTATCTTAATTTTGAAATGATCGCGATAGATTTGAATATATTTTGTTATTTGAATTTTTGGAAGAGATCGCGATTGACTTACCTTATGTACGAATGTGAAGGATTTAACAAATTATGCCTTATTTTAATTTCGAGGACGAAATTGTTTTAAGTTGGGTAGATTGTAAACTCCCTCACCCAAAATAGGTATTTTGTGTATATTTTATATTATTATATTTATTATAGATGTTGAATTTATTTAGAGTATTCTCTTAGTTAATTAGAAAATAATTTTTTTATTATATTTACTTATATAAATATTTATTTAGAATTATTTTTAGGCTATTTTAGATTATTGGAATTTTTTCATAATTTTTAGTTAATTAAAAACTAGTAACACTAATTTTCTAGGACCTTGAAGAATTTATTTTATGTTCAAACTTAATTAAAAATATCCCAAAATTTTATTTTAGGTTCTAATTAGTCAAATATATTTTCTAGAATTTTCTGGAAATTTTCTAAATATTTTTAGTATTTATTGGGAGTTATTTAGACTAATAACTAATTTTTAGGAATTCTAGAATTTATTGTGCAAGCCCAGATATATAGAATGGAGCCACATAAATTTTTAGTATTTATAATATTATTATATATTTTCTGGAAATATTTCAGAATTTTTGGAATATATTTAATATTTAATATTATTTAAATATTTAAAACTAATTTTTAGAGCTTCTCCTAATTATAGTAGGAAATCTATGAATATAAAATTATCCAAAATATTTTTCTAGGGTTTTTTGGTTCAAAATATATTTTCTGTAATTTTTCCAGATTTTTATGATTATTTTTAATGTTTATTTTGAGTTATTTAGATTTAAAACGACTTAAATAATATTTTGATAAAGGCAAATAAAAAATAAATAATATAAATAAAACCATCCAATCAGATTCTGACACATGTCAGCCTATATACATTCATTCAGCCGCAGGTACATCTATATATATATATAATATAATAACCCTAATTATCTCATTATTTTAGAGAGAGAGAGATTTGGGAGAATTGTCATCTATGGTTTCTTCATCTTCCAGAAGCCATTGCGCATAGCTCTGGATCCCAAACGAGGCCTAGTTTCTTGCATTAGAAAGATATTGAGGTTAGCTTTCTGATTATATAAATTTTTTTTCGAAATTATTAGTATTAAATTCTGGAAAATTCGTAGAGCACAGCATGTCCGAAAATAACCGTGTTTCGATGTTTTCGTAATTCCGGGAGAACCCGGAATTAGAATCATGAACCGTTTAAAATTTCGGAAAGATAATGTCGAGATCATCGATATATATTTTTCCCATAATTTAATTCAAAGTATTTACATACTGTTAATTCTGTAGAACTTTTAGGTTAGAATTTAACCATCGGTGCACAATACAAAATTTGTGTGTGCCATAATTCCCAAACGAAATTGAATTCGGACGAGCCGTAAATTCTAGTATGTTTTTGATGCTGAAATCTACAAGAAATCATACATGAAAGTCGAGTTTGTGCCGGTTGACTTTTTGGTCAACAGATCGCCTCGATTTGCGTGCCATGAGTCTCGAGTTGATAAAATTCAGTTTCTTTGGACAAAATTTAGGAATTAACATAAAAATCAGAATAATAAGATTAAAATCGGATTTTAGAGTAATTATTCCAGAATTAAATAAATTAAAATAAATTATCTTTTGACGTGATAAATTTGTAATACATAGGCTATTTGGACAGTGACTTGGACTCTGATTCATACCAGCAACAGGACCCCAGGCAAGTGTACCTTGCCAAACTCTGCAGTATTGTTACATATTTTTCTTGCTTCATTATATTGCTGTGCATGCTTGACCTAGGACCGTGTGACGTACTTAGCGTCCGATTATTAGTCGGGTGCCAACACTGTATGCGGTGTTGGGTACGGTCATCTAGAGATGGACATTCGTGACCCCCTTTACATTCTCGTACTTGTCTTACCAAGTACATCATGACCCAGGACACTTGACACTATTCATGAGACAGGATCTTCCTGAGATATTCATGGTGATTCTGTATAGGATACAGGACTTGACAGAGATATTATATTCTTAGATACTTTATGACTTGTTGCATTAGATATGATCTTGTGTGACATGGACATGGGGCCACATGGACATGGGACGTATGATTACATTGGGTGGGGAGAGACACACAGGCTACAGGTTGATTATTTATATTATGACAGCGTCTCAGTCTCACTACGAGCTAGACGACTGCTGGTGTCTTAGTCTCACTACGAGCTAGACAACCACATGATATCACTGCTACCGGCTCCCCGACACCGAGCTTGTAGTAACTTCAGCCTGAGTTCTTGTGCTGCTCTCATCTTGCATATCACTTAGCTGGTTATTTAGTGTTTTTCTATTGTTCCATTTATTGCTGGAGAGACACACATGCTACAGGTTGACTATATTATGCCGGCGTCTTAGTCTCACTACGAGCTAGACAACTACATGATATCGCTGCTACCGGCTCCCCTACACAGAGCTTGTAGTACTCTCAGCCTGAGTACTGGTGATGTTCTCACATGCATTTTACATAGATGGTTACATAAATATCCTGTTTATTCATTGACTATTTCACTGCATTATTATGGCTTGTATTTTCTGTACCTTGCTGTCCCCTGAGGACCTGGATCCGGACTATGTCCCCAGGTATAGCTGATGAGATCGACCCCGAGGTTTACGGAGCAGGAGCATTATCAGGAGCAGGCATTGGAGCAGTACCAGATCCAGTAGACGCGTGGTCACCGAGGGTATCTTCTGAGTATATACTATTTCATACTCAGTATTTGCTGTGGTTATCTTTATTCTTGTATCTTGACAGATGTATTCAGACTCATTATCGGGTTATTCTCCGAGTTTATATTATATTGAGATTGATCTTGCTTTATGATTCTGATATTGTTGTATTCATTTCTGTGGATGAGATTAGTATATCTAGACCCTTATTGTTGTACAACTTAAGTATGCCCCGATGGATCCATTAAATTAGGTTTGTCCATCGGAGCGTGCTACTGGCCATTATCACGCGTCCGGTCCCTCGGTATTCTGGGACTGGGGCGTGACATGGTTTTTGTGGTGGCCCATACAGGTCAACGACTAAATTGTTCGGTTTCAACTTAGGGACCGAACAAGCCTGCAATAAGAATATGATAAGTTTTAGGATCTCATCCACTTGCTTGAATCGTTCTTGACATCTATATCGGATTTAAATTAAATTTTTGACTTGCATCCTGCCTTGATTCCTGTGCGCTTCTTATTGTTTATTTTGGTTGTTACTCTTAAAATTTTGAATTTTGTGATTGGTAATTAGAACTTGACAGTTTAAGTTATTATTGTAGATTATGACCTGATGATTACCCCTTAGCTTTAAGTCGCATAATTAGTACCCCCACCTCGATACCAGTTAGATTCCTTTCCTCCTCAATGGCTAGTAAGACACTTGTTCTATAAGCACTAAGACTACGGCTTAAGACGACCATGCCCTATGTAATATAGGAGGAGACCCTAATAGGTACCAAGACCCCTTCTCGTAGACCTTAACAAGAGTTTCCACGGTACCCATAAGATGATTGCAGTATTAGTTTATTGTTATAAGTTGGGTAGTATGCCTCACAACATAGTACCACCTGGCCCTATTGACCCATTGATGTAGTAAACTAGGATGACACAACTTTAGACTTGCATAAGAAGATAGTGGTTATTCAGACAATAGGATTTAGAGGTCCTTGCCCCTATTTGGTCGATTAGAGACTTAGACGAGGAGGTTGTATGATAACTGTAGAGATTGTAAAGTCTTTTGTTATTATGGTTGCTTGTTTGTTTTGTTTTGTGAACTTGAATAATTTGTACCTCCTTTCATCATCATCTAGCGTACTTAAAATTTGCTGTACTTGACTTATGCTGCTATTCTATAGCCTAGTTTTGCAAGCTTATTCTTTATCGAGCTTGTTCACGACATATGTATTAGTGGACATGTACACTAATACATTTCAGAATTAGTATATTAAGGTCTAGCTAACCTTAGTTCACTTGATTCGCCCCTCGTAATACTACTTTCCGTGGATTGAGATATGTAGTGATTAGTAGACGAATATACTTGCCCTGGACATGTCTGACATATCGTATCGGTTACATAAATGTACGAATACGAGCATGCGAACGAAAAATTACCAGAATAGGATTTTAATCCACAACTGCTTAACAATTCCCATTTGAATTCTTTAAACGCCTTGACCCCGATACTTCTAATTATATTACCTCACCCTTGAACTCTTTATTATTGATCTCCGTCTTCCCTTATTTCGGAAAGACGAAACCTCATGCTTGGTAAAGTTTGATACGCAGAGAGTACTGGATATACCCCATAGGCCGATCACATATTTGAGGATTATTCTTCGGTAATTAAGGACATATCATCTATGATATAATCGGCATTAAAGTTTTGAGGATTGAATTACATGAGTAAATAAATTAAGAAATATTTTCTTAAAGTATATAGCCTTATGTGATAAATGGATAAATTTTAAGTTGGGTAGCAGTGCATTGTCAACTCGAGAGAAATTTCTTTTAGATTATGATCGAGTAAGATTAGATTGGGAGAGGTTTAAGCCATTTTAAATTTTGAGAATTTTAGAAGAATGACTAAGATGATGAGAATCAATAAATTTTAAAATCTTGATATTGAGGACCCCATATTTATACCTTAGGTACATAATTTAAATTTTGAATAATGAAAGTAAAATCATCAATTGGAGTTTAGAGGATAAAAATATAGAATTTCAGACTTGAACATTGGTGGACTGTAGTTAAATTATTTTTCAATTTGATGATTTAAATTAAGAATTAAAATTTGATGGTTGGACTACCTATTTGAAATATTGAGAATGTGAATAGAATTTAAAAAGTTGAAGAATACAAAAATTTATAAGTAAAAATAGGAATAATATTGGACTCGAATTACTTCTAGAGGAGATTATGATAGTTGGAGATCGTGAGGTAAAATTTGATATAGGTTATTTAAATCTTGAAGATATTATATGGATTCAATTTAAATTTGGATATTGATGATTTGGAAAAGTGAGAAGAGATTACAATTGGTTGAATTTGATTTGAACAATGATTATCTTAATTTTGAAATGATCGCGATAGATTTGAATATATTTTGTTATTTGAATTTTTGGAAGAGATCGCGATTGACGTACCTTATGTACGAATGTGAAGGATTTAACAAATTATGCCTTATTTTAATTTCGAGGACAAAATTATTTTAAGTTGGGTAGATTGTAAACTCCCTCACCCAAAATAGATATTTTGTGTATATTTTATATTATTATATTTATTATAGATGTTGAATTTATTTAGAGTATTCTCTTAGTTAATTAGAAAATAATTTTTTTATTATATTTACTTATATAAATATTTATTTAGAATTATTTTTAGGCTATTTTAGATTATTGGAATTTTTTATAATTTTTAGTTAATTAAAAACTAGTAACACTAATTTTCTAGGACCTTGAAGAATTCATTTTATGTTCAAACTTAATTAAAAATATCTCAAAATTTTATTTTAGGTTCTAATTAGTCAAATATATTTTCTAGAATTTTCTGGAAATTTTCTAAATATTTTTAGTATTTATTGGGAGTTATTTAGACTAATAACTAATTTTTAGGAATTCTAGAATTTATTGTGCAAGCTCAGATATATAGAATGGAGCCACATAAATTTTTAGTGTTTATAATATTATTATATATTTTCTGGAATTATTTCAGAATTTTTGGAATATATTTAATATTTAATATTATTTAAATATTTAAAACTAATTTTTAGAGCTTCTCCTAATTATAGTAGGAAATCTATGAATATAAAATTATCCAAAATATTTTTCTAGGGTTTTTCGGTTCAAAATATATTTTCTGTAGTTTTTTCAGATTTTTATGATTATTTTTAATGTTTATTTTGAGTTATTTAGATTTAAAACGACTTAAATAATATTTTGATAAAGGCAAATCAAAAATAAATAATATAAATAAAACCATCCAATCAGATTCTGACACATATCAGCCTATATACATTCATTCAGCCGTAGGTACATCTATATATATATATATAATATAATAACCCTAATTATCTCATTATTTTAGAGAGAGAGAGAGATTTGGGAGAATTGTCATCTAGGGTTTCTTCATCTTCCAGAAGCCATTGCGCATAGCTCTGGATCCCAAACGAGGCCTAGTTTCTTGCATTAGAAAGATATTGAGGTTAGCTTTCTGATTATATAATTTTTTTTTCAAAATTATTAGTATTAAATTCTGGAAAATTCGTAGAGCACAGCATGTCCGAAAATAGACGTGTTTTGATGTTTTTGCAATTTCGGGAGAACCCGGAATCAGAATCATGAACCGTTTAAAGTTTCAGAAAGCTAATGTCGAGATCATCGACATATATTTTTCCCATAATTTAATTCAAAGTATTTACATACTGTTAATTCTGTAGAACTTTTAGGTTAGAATTTAACCATCGGTGCACAATACAAAATTTGTGTGTGCCATAATTCCCAAACGAAATTGAATTCGGACGAGCCGTAAATTCTAGTATGTTTTTGATGCTGAAATCTACAAGAAATCATACATGAAAGTCGAGTTTGTGTCTGTTGACTTTTTGGTCAACAGATCGCCTCGATTTGCGTGCCATGAGTCTCGAGTTGATAAAATTCATTTTCTTTGGACAAAATTTAGGAATTAACATAAAAATCAGAATAATAAGATTAAAATAGGATTTTAGAGTAATTATTCCAGAATTAAATAAATTAAAATAAATTATCTTTTGACGTGATAAATTTGTAATACATAGGCTATTTGGACAGTGACTTGGACTCTGATTCATACCAGCAACAGGACCCCAGGCAAGTGTACCTTGCCAAACTCTGAAGTATTGTTACATATTTTTCTTGCTTCATTATATTGCTGTGCATGCTTGACCTAGGACCGTGTGACGTACTTAGCGTCCGATTATTAGTCGGGTGCCAACACTGTATGCGGTGTTGGGTACGGTCATCTAGAGATGGACATTCGTGACCCCCTTTACATTCTCGTACTTGTCTTACCAAGTACATCATGACCCAAGACACTTGACACTATTCATGAGACAAGATCTTCCTGAGATATTCATGGTGATTCTGTATAGGATACAGGACTTGACAGAGATATTATATTCTTAGATACTTTATGACTTGTTGCATTAGATATGATCTTGTGTGACATGGACATGGGGCCACATGGACATGGGACGTATGATTACATTGGGTGGGGAGAGACACACAGGCTACAGGTTGATTATTTATATTATGACAGCGTCTCAGTCTCACTACGAGCTAGACGACTGCTGGTGTCTTAGTCTCACTACGAGCTAGACAACCACATGATATCACTGCTACCGGATCCCCGACACCGAGCTTGTAGTGACTTCAGCCTGAGTTCTTGTGCTGCTCTCATCTTGCATATCACTTAGCTGGTTATTTAGTGTTTTCCTATTGTTCCATTTATTGCTGGAGAGACACACATGCTACAGGTTGACTATATTATGCCGGCGTCTTAGTCTCACTACGAGCTAGACAACTACATGATATCGCTGCTACCGGCTCCCCTACACAGAGCTTGTAGTACTCTCAGCCTGAGTACTGGTGATGTTCTCACATGCATTTTACATAGATGGTTACATAAATACCCTGTTTATTCATTGACTATTTTACTGCATTATTATGGCTTGTATTTTCTGTACCTTGCTGTCCCCTGAGGACCTGGATCCGGACTATGTCCCCAGGTATAGCTGATGAGATCGACCCCGAGGTTTACGGAGCAGGAGCATTATCAGGAGCAGGCATTGGAGCAGTACCAGATCCAGTAGACGCGTGGTCACCGAGGGTATCTTCTGAGTATATACTATTTCATACTCAGTATTTGCTGTGGTTATCTTTATTCTTGTATCTTGACAGATGTATTCAGACTCATTATCGGGTTATTCCCCGAGTTTATATTATATTGAGATTGATCTTGCTTTATGATTCTGATATTGTTGTATTCATTTCTGTGGATGAGATTAGTATATCTAGACCCTTATTCTTGTACAGCTTAAGTATGCCCCGATGGATCCATTAAATTGGGTTTGTCCATCGGAGCGTGCTGCTGGCCATTATCACGCGTCCGGTCCCTCGGTATTCTGGGACTGGGGTGTGACATTATGCCTACGCCTACCCATACGTAACAATGTTGTCCTCACATTGCATTCACTTAGATGGTTAGCATACCCTTTATTTATTTTATTCAGTACTTATATATATGGAATACTTCTATGTATCTTGTTACGTCCCTCTGAGGACCTAGTACCTTTCTAGATTTGGACGAGGCATATTACCCTACAGTGTACGACCCCGGATAGGAGACTAGGTACGCAACCGCGGAGGAGCTAGAGGTGCTACCGTCAGAGTTTTCGGGATCAGTTGGTAGGCCTTCTGCCTAGGATTGGGAGCATCATTAATCTATTCAGCCGATGCCCTAGTCATTACTCTTTTTATCTGTCATTCAGTACTTTTATTTCGTCATAGTAGTGGTTTTGTTCCCACCAAACATTCTTAGTTGTACTATGATATTTGAGACTGGTGTTTATTTTCTAGTATTTATTCTAGTACTTTTTGATTATATTTGTGGATGAGATTAGATTACCTATTTGATGCTAATATTGGACTTGTTAGTTATTTAGGACAGCGTAGCACTCTTCGTTTGGATCCATTAAATTGGGATATCCTCGGAGACGTGATAGCTAGCTATTGCCACGTGGCCTGGTCCCGTGTATTTTTGGGACTGGGGTCTGACATGGTTTTAGTGGGGGCCCATGCAGGTCTACGTTATCACTTGTGGTATGGTAACATGCCAGTGATGTCTGCACTAGGATAGAAATTACTAGGTCTCATCCACTTTGATTACATATTTGGAAATTCCTTCGTATTGCTTCTAAATATCTGCATCCTGTTTGCTTGATTCTGTACTCTTTTTAATGAAGTCCTATATCTGCAGCAAGATGAACTTGCGCAGTGGACGAGGAGCACCCAGTGCCGTGGTGCCAGCCGATACCACCCAGACTGGAGGGTAACCCCCACCACAGGCCCTAGTAATTCAACAGGCCCTTCTGATGGATTGGCGTGAGACTTCTCAGGGCGATCATACACAGCATCACGAGGGACAGACTTCCCAGACGATCCCCACACAGCACTTTGAGGGCCAGACTTTAGGGGCTATGCCGATGCCGCAAACCGAGAGGCCAACATCTGAGGAGACACCTACCACACAACTAGAGGTTCTATTACCACCAGCTCCATCGTATCCACCCCAGATGCCACAATCAGATGGACAACTACAGATGCTTCAGTTCTTCCAGACTATGATGCAGGCAAAGTGGCATTAGACCGAGGCGTTGAGACAGAGTTTGATGGCAGTTCTGGAGAGGACACCTGTCACAGCACCCGTACCAGCACCTTCACCAGCTCAGACAGGTGGTACTGTACGATGGTTCTGCCAGATGGGGCCAGATACTTTTTTAGGAAATGAGACTGTAGAGGAGATCTCCGATTGGGTCACCAACACGGAGATGCTACTAGAGGCTCGCAGCTACATCCAGACCTTTGGATGACCGCAGTGAGGGCCCAACTGAAAGACAACGCCCATCACTGGTAGGATTCTATTGAGCACAGTGTAGGCAAGAACCCGACTTAGAAACAGTTCTTAGAGTACTTCAACGCGAAGTATTTTTCGGCTACAGTCAAATGCTCTGTACTCCCAGTTCCTACATCTAGAACAAAGAAATATGACTGTAGACGCATATGACATGGAGTTTAGCCGTCTTAGCAGATTTGGTGCCGTCCTGATACCCAATGATCTAGATAAGGCCCAGAGATTCTATCACGGCCTCACTTTCGAGCTACAGAGGTATACCACCACACAGGCGAGGATTTCTTATGAGGAGGTACTGCAGAGGCGAGGATCCAGGAGGCTATCGGCAGAGGAGCAAGACGTTCCAGCACCACCACACCAGCCAGAGCCCAGCTCAGAGCAGAAGGACCGATCCGTCGTCCCGGAGCACAGACACAGCAGAGAACAACACCATACCAGCAAAATGAGCTTCCGATTTGCACCTACTGTGGTAAGAGAGGACATTTATAGAAGGACTTCCGAAAGAGAGTAGGGATATGCATGATTTGTGGAGCGAGCCAGCACCACGCCCGAGACTGCCCACAGCATAGAGACGTAGCACCGCAGATAGGACAGAGACCAGCAACACCAGTCCTGAGGATACTACCCCCACTAGGAGGCTAGCATCCACCAGCACCCGGAGGATTTCAGAGGGGACCACCCTTGGCCCCACAACAGGTACAGTTTGACCAAGCCAGCAGGCCGGAGGACAGAGGCACGAACATGCCTTTGCAGTAGCAGCTACTGAGGAGAAAACAGAAGGGGAAGCTATCACAGTTACCATTTTAGTTGTATCATTACCTGCAACTGCATTATTTGATTCTGGAGCAACACTATTGTTCATATCTAGTAGATTTGTAGCAATGCATATAGTAGCTACTTCCCCCTTACCTAAGAGTTGGAAGATTCTTACCGGAGGAGGCATCGTGCCGGTTACCAGTACTATTAGAACATGTTCGATAGTCGTATGTGGTAGAGAGATGAGAGCACGATTCTTGGTATTACCCATGCCATACTTTAATGTTGTTCTAGGCATGGACTGGTTAAGCCAGTATAATGCCGTACTGGACTGCCTGAAGGGTAGCGTCACTTTTAGACCGCTAGATCAACCGAAGTTCGAGTACACACGAGGGACCGTCGAACAGGGAGTAGGACAGACAGCAGAAGCTTACATGGCTGTGGAGATGTTACGCCCACCAATAGTTACAGAATTCGAGGATATTTTTTCTGAGGAATTGCCAGGCTTACCGCCAGATAGAGACGTAGAGTTCACTATTGAGCTAATACCTAGAGCAGCACCGGTATCTTCTAATGTATACCGATTGGCGAAGAAGGAGCTAGATGAGCTGAAGCTACAATTAGAGGAGTTACAGAATAAGGGATTTATCCGTCCTAGTGCATCACCCTGGGGAGCACCAGTGTTGTTTGTACCTAAGAAGGATGGGACAGTATGCATATGCATTGATTACAGAGCCCTTAGTGCTTTGACTATCAAGAACTAGTACCCCCTGCCACAGATTGATGATTTGTTCGACCAACTGACGGGAGAAGTGGTATTCACAAAGATCAACTTAAGATCAGGATATCATCAGGTAAAGGTGCGAAGAGAAGACATTCAAAAGACAACATTCCGGACTCGTTATGGTCACTACGAGTTCTTAGTGATGCCTTTTGGACTGACGAAAGCGCCTGCTGTATTTATGAACTTGATGAACAGAGTCTTCCACCAATACTTAGACCAGTTCATGGTAGTCTTCATCGACGACATTTTGGTGTATTCAAAGAGCCACAAGGAGCACGAAGAGCACTTGAGACTAGTGTTAGAGACACTGAGAAGAGAGAGACTTTATGCCAAGCTGAGCAAGTATGAGTTTCTTCTAGATTGTATCACTTTTCTTGGACACATTATATTTGGAGATGGTATTTCAGTAGATCCAGCGAAGATTTCATCAGTAGAGACATGGCCAACCCCTACCAATGTCTCAGAAGTGAGGAGTTTCCTAGGACTTGCCGGATATTACCGAAGGTTTGTGGAGAACTTTGCGAAGATCGCAGAACCGATGATCCGCTTGACCCGTAAGGAGAAGGAGTTCACCTGGACAGAGGAGTATCAGACAACGTTCGATGAGCTGAAGAAGTGTCTGACTATAGCACCTATCTTGACCATACCTTCTGGACCCGGAGGATTCGTGATCTATAGTGATGCATCCGGGAAAGTTTTAGTATGCGTCTTGATACAGCATGGAAAGATTGTGGCCTATGACTCTAGACAGTTAAGGACCTATAAGAAGAACTATTCCACTTACGACTTGGAGTTTGCCGTAGTGATCTTTGCCTTGAAGCTTTGGAGGCACTACTTATACGGAGAACGAGTGGAGATATTCACTGATCACAAGACCCTGATGTACGTCTACACCCAGAAGGACCTTAACCAAAGACAGAGACGTTGGCTTGAGGTGATGATAAACTTTGAGATTGAGCTACAGTACCACCCGGGAAAGGCCAATGTAGTAGCTGATGCGTTGAGCAGAAGACCCATGGCATTCTTCTTGACTACCCAACAACATCTGTTGAGAGATCTAGAGCAGATGGATATAGAGGTCGTTATGCCCGGAGTAGACGGACGGTTGTGGAGTTTTCAGTTGCAATCGACACTAGTAGAGAGGTTCAAGGCTGCTTTACCGATATATGCCAGATTCCAGAGGTTTCGACAAAGGACAGAGGCCGGAATATAGACATGATTGCGTATACATGAAGACGGAACTTTGAGATATGAAGATCGTCTCTATGTTCTAAATGGAGAACTTCGCTAGGAGCTGATGTCAGAGGCACACAGTTCAACCTACTTTATTTATCCAGGAGGTACGAAGATGTACAGAGACTTAAGGCAGTACTACTGGTGGTATGGAATGAAGAGAGAGATAGCCCGCTTTGTGGTAAAGTGCCTGGTGTGTCAGCAAGTCAAGGCTGAGCATCAGAGATCTGCAGGATTACTTCAACCACTCCCGATACCTGAGTAAAAATGGTAGCACATCACTATGGACTTTGTTACGGGCTTTTCGAGGAGTCCTAGTGGTCGCAATGCAGTATGTGTAATCGTAGATAGACTCACCAAGTCCGCACACTTTTTACCTTTCAGAGTTGGGCAATCAACAGAGTTCTTAGCAAATATGTACATGAGGGAGATTGTGCAACTGCATGGAGTGCCAGTTAGTATCATGTCTGACAGGGATACGAGATTTACATCTTACTTTTGACGGAGTATAGAAGAGAGTCTCGGTACCCGTCTAAAGTTCAACACATCGTATCACCCACAGACAGATGGCCAGTCCGAGCGCACCATTCAGACGTTGGAGGACATGTTAAGAGCATGCATGCTTGATTTCGGAGGATCATGGGAGGGCCATTTGCATTTGGTCAAGTTTTTCTACAATAACAGCTATCAAGAGAGCATCCATATGGCTCCCTATGAACCATTTTATGGAAGGAAGTATCGTTCCCCAGTATGTTGGAGCGATATAGGCGAGAGATACATTCTTGGGCCAGAGTTGGTTGTTCGTACAATAGAGAAGGTGAAGAAGATCCAAGGGCACCTGCGAGCAGCACAGGATAGACAGAAGCATTGGGCAAATGCGCATCGACGACCCCTAGAGTTCCAGGTTGGAGATCACATGTTTCTAAAGATCTCACCTACTCGAGGGACTATCAGATTTAGAGACAGAAAAAAGCTGAGTCCGAGGTACGTCGGACCATTCGATGTGTTAGAACACATCGGAGAGGTTGCTTACATGTTAGCCTTACCACAGACTTTGGAAGGAGTTCATGACGTCTTTTATGTATCCCAGCTAAGGAGGTACATGCCAGATCCGAGTCATGTGCTTGATCATTCAAAAATCACAGTCGGCCCGAGTTTATCATACCAAGAGGAGCCTGTGGAGATTTTCGACAGAAGCGAGAAAGTATTGCGAGGTCAGACTATTCCTCTAGTTCGTGTCGCATGGAGGCATCATACACCAGGCGAGTCGACCTGGGAACGCGAGGAGGATATTTGACAGCGTTATCCCCATCTCTTCGAAGGCCTAGGTATGTAGTAGCATTTTAATTTCAGTCAGTAGTTCTTACCATACATATATTTTAATTTTGAGGACAAAATACTCTAAGGAGGGTAGATTGTAAACCCCCTCGACCAAATTTAGGATTATTTAATTTAAATTGAGAGACTAGGATTAATTTGGATACAATTAGGATTAATGTGCAGCAATTATGTGTCTTAATACACCTTACCATAGCTTTGATGTTTGGAGCACTACACTAGTAGTTACCTTCAAACAAATATCCTACACATCTCTTAGACACGCCAGACTACCCATCTGACCCTAGTGTAACTTTTAAGTACTCAATATTGTGCTTCATTTTAGCTGCACAATATTTATCACAAAACTACACGTATAATTCCAATAAACCCAATTTCTCATAATTTTCCATTCCCATTTGAATTTGAGGCACAACCACAACCCAATTCCCTATAACGCAAATTAGGGTATTAACCTATTTTGAGCCTGCTACGCCCATGACTCTTGTGTTCCACCCAATTTTAATCTCATGTATTTTTAATTGACAAAAAATGCCAGCGTAATTATTTTAATTTAATTAAATTGGAGGCTAATTTCACCCAAAGCAAGACCTAACTAAGCCCATGTACACCATTTCATATGGACCAGCCCCCACCCCAAGGAGCCAGGCCGACCTAAATCCCGAGGTCAGCCTATATTCTCTCTCCCCCATATAAATATATATTTTCTCTAATGAAACCCTAATAATCAAAACCCTAGCAAACCCCTAGCCGAACTCCCCCTTCAAAACCGAGCACCCTCACCCTTTCCCCGACTTCACAAACACCACCACCACCTCAGGCAGCCACCTCCTCAGCCACGACCGCCGCCAGCACCCCCTAGCTGCTGGACCACCCCAAGCCGCCTTCACCTCCACTCTCACCATCATCAACGTGCCGTCACCATCCCCTTCACCAGCATCAACTCCATCCAGCCCTTCCCGACTCCCTCAATCAACTTTGCCCCCCTCCTGACCACCGCTGCACCACTGCTAAACCGACCAACGCCACCTTCTCCCCCGACCAGCAGCGTCCCAGTCCGCCAAACCTCCGCTGTCGCCGCTGCCAGGCTGCTGCTGCCGCTGTTGCAACTGCTGCAGTTGCTGCCGCTGCTGCTGTTGTCCGTCGCACGCCACCGGAGCTCGGCCGATCGCCGGAGTATATGCCACCGACGAGCACAGACCCCCCCGTTCTGCCACGCCTAGGTAACCACCTGATTTCCTTTTTCTTTATTATATTGTTGTATAGTTGTATCATCGTATTACCGTGTCGAGTGTCGACACGAACAAATTAATGTGAAGCATATATAGGTGAATATGTATGTTAACTAGATTAGTTAGTAATTAATAAATAATAATTACTCTAATAATATGACTTGTATAAGGGACTTGTACTTCACCTAAAAACCTGGACATAAACCAAGTACACTTAACATGGAAAATAAGGACATATATTCGTACAAAACATAAATAGTTTGGTAACCCATAACTTCGGTAACTTATTGTCGCGAGAGACACGATAACTGAGGACATGACACGTGTGCACCTTAGCTACTTGCACACGAGACTCTATAGTTGGCCAGCCGTGACCTTGTGTAGGTACCTAAGAGCAGCGTTGTAGTTCTGTGTATGTATTGCTTTAGTGTCTGATGCTAGAATTGCTATATTATATTATATGTTTAGGGTCACTGGACCAGCCAGGAGATACTGCAGGAGCAGGCTATTGGCATTCACAGCTTGAGGACCCAGGCAAGATACCTTGCCATATTTACTGTCTAATTTAAATTATGCATATATTGTATGATATCTTGTTTTTTTATTTCATATGACTGTGTGCGTCCGAGATTGACTCGGGTGCAGTCGACGGATGCGTTATTGAGTAGTGTACTTAACCTTGTTGCTAGCAGACTCACCCCATTGGGAGGATACTCTGATATCTTCCAAGACCTGACACTCTTACACGTTTTACGGTGATAAATTCTTATTGGGATGCGGGTTCGCATACTCGACTAGCTATCGGTGCGTGTGACATGCATCATGGTTAGTACGTAATTCAGGATTATTTTATTTATAGAGACTTGGGATATAGATACGTGGTATGCACGTATAGTATTCGACTTGTATATCTACATTGGACGGGGATGACAACTAGTAGGCGTATGGGATACACACATTAGAATTCGTAGTATCCAGAGAAGCCACGGATCCAATGACTACCTTTATTCAGATTTCCCGTTCATCTGAGCAGTATGGACGTTATATACTATGCAGATTCTCCGTTCTTCGGAGAGGTATGGATATATTATTCAGATTCCCCGTTCTTCGGAGCAGTATGGACGTTATACTATGCAGATTCCCCGTTATTCGCAGCGGTATGGATGTTATGCCTATGCCTACCCATACGTACCAATGTTGTCCTTACATTGCATTCACTTAGATGGTTAGCACACCCTTTATTTATTTTATTCAGTATTTATATATATGGCATGCTTCTATGTATCTTGTTACATCCCTCTGAGGACCTGGTACCTTTCCAGATTTGGACGAGGCATATTACCCTACAGTGTACGGCCCCGGACAGGAGACTAGGTACGCAACCGCGGAGGAGCTAGAGGTGTTACTGTCAAAGTTTTCGTGATCAGTTGGTAGGCCTTCTGCGTAGGATTGGGAGCATCATTTATCTATTCAGCCGATGCCCTAGTCATTACTCTTTTTATCTGTCATTCAGTAATTTTATTTCATCATAGTAGTGGGTTTGTTCCCACCAGACATTCTTGGTTGTACTATAATATTTGAGACAAGTATTTATTTTCCAGTATTTATTCTAGTACTTTTGATTATATTTGTGGATGAGATTAGATTACTTGTTTGATGCTGATATTGGACTTGTTAGTTATTTAGGACAGCCTAGCACTCTTCGTTTGGATCCATTAAATTGGGATATCCTCGGAGACGTGACAGCTGGCTATTGCCATATGGCTTGGTCCCGTATATTTTTGGGACTAGGGCGTGATAGTATTTATTGTATATTTTGAGGGAATTACGAGATTGACACATAAAGTGTGTGTCATGACACTAATTTAGTTAGATGAGACTTAGATCAGGGTTGGGATACTAGCTACATGTCCACAATTAGATACGTGTAGGCCGTATCATGATACATCATGGTACGTGTCGGTAGATTTGGAAATTTTGAGCCAATAGGTATAATTTCTTATAATTACATGATAACTAAATATTAGATATGTTTATATATCATAATTCATATATTAAGAGGGTTTCATATATTTTAGAGGTTAGTATCATGGTGGTGTTGGAGTAGGAATAGAGTATCTTGGTATACCATGGTGTAGTGTGATACTAGTGCATGTTAGGTGTTTGATAATTGGTATCATGTGTTAATGTAGGTATCATGAGGATATTTTGTAGTATTTTAGTGTGTCTTTGTGTTGGGCTTGAGGAGAGTGTGCTTGGTGTGGTTTTGGGGAGTGTGTGTGTAGAATACAAGTGGGGGGAACTCTTTTGCTACATTCAACAACTTTTCAGTGTATTTCAACTGCTTTTCAGCATAAGTAGCATTTATAGCAACAACAGCATAAGTAGCAGCAGCATCATAAGAAGCAGCATAAGCAGCAATAACAGCAGCATAGGCAGCACCTTATGTAAAACCCCAAATCCTAAAATCCGTATTTACTTTTTTTATTAATTATTAATTTAATTATAGTAATTATGAGCAAATTAGGAGAAATATAATTTATTTAATTTTTATTTTGGGTGTTTGTGCATTTAGGGGATTTATGGAGCCATTATAAATTTTTTCTAATTTATTTCTTGTAGGAGACCCTTTGACTAGTTGCTAGTTTAATGGTATGCATTAATACAAATTCTAGAATTTTTCTATGTATATATATATATATATATATATATTTTTAATTAGAATAGCAAATAGAAAAGAATGATAAAATAATAAGAAAAAGAAAGATAAAAGAAAATAAAAGAAAAACATATGGAAATTCTTAATGGGTTCTCTACCCAAAACCCTACCCTAATACCCACCTACCCGAAACCCTTTAGCGCATGACCCGAACCCATTAACTTAAGCAAATACCAAACACAGAAGCAGCCGCATACAACGACCCCCCCCCCCCCCCCCGCGATCTCTTGATCTCTCTCTCGGCTTCCCCTACTATATATAAACCTCTCCACGTTCAAAACCCTAACCCTAGATCACTTCTCGACCTTCCCCTCGACCCCGTCGCCCTCAGCCAGCGAGACCACCGTGCTCCGCCAAGCCGCAGACCGCCCGGAACCAGACCCCGACGACCGCGACCTCGTGCTCCAACCGAAGTTGATTTGGACAGCAAACTTACCGGTGTTCACGACGCATTTTTCGTCACCTCGCTCGACCAAACTCTACCCCGTCTTCACCGGTAAATTCACCACTTAACCCCCTTCCATATTTGTATGATAGTTGACCTCGAACAACGCGTAACCCGAGGCAAAAACAGCTTCCAAGTTGACAGAAAACGACGACTTTTAGGTATCACAGAAAACTACGGTAAACTACCTATGTTCCTGGATTCGTATCTCCCACCACAGAGATCCGAATTCAATTTTTTTTATTGGTATACGGAGATCACTTGACCTAGTTTAATTTTTATTAATTATATTAAATTATTAACTGCTGTATGTAGAATTAAATTTGTTGAAAAATCCCAAAAACCCACTTTTCTAGATTTCCAGAAATTATGATACAGAGCGCGCCCAGCCAAACGGGACCGTCCCGCCGTGTACCAAGTGTACCAAAAGGTGTGCACAGTATAACCGGACAAGTGAGAGTTCATGAAAACTGATTCGGGCGCGTGTGTGCGTCGAAATCAGCCCGTATTTGCGGACAATCCCCATGTCGCAACTTTTGCGAAAGCTCTGCATATTTTGTGCATGCTCGTCGGAATGTGACGAAGCTTACGCCACTGGACTCGTGGTATCGCGTCGGTCCTGTGACCCAATTTTTACACAATTCTGAGATATTTGACCAAGTCACCTATTGGCGGGCCCCACGATTGACTTTTTGGGTGAATTTGTGTTCGGCTCATCGGAATTCAAAATTGGAAGTACCATTGAGTTCACATTGACATTTAGAATTGGTTTGACCTATAATTTGTCCCATTTAGAGACCTTTATTCTTGGCACGCTTTTCGATATAAAGTGGCCCATATTTGGAGCCCGCTTTGATCCGAAATTACCATTTTGCCCCTGTGTCCAAATTGGACGAAAGGGGAGTATTTTCTAGATATGTTGCTTATTTTGGAAAAGTTGGTGATATTTATTTCAGCATCCGGAGATGTTCATTCTGAGGCCGTAGTTCTGACTTTTGGTGTTTGATATCTGGACATTTCACTTTGCAACTCTCTTGCCAGGCAAATATACCTTGCCTTGTTGTACTGTTTAAATTCTGTATTATTATTTGTATATTTATATTATATAACTGTGCGCGTCCGAGAGAGACTCGGGTGCAGTCAACGAAGGCGTTGACGTTAGGACTTGTGTATGACCTAGTGTCTAGTAGACCCACCTAAAGTTATGGAGTTATTGTCACGTCCCAGTCTCAAAATACCGTGGGACCAGACGCGTGGCAACGGCCAGCAGTACGCACCGATGGACCAACTCACTATAAAGGATCCATCAGGGCATACTTAAGCTGTAAAACAAGTCTACGACAATCATGGTACAACTAATCTCATCCACACAAGACATAAACATGATCCACAGAATAAACAAGGAATGTAAATCATCATCCAGTCTCACATAGTACTTCGGGGAACAACCCGATAAATATCTAGTACAATGGTTCATCTGACCAGAATATGAAAGACTGAAATAAATAATAAAAGCTGAGCATAAACAAGGGTGCTCAAGAGAAGTCTTCAGCTAAGACCTCGTCCTCGGATGGTGGTACAACTCCTGGATCAGCTCCTGCTCCGGTCCCGTAAACCTCGGGATAAACCTCGTCTGCAAAATCTGGGGACAAAAATCCGGATCCAGGTCCTCAGGGGACATAGCAAGGTACAAGAAAGCTCATGCCAAAAATACAGATAAGCAGTGCAGCAATATATACTAAATGAACCAAAGGGGTAAATATGTAACCATCTAAGTGTAAATGCAAGTGAGAGCATCACTAGTCTCAAGCTGAGCCACTACAAGCTCTGTGTCGGGGAGCCGGTAGCGGTAATAACCGGTAGTGGGTCTAGCTCTGCTACGAGAGTCTACGACCTCTCAATAATAGAAGATATACATAAATACAGCCTGTAACCTGTGTGTCTCTCCCCACCCAATGTAACCACGCATATCATGACCACAACGTCTCATGCCCATGTCAAGCGCGATCATAGCTAATGCAACAAGTCATAAAGTATCTAATAGTATAATGTCCATGTCCTGTATCCTATACAGAATCACCACGAATATCTCGAGAAAATCCTGTCTCATGAATGGTGTCAAGTGTCCTGGGTCATATGGTACTTGATAAGACAAGTACGAGAATATAAAGTGTCCCGGATATCCATCTCTAAATGACCGTACCCAACACTGCGTACAGTATCGGCACCCGACTGATAATCGGACGCTAAGTACGTCACACGGTCCTAGGTTGAGCATGCACAGCAATATATATAAAGCAAGGAAAATAGGTAACTAAACTGCAGAGTTTGGCAAGGTACACTTGCCTGATGTCCGAGTATCAACAACTGTCCTGGTATCTGTGGATCCGGTGGAAACTACTCCAAAAGCTGTAATAAATATCACCAACAGTCTCAGAAGGTGTCAAATAGCTAGAAACGCCGGTCCTTACGTCCAATTTGGACACAGGGGCAAAAAGGTCATTTTCGGGCCAAAGCGGGTTCCACGTGTGGGCCCACTTTGCACCGAAAAGCGCGTCTGGGTCAAAGGTCTCCAATTTCTGCAAACTCAGTGTCTACAAGTCAGGAACGATGATACGAACCCAACGGAACTTCCAGAATTGGATTCCGATGAGCCGATCTCAAAATCACCCGTCGAGTGGAGCCTGTGGGGCCCACGATACGTGATTTTGTCAACGTTCTCAGAATCGAACCAAACTTGGCTCACAGGACCAGCGTATTACTACGGATCCGATGGCGCAAGTTTCGTCTCGATCTGACGTGTGTATACGAAGTTACAGCGTGTTTCAGAATCGATGGATATGGGGTGTCGTCGGCGGATACGCGTTGATTCCGGGGTGCACGCACCTCCGAATCAACTTCTGCGAAATCCTACACGACCGTATCAACGTCGCGCACAGTTTGGTAAAGACCACGTGCGACCAAGTCGTCCCGTTTGGCGGGGCGGACTCAGTTCCGGGGTGAAACAGGGCGTTGTTTTTTCCTGTTTTGGATCGCGGTGTACGACCACTACAAGACGCGATGCACCGAGCGAATTGCACGGGCACCGAGAAGGGTATACAGTCTACGCATAGCAATCGACGGAATTGAAAACGGAGTCGCGAGTAGGGAGAAAACAGTACCTGTACAGGGCTCCGTGGATTCTGTTTTCCAAGTGTCCACGCGTCAATTTCGTGTCCTGGTATCTGAGTTTCTGCTTCCTCGTGTCCGCGGTGAGTCAAAGCTTGGGCTCTGTCCTCGGATGGCTTCGCCGGGGGTCAGCCTCGAGGTCGGCTAGGGCTTCGGCGCTTGGGACGATCGGGTGGAGGGATGGCTCAGTCACGGTGATGAGGGGATCCGGCACGGGTTCAGCCGAAGGGGGCGGCGGCTGAGGGGATCTACGCGGGTTCAGTCGAAGGGGGCGGTGGCTGAGGGGATCGTCGCCCTGACTGCGGGGTTCACGGCGGAGGACGGAGATGGGGGAAGTCGGTCTGGGCGAAGTCGGCAGCGGGGTTCGGGTGCTGGGAAGCGGCGGCGTCACCGGTCAACTGCTCGGCGGAGCAGCACGATGATCGTCGGCGACTTGATGGCGGCGGGGTTTAGGTTTAGGTTTAGGGAATGGCGAGGCACGGACGCCGAGGAGGCTCTATATAGGCTGCTACAAGAGCCTTCGGCGGAGGAAACCTAGGGTTTCCATACGGTTTGGATCCGGGTCGGGTTCGGTTTGGATCCAACCCGATCCGAACGCGGGGTTTGGTTCAACTTGGGTCTGGTTCACATTCCAAATGGCTAAAGGTCCTCGATACGCTGCTCCGGTGTCCAATAAATTCACCGAAAAATGCCATGCGTCCGGCATTCCATTTTACCCAATAAATTTCTATTTCCAGAACATTTTAACTCCATTAAGCCACACTTAAAATTATTCAACCCCAAATTACCTTAGCTTTTAAATTCCAGAAGAACACCAAAAATACGGGAAAAATTGTATTAAATTTTATTTCTGAAATTTAGGGTGTTTACAATCTTCCCTCCTTAAAAGGATTGCGTCCTCGCAATCAAGGAATAAGCTACTAAAGAAGGGTTATGGAAATACACGGTGACCTAGTTTACAACTGCCTCCTCGAACAAGTGGGGGTATCGCTGACGCATACTATCTTCTCGTTCCCAAGTTGATTCGCCTGGTGAATGATGTTTCCATGCTACTCGGACCAGTCTGATTGTCTGTCCCCGCAATGTCTTCTCACTGACGTCGAGGATGCCAACTGGTTGTTCCTCATACCTCAAGCTCGGGCCTACCGCGATCTCTGAATGATCGACTACGTGACTTGGGTCGGTCACGTACCTTCGCAGCTGTGAGACGTGGAATACGTCATGCACTCCCTCTAAGGATGGAGGTAATGCAAGCCGGTAAGCCACCTCACCAACGCGCTCTAGAATGTCAAATGGCCCAATATACCTTGGGCTCAGCTTGCCTCTGCTCCCGAATCTGATAGTACCACGAGTGGGCAAAATCCTCAAGAACACATGATCTCCTTCCTTGAACTCTAGGGGACGCCTGTGTGTATCTGCCCAATGCTTCTGTCTGTCCTGAGCTGCTCGTAGATGATTCTGTATCTGCTTCACCTTCTCCACTGTCTGCGTTACCAATTCTGGACCCAGTATCTGACGTTCACCAACGTCACTCCAACACACAGGTGATCTGCACTTCCTTCCGTATAAAGCTTCAAATGGTGCCATCTGGATGCTGGCCTGATAACTGTTATTGTAGGAGAACTCTACTAAGTGCAAATGATCTTCCCAAGATCCTCCGAAATCTAGCATACATGATCTCAACATGTCCTCTAAGATCTGAATGGTGCGCTCCGATTGTCCATCTGTCTGCGGGTGGTATGCCGTGCTGAATTTGAGTCTGGTGCCTAGACTCTCTTGCATGCTTCTCCAGAAATGAGATGTAAATCTCGAATCTCGATCCGATACAATACTAACAGGTACTCCATGTAATTTGACGATTTGTCGTATATACATGTCAGCTAGTGCCTCTGTGGACTGTCCAACTCTAAATGGCAAGAAGTGTGCCGATTTAGTGAGTCGATCCACGATAACCCAAACTGCATCTCTTCCGCTGGGGCTCTTCGGAAATCCTGTGACAAAATCCATCGTGATATGCTCCCACTTCCATTCCGGTATCGGGAGCGGTTGTAACATACCTGCAGTTCTCTGATGCTCCGCCTTCACTTGTTGACATACTAAACATTTGGCCACAAATCTCGCGATCTCTCTCTTCATTCCATGCCACCAGTAATACTGTCTCAAGTCCCGATACATCTTGGTTCCTCCTGGGTGAACAGAGTACATAGAGCTATGCGCTCCAGTCATTAACTCCTGTCTCAATTCTCTATTTGGAACATACAGGCGATTTCCAAACCTCATTGTCCCGTCTTCGTGGATGCGAAGTCCTGTCTGCATGCCGGCTTCTGTCCTTTCCTTGAGTCTTCGGAATCTAGCATCGGTGGGCAATGCCTCCTTGATCTTCTCTACGAGTGATGACTGAATCTCAAGGTTAGCCATCAATCCATTCTGTCCTGGTAAGACAACCTCTATCTGAAGCTCCTGTAAGTCCTTCAATAACTCTGGCTGCATTGTCAAGAAATAAGCCGTAGGCTTCCTGCTGAGTGCATCTGCAACCACATTCGCCTTCCCCGGGTGATACTACAGATCTATGTCAAAATCTACCATCAGTTCTAGCCAGCGTCTCTGTCTCATGTTAAGCTCCTTCTGAGTATACACATACTTCAGACTCTTGTGATCAGTAAAGATTTCTACCCTCTCTCCATAAAGATAGTGTCTCCATATCTTCAGTGCAAATATAACAGCTGCTAGCTCCAGATCATGTGTGGGGTAGTTCTTCTCGTGGTCCTTCAACTGTCTCGACGCATAAGCAATGACCTTGCCATGTTGCATCAAAACACATCCTAGTCCACTGCCTGATGCATCACTATAAACAACAAAACCTCCTGACCCTGAAGGAAGAGTCAAGACAGGTGCTGTTGTTAATCTTCTCTTTAGTTCTTCAAAAGCCTTCTGGCAGTCTTCTGTCCATACAAACTCCTGATCCTTTCGTGTCAGCTTCGTCATTGGTTCTGCAATCCTTGAGAAATTTTCTACGAACCTTCGGTAATATCCCGCGAGTCCGAGAAAACTTCTTACCTCTGCAACTGATGTAGGTGTAGGCCAAGTCTCTATTGCCGCAACTTTCTCTGGATCCACTGAGAGTCCTTCTCCTGATATGATGTGTCCCAAGAAAGGCACTCTGTCCATACAGAACTCACACTTACTGAGCTTGGCATATAACTTTTCCTGTCTCAAGGTCTCTAACACGATTCTGAGATGCTCCTCGTGCTCTTCAGGGCTCTTGGAATATATGAGAATGTCATCAATGAACACCACTACAAATTTATCCAAGAACTGATGAAAGACCCTGTTCATTAAGCTCATAAACACTGCTGGTGCGTTGGTTAAACCAAACGGCATCACCAAGAACTCATAATGCCCATACTTCGTCCTGAAAGCTGTCTTCGGGATGTCTTCCTTCCTTACCTTGATCTGATGATAGCCGGATCTAAGGTCAATCTTCGAGAATACCCTTGCACCACTCAATTGATCGAATAGATCATCAATGCGTGGTAAGAGATACCTGTTCTTGATGGTGACAGCATTCAGTGCCCTGTAATCAATGCACAACCGTACTGTTCCATCCTTCTTCGGCACAAATAAGATGGGTGCTCCCCAAGGTGAAACACTGGGCCGAATGAAACCCTTCTCCAAAAGATCATCAACCTGTCCCTTCAACTCCTCTAATTCCTTAGGTGCTAGCCGATAAACTGATGAAGTGATTGGCTCTGCTCCTGGAGTTAAGTCTATTGTGAATTCTATTTCCCGATCAGGCGGTAAACCTGGAAGGTCATCAGGAAATACATCCACAAAACCTGATATGACTCTTGGGTAACCTGTCTCCTCTTCTACAGATAATACCCTAAGAGTAGGCTGAACTCCTTGCTCTACTGCTCCTCGGAGAAACTCGAATTCTGGGTGTCCTGGCGGTCTAAATATAACCCGCCCAAGTCGGCAATCAAGAGTCGCATGGTACTGACTTAACCAGTCCATACCAAGTACGACATCATAATCCGGCATAGAAAATATCAGAAACTGCGCTCGGATCTCTCGGCCACAAACTACTACAGAACATGATCTATAGACATCACTAACTGGAATAATACCACCTCCCGTAAGAATCCTCTTCATCTTCGGAAGGGGTGCGGTAGCTACTCTATGGGTGGCTACAAAGCTAGCTGCTATAAATGAATGCGATGCTCCAGAATCAAATAAAGCTACAGCTGGTAATGAAGCTACTAAAATAGTACCTGCGATGACCTCGCCTGCTGTAGCCTCCTCCTCAACAGCTAATGGGAAAGCCTGTCCTCGTCCCTGAGCTGGACCTCTCTGCTGCTGCTGCTGCTGCTGCTGCTGGAATAGGGCTGCCTGTGGTGCCAGTGGTGGTCTCTGATGATTCCCTCCTGGGGCTGGTGGTCTGACCCCACCAACTCCTGTTTGCTGGCCTCCTGCTGCTGGATAAGCTGGTCGTGGTACAGGTAATGCTAGTCTTGGTGCTCCGTCTCTGCGTTCAGTACAGTCCCTGGAAAAGTGCTGGTTGGATCCGCAGCTCAAACATAGTCCCAATTTACGCCGGCATTCCTTCTCAATGTGTCCTACCTTGCCGCAGTGGTGACAAGTAGGAAGAGGTCTGTCTCTATGTGCTGCTCTATCTGGCATACCCCTCTGGGTTCGCTTTACTGAATCTCCATGTGCTGGCCTGGATGGTGCTGATGTGATAGGCCTCTTCAGGTTCGATTCCCTTCTAGTGACGCGCTCCAAGCGTCGGGCTGCTGCAAGGACATCGGTATAAGAGGTAGGTGCTACCGATCCAATCACTCTCTGAAGCTCGAACTTCAAGCCGTCAAAGTACTTCTCTGCTTTTTCTTCCTCCGTCGAAATCAATGTCGGGGCAAAGCGGCTCAGGCGAATAAATTCCGCATTATATTCCTCCACTGACATACTGCCTTGGATAAGGCGGTTGAGCCTGTCTCTGAGCTCTGACCGTGCGACTGCCGGGATGTACATCTCTTGGAAGAGTCTAGAGAACTCTTCCCATGTGACTCTGTCCTGTCCAAGTCTCCTCTCTTCTGCTAGCCACCAGTGATGCGCATTATCAGTTAACTGCATTCTAACTGCAGTCATCCACTTCTCTCTCGGAAGTTCAGCGGCTTCCAACTGATGCTGAATGTTTGTGAGCCACTCATGAACTTCCGTTGGCCCTTCTTTGCCAGAAAATGTGCGAGGTTTGAGGTGACGGAAATCAGTGATAGATCCCGTCGCTGTTCGCCTCGTTGGGGGATTTGCCTGCTCCAATGCGGATACCAGGCTGGTCCTCAGATACTCGGCCTCCTGCCGATGGGCCTCCTGCTGAATCTGTTGCTGTGCTTGCATCATAGCAGAAATCATCTGGAACATTTGTTGCCCGTCCATGGCTTGTCCTGGCAGGAATACTGGCATCTGGGGTGTGAACTGAGGTGGTGGTGGAATATCGTCTCTCCGAAACCTTGGATTAGGCTGTCCGGTTTGATCACTCTGCGATGCTTGTCCACCATCCCCGGGTGTCACTCCGTCTCCATAAGTAACCACAGCGTCGTGTGGTGTCTCCAAAGGAAAATCATCTCTGTTCCCGGAATCCATTGCTCTGCAATCAAAATATAAACTGTAAGAACGCTCAGAGGAATCAATACAGGATGCAGTTCAAGTAACAAATTTCGAGTTCGATATAGAGTTCAACAATGGTTAAATAATGGATGAGATCCTATAGTTTATACTATCCTTAAGGCAGGCTGGTCCGGTCCCTAAGTTGAAACCGAACAATTTAGTCGTTGACCTGCATGGGCCACCACAAAAACCATGTCACGCCCCAGTCCCAAAATACCGTGGGACCAGACGCGTGGCAACGGCCAGCAGTACGCACCGATGGACCAACTCACTATAAAGGATCCATCAGGGCATACTTAAGCTGTAAAATAAGTCTACGACAATCATGGTACAACTAATCTCATCCACACAAGACATAAACATGATCCACAGAATAAACAAGGAATGTAAATCATCATCCAGTCTCACATAGTACTTCGGGGAACAACCCGATAAATATCTAGTACAATGGTTCATCTGACCAGAATATGAAAGACTGAAATAAATAATAAAAGCTGAGCATAAACAAGGGTGCTCAAGAGAAGTCTTCAGCTAAGACCTCGTCCTCGGATGGTGGTACAACTCCTGGATCAGCTCCTGCTCCGGTCCCGTAAACCTCGGGATAAACCTCGTCTGCAAAATCTGGGGACAAAAATCCGGATCCAGGTCCTCAGGGGACATAGCAAGGTACAAGAAAGCTCATGCCAAAAATACAGATAAACAGTGCAGCAATATATACTAAATGAACCAAAGGGGTAAATATGTAACCATCTAAGTGTAAATACAAGTGAGAGCATCACTAGTCTCAGGCTGAGCCACTACAAGCTCTGTGTCGGGGAGCCGGTAGCGGTAATAACCGGTAGTGGGTCTAGCTCTGCTACGAGAGTCTACGACCTCTCAATAATAGAAGATATACATAAATACAGCCTGTAACCTGTGTGTCTCTCCCCACCCAATGTAACCACGCATATCATGACCACAACGTCTCATGCCCATGTCAAGCGCGATCATAGCTAATGCAACAAGTCATAAAGTATCTAATAGTATAATGTCCATGTCCTGTATCCTATACAGAATCACCACGAATATCTCGGGAAAATCCTGTCTCATGAATGGTGTCAAGTGTCCTGGGTCATATGGTACTTGATAAGACAAGTACGAGAATATAAAGTGTCCCGGATATCCATCTCTAAATGACCGTACCCAACACTGCGTACAGTATCGGCACCCGACTGATAATCGGACGCTAAGTACGTCACACGGTCCTAGGTTGAGCATGCACAGCAATATATATAAAGCAAGGAAAATAGGTAACTAAACTGCAGAGTTTGGCAAGGTACACTTGCCTGATGTCCGAGTATCAACAACTGTCCTGGTATCTGTGGATCCGGTGGAAACTACTCCAAAAGCTGTAATAAATATCACCAACAGTCTCAGAAGGTGTCAAATAGCTAGAAATGCCGGTCCTTACGTCCAATTTGGACACAGGGGCAAAAAGGTCATTTTCGGGCCAAAGCGGGTTCCACGTGTGGGCCCACTTTGCACCGAAAAGCGCGTCTGGGTCAAAGGTCTCCAATTTCCGCAAACTCAGTGTCTACAAGTCAGAAACGATGATACGAACCCAACGGAACTTCCAGAATTGGATTCCGATGAGCCGATCTCAAAATCACCCGTCGAGTGGAGCCTGTGGGGCCCACGATACGTGATTTTGTCAACGTTCTCAGAATCGAACCAAACTTGGCTCACAGGACCAGCGTATTACTACGGATCCGATGGCGCAAGTTTCGTCTCGATCTGACGTGTGTACACGAAGTTACAGCGTGTTTCAGAATCGACGGATACGGGGTGTCGTCGGCGGATACGCGTTGATTCCGGGGTGCACGCACCTCCGAATCAACTTCTGCGAAATCCTACACGACCGTATCAACGTCGCGCACAGTTTGGTAAAGACCACGTGCGACCAAGTCGTCCCGTTTGGCGGGGCGGACTCAGTTCCGGGGTGAAACAGGGCGTTATTTTTTCCTGTTTTGGATCGCGGTGTACGACCACTACAAGACGCGATGCACCGAGCGAATTGCACGGGCACCGAGAAGGGTATACAGTCTACGCATAGCAATCGACGGAATTGAAAACGGAGTCGCGAGTAGGGAGAAAACAGTACCTGTACAGGGCTCCGTGGATTCTGTTTTCCAAGTGTCCACGCGTCAATTCCGTGTCCTGGTATCTGAGTTTCTGCTTCCTCGTGTCCGCGGTGAGTCAGAGCTTGGGCTCTGTCCTCGGATGGCTTCGCCGGGGGTCAGCCTCGAGGTCGACTAGGGCTTCGGCGCTTGGGACGATCGGGTGGAGGGATGGCTCAGTCACGGTGATGAGGGGATCCGGCACGGGTTCAGCCGAAGGGGGCGGCGGCTGAGGGGATCTACGCGGGTTCAGTCGAAGGGGGCGGTGGCTGAGGGGATCGTCGCCCTGACTGCGGGGTTCGCGGCGGAGGACGGAGATGGGGGAAGTCGGTCTGGGCGAAGTCGGCAGCGGGGTTCGGGTGCTGGGAAGCGGCGGCGTCACCGGTCAACTGCTCGGCGGAGCAGCACGATGATCGTCGGCGACTTGATGGCGGCGGGGTTTAGGTTTAGGTTTGGGGAATGGCGAGGCACGGACGCCGAGGAGGCTCTATATAGGCTGCTACAAGAGCCTTCGGCGGAGGAAACCTAGGGTTTCCATATGGTTTGGATCCGGGTCGGGTTCGGTTTGGATCCAACCCGATCCGAACGCGGGGTTTGGTTCAACTTAGGTCTGGTTCACATTCCAAATGGCTAAAGGTCCTCGATACGCTGCTCCGGTGTCCAATAAATTCACCGAAAAATGCCATGCGTCCGGCATTCCATTTTACCCAATAAATTTCTATTTCCAGAACATTTTAACTCCATTAAGCCACACTTAAAATTATTCAACCCCAAATTACCTTAGCTTTTAAATTCCAGAAGAACACCAAAAATACGGGAAAAATTGTATTAAATTTTATTTCTGAAATTTAGGGTGTTTACAATCTTCCCTCCTTAAAAGGATTGCGTCCTCGCAATCAAGGAATAAGCTACTAAAGAAGGGTTATGGAAATACACGGTGACCTAGTTTACAACTGCCTCCTCGAACAAGTGGGGGTATCGCTGAGGCATACTATCTTCTCGTTCCCAAGTTGATTCGCCTGGTGAATGATGTTTCCATGCTACTCGGACCAGTCTGATTGTCTGTCCCCGCAATGTCTTCTCACTGACGTCGAGGATGCCAACTGGTTGTTCCTCATACCTCAAGCTCGGGCCTACCGCGATCTCTGAATGATCGACTACGTGACTTGGGTCGGTCACGTACCTTCGCAGCTGTGAGACGTGGAATACGTCATGCACTCCCTCTAAGGATGGAGGTAATGCAAGCCGGTAAGCCACCTCACCAACGCGCTCTAGAATGTCAAATGGCCCAATATACCTTGGGCTCAGCTTGCCTCTGCTCCCGAATCTGATAGTACCACGAGTGGGCGAAATCCTCAAGAACACATGATCTCCTTCCTTGAACTCTAGGGGACGCCTGTGTGTATCTGCCCAATGCTTCTGTCTGTCCTGAGCTGCTCGTAGATGATTCTGTATCTGCTTCACCTTCTCCACTGTCTGCGTTACCAATTCTGGACCCAGTATCTGACGTTCACCAACGTCACTCTAACACACAGGTGATCTGCACTTCCTTCCGTATAAAGCTTCAAATGGTGCCATCTGGATGCTGGCCTGATAACTGTTATTGTAGGAGAACTCTACTAAGTGTAAATGATCTTCCCAAGATCCTCCGAAATCTAGCATACATGATCTCAACATGTCCTCTAAGATCTGAATGGTGCGCTCCGATTGTCCATCTGTCTGCGGGTGGTATGCCGTGCTGAATTTGAGTCTGGTGCCTAGACTCTCTTGCATGCTTCTCCAGAAATGAGATGTAAATCTCGAATCTCGATCCGATACAATACTAACAGGTACTCCATGTAATTTGACGATTTGTCGTATATACATGTCAGCTAGTGCCTCTGTGGACTGTCCAACTCTAAATGGCAAGAAGTGTGCCAATTTAGTGAGTCGATCCACGATAACCCAAACTGCATCTCTTCCGCTGGGGCTCTTCGGAAATCCTGTGACAAAATCCATCGTGATATGCTCCCACTTCCATTCCGGTATCGGGAGCGGTTGTAACATACCTGCAGTTCTCTGATGCTCCGCCTTCACTTGTTGACATACTAAACATTTGGCCACAAATCTCGCGATCTCTCTCTTCATTCCATGCCACCAGTAATACTGTCTCAAGTCCCGATACATCTTGGTTCCTCCTGGGTGAACAGAGTATATAGAGCTATGCGCTCCAGTCATTAACTCCTGTCTCAATTCTCCATTTGGAACATACAGGCGATTTCCAAACCTCATTGTCCCGTCTTCGTGGATGCGAAGTCCTGTCTGCATGCCGGCTTCTGTCCTTTCCTTGAGTCTTCGGAATCTAGCATCGGTGGGCAATGCCTCCTTGATCTTCTCTACGAGTGATGACTGAATCTCAAGGTTAGCCATCAATCCATTCTGTCCTGGTAAGACAACCTCTATCTGAAGCTCCTGTAAGTCCTTCAATAACTCTGGCTGCATTGTCAAGAAATAAGCCGTAGGCTTCCTGCTGAGTGCATCTGCAACCACATTCGCCTTCCCCGAGTGATACTACAGATCTATGTCAAAATCTACCATCAGTTCTAGCCAGCGTCTCTGTCTCATGTTAAGCTCCTTCTGAGTATACACATACTTCAGACTCTTGTGATCAGTAAAGATTTCTACCCTCTCTCCATAAAGATAGTGTCTCCATATCTTCAGTGCAAATATAACAGCTGCTAGCTCCAGATCATGTGTGGGGTAGTTCTTCTCGTGGTCCTTCAACTGTCTCGACGCATAAGCAATGACCTTGCCATGTTGCATCAAAACACATCCTAGTCCACTGCCTGATGCATCACTATAAACAACAAAACCTCCTGACCCTGAAGGAAGAGTCAAGACAGGTGCTGTTGTTAATCTTCTCTTTAGTTCTTCAAAAGCCTTCTGGCAGTCTTCTGTCCATACAAACTCCTGATCCTTTCGTGTCAGCTTCGTCATTGGTTCTGCAATCCTTGAGAAATTTTCTACGAACCTTCGGTAATATCCCGCGAGTCCGAGAAAACTTCTTACCTCTGCAACTGATGTAGGTGTAGGCCAAGTCTCTATTGCCGCAACTTTCTCTGGATCCACTGAGAGTCCTTCTCCTGATATGATGTATCCCAAGAAAGGCACTCTGTCCATACAGAACTCACACTTACTGAGCTTGGCATATAACTTTTCCTGTCTCAAGGTCTCTAACACGATTCTGAGATGCTCCTCGTGCTCTTCAGGGCTCTTGGAATATATGAGAATGTCATCAATGAACACCACTACAAATTTATCCAAGAACTGATGAAAGACCCTGTTCATTAAGCTCATAAACACTGCTGGTGCGTTGGTTAAACCAAACGGCATCACCAAGAACTCATAATGCCCATACTTCGTCCTGAAAGCTGTCTTCGGGATGTCTTCCTTCCTTACCTTGATCTGATGATAGCCGGATCTAAGGTCAATCTTCGAGAATACCCTTGCACCACTCAATTGATCGAATAGATCATCAATGCGTGGTAAGGGATACCTGTTCTTGATGGTGACAGCATTCAGTGCCCTGTAATCAATGCACAACCGTACTGTTCCATCCTTCTTCGGCACAAATAAGATGGGTGCTCCCCAAGGTGAAACACTGGGCCGAATGAAACCCTTCTCCAAAAGATCATCAACCTGTCCCTTCAACTCCTCTAATTCCTTAGGTGCTAGCCGATAAACTGATGAAGTGATTGGCTCTGCTCCTGGAGTTAAGTCTATTGTGAATTCTATTTCCCGATCAGGTGGTAAACCTGGAAGGTCATCAGGAAATACATCCACAAAACCTGATATGACTCTTGGGTAACCTGTCTCCTCTTCTACAGATAATACCCTAAGAGTAGGCTGAACTCCTTGCTCTACTGCTCCTCGGAGAAACTCGAATTCTGGGTGTCCTGGCGGTCTAAATATAACCCGCCCAAGTCGGCAATCAAGAGTCGCATGGTACTGACTTAACCAGTCCATACCAAGTACGACATCATAATCCGGCATAGAAAATATCAGAAACTGCGCTCGCATCTCTCGGCCACAAACTACTACAGAACATGATCTATAGACATCACTAACTGGAATAATACCACCTCCCGTAAGAATCCTCTTCATCTTCGGAAGGGGTGCGGTAGCTACTCTATGGGTGGCTACAAAGCTAGCTGCTATAAATGAATGCGATGCTCCAGAATCAAATAAAGCTACAGCTGGTAATGAAGCTACTAAAATAGTACCTGCGATGACCTCGCCTGCTGTAGCCTCCTCCTCAACAGCTAATGGGAAAGCCTGTCCTCGTCCCTGAGCTGGACCTCTCTGCTGCTGCTGCTGCTGCTGCTGGAATAGGGCTGCCTGTGGTGCCAGTGGTGGTCTCTGATGATTCCCTCCTGGGGCTGGTGGTCTGACCCCACCAACTCCTGTTTGCTGGCCTCCTGCTGCTGGATAAGCTGGTCGTGGTGCAGGTAATGCTAGTCTTGGTGCTCCGTCTCTGCGTTCAGTACAGTCCCTGGAAAAGTGCTGGTTGGATCCGCAGCTCAAACATAGTCCCAATTTACGCCGGCATTCCTTCTCAATGTGTCCTACCTTGCCGCAGTGGTGACAAGTAGGAAGAGGTCTGTCTCTATGTGCTGCTCTATCTGGCATACCCCTCTGGGTTCGCTTTACTGAATCTCCATGTGCTGGCCTGGATGGTGCTGATGTGATAGGCCTCTTCAGGTTCGATTCCCTTCTAGTGACGCGCTCCAAGCGTCGGGCTGCTGCAAGGACATCGGTATAAGAGGTAGGTGCTACCGATCCAATCACTCTCTGAAGCTCGAACTTCAAGCCGTCAAAGAACTTCTCTGCTTTTCCTTCCTCCGTCGAAATCAATGTCGGGGCAAAGCGGCTCAGGCGAATAAATTCCGCATTATATTCTTCCACTGACATGCTGCCTTGGATAAGGCGGTTGAGCCTGTCTCTGAGCTCTGACCGTGCGACTTCCGGGATGTACATCTCTTGGAAGAGTCTAGAGAACTCTTCCCATGTGACTCTGTCCTGTCCAAGTCTCCTCTCTTCTGCTAGCCACCAGTGATGCGCATTATCAGTTAACTGCATTCTAACTGCAGTCATCCACTTCTCTCTCGGAAGTTCAGCGGCTTCCAACTGATGCTGAATGTTTGTGAGCCACTCATGAACTTCCGTTGGCCCTTCTTTGCCAGAAAATGTGCGAGGTTTGAGGTGACGGAAATCAGTGATAGATCCCGTCGCTGTTCGCCTCGTTGGGGGATTTGCCTGCTCCAATGCGGATACCAGGCTGGTCCTCAGATACTCGGCCTCCTGCCGATGGGCCTCCTGCTGAATCTGTTGCTGTGCTTGCATCATAGCATACATCATCTGGAACATTTGTTGCCCGTCCATGGCTTGTCCTGGCGGGAATACTGGCATCTGGGGTGTGAACTGAGGTGGTGGTGGAATATCGTCTCTCCGGAACCTTGGATTAGGCTGTCCGGTTTGATCACTCTGCGATGCTTGTCCACCATCCCCGGGTGTCACTCCGTCTCCATAAGTAACCACAGCGTCGTGTGGTGTCTCCAAAGGAAAATCATCTCTGTTCCCGGAATCCATTGCTCTGCAATCAAAATATAAACTGTAAGAACGCTCAGAGGAATTAATACAGGATGCAGTTCAAGTAACAAATTTCGAGTTCGATATAGAGTTCAACAATGGTTAAATAATGGATGAGATCCTATAGTTTATACTATCCTTAGGGCAGGCTGGTCCGGTCCCTAAGTTGAAACCGAACAATTTAGTCGTTGACCTGCATGGGCCACCACAAAAACCATGTCACGCCCCAGTCCCAAAATACCGTGGGACCAGACGCGTGGCAACGGCCAGCAGTACGCACCGATGGACCAACTCACTATAAAGGATCCATCAGGGCATACTTAAGCTGTAAAATAAGTCTACGACAATCATGGTACAACTAATCTCATCCACACAAGACATAAACATGATCCACAGAATAAACAAGGAATGTAAATCATCATCCAGTCTCACATAGTACTTCGGGGAACAACCCGATAAATATCTAGTACAATGGTTCATCTGACCAGAATATGAAAGACTGAAATAAATAATAAAAGCTGAGCATAAACAAGGGTGCTCAAGAGAAGTCTTCAGCTAAGACCTCGTCCTCGGATGGTGGTACAACTCCTGGATCAGCTCCTGCTCCGGTCCCGTAAACCCCGGGATAAACCTCGTCTGCAAAATCTGGGGACAAAAATCCGGATCCAGGTCCTCAGGGGACATAGCAAGGTACAAGAAAGCTCATGCCAAAAATACAGATAAGCAGTGCAGCAATATATACTAAATGAACCAAAGGGGTAAATATGTAACCATCTAAGTGTAAATACAAGTGAGAGCATCACTAGTCTCAGGCTGAGCCACTACAAGCTCTGTGTCGGGGAGCCGGTAGCGGTAATAACCGGTAGTGGGTCTAGCTCTGCTACGAGAGTCTACGACCTCTCAATAATAGAAGATATACATAAATACAGCCTGTAACCTGTGTGTCTCTCCCCACCCAATGTAACCACGCATATCATGACCACAACGTCTCATGCCCATGTCAAGCGCGATCATAGCTAATGCAACAAGTCATAAAGTATCTAATAGTATAATATCCATGTCCTGTATCCTATACAGAATCACCACGAATATCTCGGGAAAATCCTGTCTCATGAATGGTGTCAAGTGTCCTGGGTCATATGGTACTTGATAAGACAAGTACGAGAATATAAAGTGTCCCGGATATCCATCTCTAAATGACCGTACCCAACACTGCGTACAGTATCGGCACCCGACTGATAATCGGACGCTAAGTACGTCACACGGTCCTAGGTTGAGCATGCACAGCAATATATATAAAGCAAGGAAAATAGGTAACTAAACTGCAGAGTTTGGCAAGGTACACTTGCCTGATGTCCGAGTATCAACAACTGTCCTGGTATCTGTGGATCCGGTGGAAACTACTCCAAAAGCTGTAATAAATATCACCAACAGTCTCAGAAGGTGTCAAATAGCTAGAAATGCCGGTCCTTACGTCTAATTTGGACACAGGGGCAAAAAGGTCATTTTCGGGCCAAAGCGGGTTCCACGTGTGGGCCCACTTTGCACCGAAAAGTGCGTCTGGGTCAAAGGTCTCCAATTTCCGCAAACTCAGTGTCTACAAGTCAGGAACGATGATACGAACCCAACGGAACTTCCAGAATTGGATTCCGATGAGCCGATCTCAAAATCACCCGTCGAGTGGAGCCTGTGGGGCCCACGATACGTGATTTTGTCAACGTTCTCAGAATCGAACCAAACTTGGCTCACAGGACCAGCGTATTACTACGGATCCGATGGCGCAAGTTTCGTCTCGATCTGACGTGTGTACACGAAGTTACAGCGTGTTTCAGAATCGACGGATACGGGGTGTCGTCGGCGGATACGCGTTGATTCCGGGGTGCACGCACCTCCGAATCAACTTCTGCGAAATCCTACACGACCGTATCAACGTCGTGCACAGTTTGGTAAAGACCACGTGCGACCAAGTCATCCCGTTTGGCGGGGCGGACTCAGTTCCGGGGTGAAACAGGGCGTTGTTTTTTCCTGTTTTGGATCGCGGTGTACGACCACTACAAGACGCGATGCACCGAGCGAATTGCACGGGCACCGAGAAGGGTATACAGTCTACGCATAGCAATCGACGGAATTGAAAACGGAGTCGCGAGTACGGAGAAAACAGTACCTGTACATGGCTCCGTGGATTCTGTTTTCCAAGTGTCCACGCGTCAATTCCGTGTCCTGGTATCTGAGTTTCTGCTTCCTCGTGTCCGCGTTGAGTCAGAGCTTGGGCTCTGTCCTCGGATGGCTTCGCCGGGGGTCAGCCTCGAGGTCGGCTAGGGCTTCGGCGCTTGGGACGATCGGGTGGAGGGATGGCTCAGTCACGGTGATGAGGGGATCCGGCACGGGTTCAGCCGAAGGGGGCGGCGGCTGAGGGGATCTACGCGGGTTCAGTCGAAGGGGGCGGTGGCTGAGGGGATCGTCGCCCTGACTGCGGGGTTCGCGGCGGAGGACGGAGATGGGGGAAGTCGGTCTGGGCGAAGTCGGCAGCGGGGTTCGGGTGCTGGGAAGCGGCGGCGTCACCGGTCAACTGCTCGGCGGAGCAGCACGATGATCGTCGGCGACTTGATGGCGGCGGGGTTTAGGTTTAGGTTTGGGGAATGGCGAGGCACGGACGCCGAGGAGGCTCTATATAGGCTGCTACAAGAGCCTTCGGCGGAGGAAACCTAGGGTTTCCATACGGTTTGGATCCGGGTCGGGTTCGGTTTGGATCCAACCCGATCCGAACGCGGGGTTTGGTTCAACTTGGGTCTGGTTCACATTCCAAATGGCTAAAGGTCCTCGATACGCTGCTCCGGTGTCCAATAAATTTACCGAAAAATGCCATGCGTCCGGCATTCCATTTTACCCAATAAATTTCTATTTCCAGAACATTTTAACTCCATTAAGCCACACTTAAAATTATTCAACCCCAAATTACCTTAGCTTTTAAATTCCAGAAGAACACCAAAAATACGGGAAAAATTGTATTAAATTTTATTTCTGAAATTTAGGGTGTTTACAATCTTCCCTCCTTAAAAGGATTGCGTCCTCGCAATCAAGGAATAAGCTACTAAAGAAGGGTTATGGAAATATACGGTGACCTAGTTTACAACTGCCTCCTCGAACAAGTGGGGGTATCGCTGACGCATACTATCTTCTCGTTCCCAAGTTGATTCGCCTGGTGAATGATGTTTCCATGCTACTCGGACCAGTCTGATTGTCTGTCCCCGCAATATCTTCTCACTGACGTCGAGGATGCCAACTGGTTGTTCCTCATACCTCAAGCTCGGGCCTACCGCGATCTCTGAATGATCGACTACGTGACTTGGGTCGGTCACGTACCTTCGCAGCTGTGAGACGTGGAATACGTCATGCACTCCCTCTAAGGATGGAGGTAATGCAAGCCGGTAAGCCACCTCACCAACGCGCTCTAGAATGTCAAATGGCCCAATATACCTTGGGCTCAGCTTGCCTCTGCTCCCGAATCTGATAGTACCACGAGTGGGCGAAATCCTCAAGAACACATGATCTCCTTCCTTGAACTCTAGGGGACGCCTGTGTGTATCTGCCCAATGCTTCTGTCTGTCCTGAGCTGCTCGTAGATGATTCTGTATCTGCTTCACCTTCTCCACTGTCTGCGTTACCAATTCTGGACCCAGTATCTGACGTTCACCAACGTCACTCCAACACACAGGTGATCTGCACTTCCTTCCGTATAAAGCTTCAAATGGTGCCATCTGGATGCTGGCCTGATAACTGTTATTGTAGGAGAACTCTACTAAGTGCAAATGATCTTCCCAAGATCCTCCGAAATCTAGCATACATGATCTCAACATGTCCTCTAAGATCTGAATGGTGCGCTCCGATTGTCCATCTGTCTGCGGGTGGTATGCCGTGCTGAATTTGAGTCTGGTGCCTAGACTCTCTTGCATGCTTCTCCAGAAATGAGATGTAAATCTCGAATCTCGATCCGATACAATACTAACAGGTACTCCATGTAATTTGACGATTTGTCGTATATACATGTCAGCTAGTGCCTCTGTGGACTGTCCAACTCTAAATGGCAAGAAGTGTGCCGATTTAGTGAGTCGATCCACGATAACCCAAACTGCATCTCTTCCGCTGGGGCTCTTCGGAAATCCTGTGACAAAATCCATCGTGATATGCTCCCACTTCCATTCCGGTATCGGGAGCGGTTGTAACATACCTGCAGTTCTCTGATGCTCCGCCTTCACTTGTTGACATACTAAACATTTGGCCACAAATCTCGCGATCTCTCTCTTCATTCCATGCCACCATAATACTGTCTCAAGTCCCGATACATCTTGGTTCCTCCTGGGTGAACAGAGTACATAGAGCTATGCGCTCCAGTTATTAACTCCTGTCTCAATTCTCCATTTGGAACATACAGGCGATTTCCAAACCTCATTGTCCCGTCTTCGTGGATGCGAAGTCCTGTCTGCATGCCGGCTTCTGTCCTTTCCTTGAGTCTTCGGAATCTAGCATCGGTGGGCAATGCCTCCTTGATCTTCTCTACGAGTGATGACTGAATCTCAAGGTTAGCCATTAATCCATTCTGTCCTGGTAAGACAACCTCTATCTGAAGCTCCTGTAAGTCCTTCAATAACTCTGGCTGCATTGTCAAGAAATAAGCCGTAGGCTTCCTGCTGAGTGCATCTGCAACCACATTCGCCTTCCCCGGGTGATACTACAGATCTATGTCAAAATCTACCATCAGTTCTAGCCAGCGTCTCTGTCTCATGTTAAGCTCCTTCTGAGTATACACATACTTCAGACTCTTGTGATCAGTAAAGATTTCTACCCTCTCTCCATAAAGATAGTGTCTCCATATCTTCAGTGCAAATATAACAGCTGCTAGCTCCAGATCATGTGTGGGGTAGTTCTTCTCGTGGTCCTTCAACTGTCTCGACGCATAAGCAATGACCTTGCCATGTTGCATCAAAACACATCCTAGTCCACTGCCTGATGCATCACTATAAACAACAAAACCTCCTGACCCTGAAGGAAGAGTCAAGACAGGTGCTGTTGTTAATCTTCTCTTTAGTTCTTCAAAAGCCTTCTGGCAGTCTTCTGTCCATACAAACTCCTGATCCTTTCGTGTCAGCTTCGTCATTGGTTCTGCAATCCTTGAGAAATTTTCTACGAACCTTCGGTAATATCCCGCGAGTCCGAGAAAACTTCTTACCTCTGCAACTGATGTAGGTGTAGGCCAAGTCTCTATTGCCGTAACTTTCTCTGGATCCACTGAGAGTCCTTCTCCTGATATGATGTGTCCTAAGAAAGGCACTCTGTCCATACAGAACTCACACTTACTGAGCTTGGCATATAACTTTTCCTGTCTCAAGGTCTCTAACACGATTCTGAGATGCTCCTCGTGCTCTTCAGGGCTCTTGGAATATATGAGAATGTCATCAATGAACACCACTACAAATTTATCCAAGAACTGATGAAAGACCCTGTTCATTAAGCTCATAAACACTGCTGGTGCGTTGGTTAAACCAAACGGCATCACCAAGAACTCATAATGCCCATACTTCGTCCTGAAAGCTGTCTTCGGGATGTCTTCCTTCCTTACCTTGATCTGATGATAGCCGGATCTAAGGTCAATCTTCGAGAATACCCTTGCACCACTCAATTGATCGAATAGATCATCAATGCGTGGTAAGGGATACCTGTTCTTGATGGTGACAGCATTCAGTGCCCTGTAATCAATGCACAACCGTACTGTTCCATCCTTCTTCGGCACAAATAAGATGGGTGCTCCCCAAGGTGAAACACTGGGCCGAATGAAACCTTTCTCCAAAAGATCATCAACCTGTCCCTTCAACTCCTCTAATTCCTTAGGTGCTAGCCGATAAACTGATGAAGTGATTGGCTCTGCTCCTGGAGTTAAGTCTATTGTGAATTCTATTTCCCGATCAGGTGGTAAACCTGGAAGGTCATCAGGAAATACATCCACAAAACCTGATATGACTCTTGGGTAACCTGTCTCCTCTTCTACAGATAATACCCTAAGAGTAGGCTGAACTCCTTGCTCTACTGCTCCTCGGAGAAACTCGAATTCTGGGTGTCCTGGCGGTCTAAATATAACCCGCCCAAGTCGGCAATCAAGAGTCGCATGGTACTGACTTAACCAGTCCATACCAAGTACGACATCATAATCCGGCATAGAAAATATCAGAAACTGCGCTCGCATCTCTCGGCCACAAACTACTACAGAACATGATCTATAGACATCACTAACTGGAATAATACCACCTCCCGTAAGAATCCTCTTCATCTTCGGAAGGGGTGCGGTAGCTACTCTATGGGTGGCTACAAAGCTAGCTGCTATAAATGAATACGATGCTCCAGAATCAAATAAAGCTACAGCTGGTAATGAAGCTACTAAAATAGTACCTGCGATGACCTCGCCTGCTGTAGCCTCCTCCTCAACAGCTAATGGGAAAGCCTGTCCTCGTCCCTGAGCTGGACCTCTCTGCTGCTGCTGCTGCTGCTGCTGGAATAGGGCTGCCTGTGGTGCCAGTGGTGGTCTCTGATGATTCCCTCCTGGGGCTGGTGGTCTGACCCCACCAACTCCTGTTTGCTGGCCTCCTGCTGCTGGATAAGCTGGTCGTGGTGCAGGTAATGCTAGTCTTGGTGCTCCGTCTCTGCGTTCAGTACAGTCCCTGGAAAAGTGCTGGTTGGATCCGCAGCTCAAACATAGTCCCAATTTACGCCGGCATTCCTTCTCAATGTGTCCTACCTTGCCGCAGTGGTGACAAGTAGGAAGAGGTCTGTCTCTATGTGCTGCTCTATCTGGCATACCCCTCTGGGTTCGCTTTACTGAATCTCCATGTGCTGGCCTGGATGGTGCTGATGTGATAGGCCTCTTCAGGTTCGATTCCCTTCTAGTGACGTGCTCCAAGCGTCGGGCTGCTGCAAGGACATCGGTATAAGAGGTAGGTGCTACCGATCCAATCACTCTCTGAAGCTCGAACTTCAAGCCGTCAAAGAACTTCTCTGCTTTTTCTTCCTCCGTCGAAATCAATGTCGGGGCAAAGCGGCTCAGGCGAATAAATTCCGCATTATATTCCTCCACTGACATGCTGCCTTGGATAAGGCGGTTGAGCCTGTCTCTGAGCTCTGACCGTGCGACTTCCGGGATGTACATCTCTTGGAAGAGTCTAGAGAACTCTTCCCATGTGACTCTGTCCTGTCCAAGTCTCCTCTCTTCTGCTAGCCACCAGTGATGCGCATTATCAGTTAACTGCATTCTAACTGCAGTCATCCACTTCTCTCTCGGAAGTTCAGCGGCTTCCAACTGATGCTGAATGTTTGTGAGCCACTCATGAACTTCCGTTGGCCCTTCTTTGCCAGAAAATGTGCGAGGTTTGAGGTAACGGAAATCAGTGATAGATCCCGTCGCTGTTCGCCTCGTTGGGGGATTTGCCTGCTCCAATGCGGATACCAGGCTGGTCCTCAGATACTCGGCCTCCTGCCGATGGGCCTCCTGCTGAATCTGTTGCTGTGCTTGCATCATAGCATACATCATCTGGAACATTTGTTGCCCGTCCATGGCTTGTCCTGGCGGGAATACTGGCATCTGGGGTGTGAACTGAGGTGGTGGTGGAATATCGTCTCTCCGGAACCTTGGATTAGGCTGTCCGGTTTGATCACTCTGCGATGCTTGTCCACCATCCCCGGGTGTCACTCCGTCTCCATAATTAACCACAGCGTCGTGTGGTGTCTCCAAAGGAAAATCATCTCTGTTCCCGGAATCCATTGCTCTGCAATCAAAATATAAACTGTAAGAACGCTCAGAGGAATCAATACAGGATGCAGTTCAAGTAACAAATTTCGATTTCGATATAGAGTTCAACAATGGTTAAATAATGGATGAGATCCTATAGTTTATACTATCCTTAGGGCAGGCTGGTCCGGTCCCTAAGTTGAAACCGAACAATTTAGTCGTTGACCTGCATGGGCCACCACAAAAACCATGTCACGCCCCAGTCCCAAAATACCGTGGGACCAGACGCGTGGCAACGGCCAGCAGTACGCACCGATGGACAAACTCACTATAAAGGATCCATCAGGGCATACTTAAGCTGTAAAATAAGTCTACGACAATCATGGTACAACTAATCTCATCCACACAAGACATAAACATGATCCACAGAATAAACAAGGAATGTAAATCATCATCCAGTCTCACATAGTACTTCGGGGAACAACCCGATAAATATCTAGTACAATGGTTCATCTGACCAGAATATGAAAGACTGAAATAAATAATAAAAGCTGAGCATAAACAAGGGTGCTCAAGAGAAGTCTTCAGCTAAGACCTCGTCCTCGGATGGTGGTACAACTCCTGGATCAGCTCCTGCTCCGGTCCCGTAAACCTCGGGATAAACCTCGTCTGCAAAATCTGGGGACAAAAATCCGGATCCAGGTCCTCAGGGGACATAGCAAGGTACAAGAAAGCTCATGCCAAAAATACAGATAAGCAGTGCAGCAATATATACTAAATGAACCAAAGGGGTAAATATGTAACCATCTAAGTGTAAATACAAGTGAGAGCATCACTAGTCTCAGGCTGAGCCACTACAAGCTCTGTGTCGGGGAGCCGGTAGCGGTAATAACCGGTAGTGGGTCTAGCTCTGCTACGAGAGTCTACGACCTCTCAATAATAGAAGATATACATAAATACAGCCTGTAACCTGTGTGTCTCTCCCCACCCAATGTAACCACGCATATCATGACCACAACGTCTCATGCCCATGTCAAGCGCGATCATAGCTAATGCAACAAGTCATAAAGTATCTAATAGTATAATGTCCATGTCCTGTATCCTATACAGAATCACCACGAATATCTCGGGAAAATCCTGTCTCATGAATGGTGTCAAGTGTCCTGGGTCATATGGTACTTGATAAGACAAGTACGAGAATATAAAGTGTCCCGGATATCCATCTCTAAATGACCGTACCCAACACTGCGTACAGTATCGGCACCCGACTGATAATCGGACGCTAAGTACGTCACACGGTCCTAGGTTGAGCATGCACAGCAATATATATAAAGCAAGGAAAATAGGTAACTAAACTGCAGAGTTTGGCAAGGTACACTTGCCTGATGTCCGAGTATCAACAACTGTCCTGGTATCTGTGGATCCGGTGGAAACTACTCCAAAAGCTGTAATAAATATCACCAACAGTCTCAGAAGGTGTCAAATAGCTAGAAATGCCGGTCCTTACGTCCAATTTGGACACAGGGGCAAAAAGGTCATTTTCGGGCCAAAGCGGGTTCCACGTGTGGGCCCACTTTGCACCGAAAAGCGCGTCTGGGTCAAAGGTCTCCAATTTCCGCAAACTTAGTGTGTACAAGTCAGGAACGATGATACGAACCCAACGGAACTTCCAGAATTGGATTCCGATGAGCCGATCTCAAAATCACCCGTCGAGTGGAGCCTGTGGGGCCCACGATACGTGATTTTGTCAACGTTCTCAGAATCGAACCAAACTTGGCTCACAGGACCAGCGTATTACTACGGATCCGATGGCGCAAGTTTCGTCTCGATCTGACGTGTGTACACGAAGTTACAGCGTGTTTCAGAATCAACGGATACGGGGTATCGTCGGCGGATACGCGTTGATTCCGGGGTGCACGCACCTCCGAATCAACTTCTGCGAAATCCTACACGACCGTATCAACGTCGCGCACAGTTTGGTAAAGACCACGTGCGACCAAGTCGTCCCGTTTGGCGGGGCGGACTCAGTTCCGGGGTGAAACAGGGCATTGTTTTTTCCTGTTTTGGATCGCGGTGTACGACCACTACAAGACGCGATGCACCGAGCGAATTGCACGGGCACCGAGAAGGGTATACAGTCTACGCATAGCAATCGACGGAATTGAAAACGGAGTCGCGAGTAGGGAGAAAACAGTACCTGTACAGGGCTCCGTGGATTCTGTTTTCCAAGTGTCCACGCGTCAATTCCGTGTCCTGGTATCTGAGTTTCTGCTTCCTCGTGTCCGCGGTGAGTCAGAGCTTGGGCTCTGTCCTCGGATGGCTTCGCCGGGGGTCAGCCTCGAGGTCGGCTAGGGCTTCGGCGCTTGGGACGATCGGGTGGAGGGATGGCTCAGTCACGGTGATGAGGGGATCCGGCACGGGTTCAGCCGAAGGGGGCGGCGGCTGAGGGGATCTACGCGGGTTCAGTCGAAGGGGGCGGTGGCTGAGGGGATCGTCGCCCTGACTGCGGGGTTCGCGGCGGAGGACGGAGATGGGGGAAGTCGGTCTGGGCGAAGTCGGCAGCGGGGTTCGGGTGCTGGGAAGCGGCGGCGTCACCGGTCAACTGCTCGGCGGAGCAGCACGATGATCGTCGGCGACTTGATGGCGGCGGGGTTTAGGTTTAGGTTTGGGGAATGGCGAGGCACGGACGCCGAGGAGGCTCTATATAGGCTGCTACAAGAGCCTTCGGCGGAGGAAACCTAGGGTTTCCATCGGTTTGGATCCGGGTCGGGTTCGGTTTGGATCCAACCCGATCCGAACGCGGGGTTTGGTTCAACTTGGGTCTGGTTCACATTCCAAATGGCTAAAGGTCCTCGATACGCTGCTCCGGTGTCCAATAAATTCACCGAAAAATGCCATGCGTCCGGCATTCCATTTTACCCAATAAATTTCTATTTCCAGAACATTTTAACTCCATTAAGCCACACTTAAAATTATTCAACCCCAAATTACCTTAGCTTTTAAATTCCAGAAGAACACCAAAAATACGGGAAAAATTGTATTAAATTTTATTTCTGAAATTTAGGGTGTTTACAGTTATTGGTATGACTCCCCAGGCCTTAACACATTTCTTACACGTATTGTGAGTCTCATGTAGGGCATAGACTTGCGTATGTGGTTGGCCACCAGTATATGTAGGCGTGCGACGGATAGGGAATAACTGCTATTAGCAATGCGTGTTAGAAGACTTAGCAGTTATTAGAAGTCGGAGCATAGTCTATGGTGGTACGAAGGTCCAATCCTTGTCCTTGTTTGGTTGAAGGTTGGGCTATTGTTCTAACGATAGACTATGAGCCATAGTTACGACGCCGCAGCGTAGTAGCTGAAGCGTGTTGCGGATACAACATGCTTAGATCATTGGGCATGCATGACGACTAGTAGGCGTATGGGATACCCACTTCCTCTATGCAGATTCCACACTCGACGGAGTGATATGGACGTTATATTCTATGCAGATTCCACGTTCTTCGGAGCGATATGGACGTTATATACTATACAGATTCCCCGTTCTTCCGAGTGGTAGGACGTTATTATATACATGCGCCCTTGTATTGGGGACATATGTGGCATATACTAGCCAGTTGTCACGATTATTGAATTATATCAACATACGTCTAGCCTATAAATTCCCATACTCCCAAGGTTGTCCTCAAGTTACATTTTACTTAGATTGTTAGGTCACCCAGGAGTTTTTACTGTATTTACTTTATGGCATGCTTTTATGTATCTTGTTATGTCCCTCTGAGGACCTGGTCCCTTTCCAGGTGTATTGTTTATGAGTATTTGTAGGAGCGCAGATCCGGACTGGCTACTTATATTCCGAGAAGGTCTTTTCTTCGAGTCTCAGTAGATGGTAGTTGTTGTACTCATATTGTATTTATTTTGCTTATTCTTTATTCTAGTTCGGCAGTGGATTTATTTCCATCCGACTGTCATCTTTAGACACTTCATATTGATATCTAGTTCATAGATACTAGTCATTTATTTATATATGATTTCTGTGGATGAGATTTAGTTATGGTCTGAGATATATATGTTTACCACTTGTGAATTATTATTCATATTACAGCGTACGTGTGTTATGGTTTCCATATATTAGAGTGCCATATTCATACGGCTGGCATGCTTACGTATCCTAGTCCTACGTATTTTGGGACTGGGACGTGACATGTTTTTAGTGGTGGTCCATGCAGGTCAAGAGCATATTGTCTCGGTTACGTTACTGTACCGAGCAAGCCTGCAATTAGGATTAGAGTGTAGGATCTCATCCACAATTGACTATGACTTATCTTCCTTTTAATCTGTTCTATTTGAATAAACTGCATCCTGCTTGATTCGTGTGCTTCCCTAATAGTTCCTTGAGAATAGCCCCTGCTAGAATATAGGAATCCCTGTTGATAGGATGATAATTAGGGTAACACTCCTATTAAGAATACAACTAGGGCATTGACACATCATTAAGTTTAGACTACCTAATGAACCCTAGCAACCCTTACCTGTAGAATGGTTGACCATTATCCCTTGATAATTAGGGATGACTTAAGAGTAGTATAGGCAATACTAGGACTAGCTATAATTTTAACCTCACTATTTTACCTTAGCATTAAGGAACCAATAGAAATCCAAGATAGAATATTTGGACCAACCCTAACCTTCATAGTTAGATAGTATTATAGAACTATACCTTTAGATTCCTGTCTGGATATTAGCAGACAGTACCCTAGGAAGCCAAGAGGAATAAATATAGTATTTCCTCGACCATACCTTGAACACAGAGATTAGCATATTACCTTCCCCTAGAAAACTATGATGTCATCTAGAGTCTTTCTATTTAGTTTATACCTTGTTCTCCTGAAAACTTAGCACTCGCGAATTATGCAATGACTAATTATGCTTCTCTTCACCTTTCAACTCGTGCCACCTGACACTTCTGATTTTAGGCCAGATGAATTCTCTTATGTTAAGGATATGTAGTTGCTAGGATTATAGTTGTCAATGTTAAACTTTGAAAAGTTGTGCTTGATAGTTAGAATTTGATAGTTTTGAGTTATTCTTGTAGATTGTAACTTGATGATTACCCTCAGTTTTAAATCGCGTAATTCATATCCATAACCCAATATAGGTATATCCTCTTTTCACTTAAGAACCAGTAGCTCTTCTATTCTTACTATTGACACTTGTTCTTGAGCACTATGATTAAAACTTAAGGTGAATATTACCTATATAATTCAATATGATGATTTTCTCGCAAACCCCAATAAGAGTTTATGCTTTATTTACAAGGACAATATTATTTTGTAGAATCCTCTTAAGACTGTCACAGTATTAGTTTATTATCTGGGTAGTATGCCTCACAACCTAGTGACACATAGTCCTCTTGACATATCATTGTAGTATAATTGAATGACATTAACTATATGCTAGCATAAGACGATAGTGTTTATTCAGACGGTAGAACTTAAAGGCTCATACCCCTATTTTGTCGACTAGCAGCTTAGACAAGGTGTTAGTACTACAACTGTAGAGGCTGTAGAGTCTTATTTTATTTTGTTTGTGAACTTGAATTATTTGTACCTTATTTCATCATGATCTAGCGCATTTATATTTTATATACTACCTTGACTTATGCTGCTATTTTATAGCCTAGTTTTGCAAGCTTATTCTTTTATCGAGCTTGTTCACGATATATGTATTAGTTGATGCATACATTAATACATTTCAGAATATATGTATTAAGGTCTAGCTAACCTTAGTGCGCTTGGTTCGCCCTTCGCATAACTATTTTACGTGGATTGAGATATATAGAGTCTAGTAGACGAATGTACTTGCCCTCTAGACATGCCTGAGTATATCGTATCAGTTACATAACTATACTGATACGAGCATGTGAATAAGAAATTACCAAATAGGATTTCAATCCATAACTGCCTTGACAATTCCTTTTGAACTCCTTAAGCGCCTTGATCCCCATACTTCTATTCTCTTACCTCCACCTTGAACTCTTTATTATTGTTATCCGTCTTTCCTTATTTTGAAAAGACGAAACCTCGTGCTTGGTATAAGTTGATATACAGAGAGTACTAGATATACCTCATAGGCCGATCACATACTTGAGGATTATTCTTTTGTAAACAAGGGCATATCATATATGATATATTTGGTGTTAAAGTTTTGAGGATTGAGTAACATGATTAAGTAAAAATAAGGATATATCAAAGGTAAAATGTAGGTGTTCAAACTTTTGAGGATCGAATAGCATGACTAAATAAGTTGAGGAATAGTTTTTTTAAGTGTATAGCCTTATATGAAATATGGGTAAATTCTAAGTTGGATAGAAGTTGCATTATTAAACTTGAGAAAAATTCTTTTAGATTGTGATCAAGTAGGATTAGATTGAGAGATTAAGCCATTTTAAATGTGAAAATTTTTAGAAGAAGGAGTTAGAGGATGACTATTTAATGAATTTTGAAATCTTGATAGTGAGGATCAAATATTTATACTTTGAGCACATGATTTAAATTTAGAGTATTGGAGGTCGAATCATCGATTTAAATCTCAAGAAAAATAAATAAAACTCTAAACATGAACATTGACGGATTGAATTCCAAAATTTGAGGATTTGAACTAAAGGTTAAATTTTGATGGTTGGATTACCTATTTGAAATATTGAGGATGTGAATTGAATTTAAAAATTTAAAGAATACGAAATTCATAAGTGAAAAATAGGAATAATATTGGATTAGAATTGTTTTCTTTTAAAGGAGATTATGATAGTTGGAGATCGTAATGTGAAGATTGGTATGGGCTATTTAAAACTTGAAGATGTCGTATAGATCTAGCTTTAAATTGGATGTGATTATCGAGAAAAGATTACAATATTTTGATTAAACAGAGGTTACCTTAATAGTGATTGCGATGGATTAGAATATATTTTAAATTTTGGAAGAGATTGTGATTGACTTGTCTTATATGCGAATGTGAGAGAATTAACAAATTAGGCCTTATTTTAATTTCGAGGATAAAATTGTTTTAAGTTGGGTAGATTATAAACTCCCTCACCCAAAATTAGACCTACTCGGCATAAATAGAGAAACTAGGCTAGTTTGAATCCAATTAGGAATAGAACACGGTATTTTATTTAATTATATAATATTTATATCACATAGTGCACCTTACCATTGCTTCGATATTTGGAGCACTACACTAGCCATTGCCTTCCTACAAATTTTATAACCTTGTCCTAGACGTACCCGCCTACCATTCTAACCTTGGTGCAACTTATAATTATGCTCTCTTGTGCTACATTTTTATTCGCACAATATTCGTCGCGGACGTTTGTATTTGATTCTATAATTCCAACTTTGTACCCTTGTGCGTTTCAATTGAAATTGGAGACACAATCTTGACTCGTTTCGTCCGACCCAACCTATGACAATATTCTACTCTGAGCCTCTATGTCCATGACTCTTGTGTCCCACCTAATTTTAGTCCCATGTACTTCTAATTAATTCAAGAACACCTTGCGCATTAATTTTGATTAATAGAAATCCCATCTTTGTGCAATTTTTTAATTGTTGGGCACTTTTATGTAAAGGTGCAATAAGGTGTCCACACCATTGGACATGACACTTGAAAAAACCTATCAGTATTGCATTTTAAACAATGCAAATCTTATAGCATCCTTGACTTTCTACCGTGGCTTAGTTTTAATTTCGGGGATAAAATTTTTACAAGTTGGGTAGGATGTAAAACCCCAAATCCTAAAATCCTTATTTACTTTTTTTTATTAATTATTAATTTAATTATAGTAATTATGAGCAAATTAGGAGAAATAGAATTTATTTAATTTTTATTTTGGATGTTTGTGCATTTAGGGAATTTATGGAGCCATTATAAATTTTTTCTAATTTATTTCATGTAGGAGACCCTTTGACCAGTTGCTAGCTTAATGGTATACATTAATACAAATTCTAGAATTTTTCTATATATATATATATATATATATATATATATATATATATATATATATATTAGAATAGCAAATAGAAAAGAATGATAAAAGAATAAGAAAAAGAAAGATAAAAGAAAATAAAAGAGAAACAGATAAAAATTCTTAATGGGTTCTCTACCCAAAACCCTACCCTAATACCCACCTACCCAAAACCCTTTAGCCCATGACCCGAACCCATTAACTTAAGAAAATACCAAACACAGCAGCAGCCGCATACAGCGCCCCCCCCCCCCCCCCGCGATCTCTTGATCTCTCTCTCGGCTTCCCCTATATATATATAAACCTCTCCACGTTCAAAACCCTAACCCTAGATCACTTCTCGACCTTCCCCTCGACCCTGCCGCCCTCAGCCAGCGAGACCACCGCGCTCCGCCAAGCCGCAGACTGCCCAGAACCCGACCCCGACGACCGCGACCTCGCGCTCCAACCGAAGTTGATTTGGACAGCAAACTTACCGGTGTTCACGACGCATTTTCCGTCACCTCGCTCGACCAAACTCGACCCCGTCTTCACCGGTACGTTCATCACTTAACTCTCTTCCATATCTGTATGATAGTTAACCTCAAACATCATGTAACCCTAGGCGAAAAAAGCGCCCAAGTTGACAAAAAGCGACGACTTTTGGGTATCCCAGAAAACTGCGGTAAACTACCTATGTTCCCGGATTCGTATCTCCCACCACAGAGATCCAAATTCGATTTTTCTTGTTGGTATGCGGAGACCACTTGACATAATTTAATTTCTATTAATTATATTAAATTATTAAATGCTGTATGTAGAATTAAATTCGTTAAAAAATCCCAAAAACCCACTTTTCCAGATTTTCAGAAATTGTGATACGGAGCGCGCCCCACCAAACGGGACCGCCCCGCTGTGTACCAAGTGTACCAAAAGGTGTACGCAGTGTACCCGGACACGTGAGAGTTCGCAAAAACTGATTCGGACGCGGGTGCAAGTCGAAATCAGCCCGTATCCGCGGACAATCCCTGTGTCGCAACTTTTGCGAAAGCCCTACGCATTTTGTGTACGCTCATCGCAATGGGACAAAACTTGTGCCACTGGACTCATGGTATCGCGCCGGTCCTGTGACCCAATTTTCACGCAATTCTGAGACAGTTGACCAAGTCGCCTATTGGCGGGCCACACGGTTGACTTTTTAGGCGAATTTGTGTTCAGCTCACCAGAATCTAAAATTGGAAGTACCGTTGAGTTCGCATTGACATTTAGAATTGGTTTGACCTATAATTTGTCCCATTTAGAGACCTTTACCCTTGGCACACTTTTCAGTGCAAAGTGGGCCATATGTGGAGCCCGCTTTGACCCAAATTACTGTTTTGCCCCTATGTCCAAATTGGACGAAAGGGGAGTGTTTTTTAGCTATGTTGCTTCTTTTGGAAACGTTGGTGATGTTTATTTCAGCATCCGAAGACGTTCATTCTGAGGCCGTAGTTCTAACTCTTGGTGTTTGACATCTAGACATTTTACTTTGCAGCTCTCTTGCCGGGCAAGTATACCTTGCCTTGTTGTACTGTTTAAATTCTGTATTATTATCTGCATATTTATATTATATAACTATGCGCGTCCGAGAGAGACTCGGGTGCAGTCAACGAAGGCGTTGACGTTAGGACTTGTGTATGACCTAGTGTCTTGTAGACCCACCTAAAGTTATGGAGTTATTGGTATGACTCCCCAGGCCTTGACATATTTCTTACACGTGTTGTGAGTCTCATGTAGGGCACGAACTTGCGTATGTGGTTGGCCACCTGTACGTGTAGGCGTGCGACGAATAGGGAATAACTGCTATTAGCAATGTATGTTAGAAGACTTAGTAGTTATTAGAAGTCGGAGCATAGTCTTTGGTGGTACGAAGGTCCAATCCTTGTCCTTGTTTGGTTGAAGGTTGGGCTATTGTTCTAACGATAGACTATGAGCCAGAGTTACGACGCCGTGGCATCGTAGCTGAAGCGTGTTGCGGATACAACATGCTTAGATCATTGGGCGGGGAGGACGACTAGTAGGAGTATGTGACACCCACTTCCTCTATGCAGATTCCACACTCGACGGAGAGATATAGACATTATATTCTATGGAGATTCCACATTTTTTAAAGCGATATGGATGTTATATACTATGCAGATTCCCCGTTCTTCAGAGCGGTAGGACGTTATTATATACATGCGCCCTTGTATTGGGGGCATATGTGACATATACTAGCCAGTTGTCACTATTGGTGAATTACGTCAGCATATGTCTAGCCTACACTTTTCCATACTCCCAAGGTTGTCCTCAAGTTGCATTTCACTTAGATGGTTAGGTCACCCTGGAGTTTTTACAGAGTTTACTTTATGGCATGCTTTTATGTATCTTGTTATGTCCCTCTGAGGACCTGGTCCCTTTCCAGGTGTATTGTTCATGAGTATTTATAGGAGCGCAGATCCGGACTGGCTACTTATATTCCGAGAAGGTCTTCTCTTCGAGTCTCAGTAGCTGGTAGTTGTTGTACTCATATTGTATTTATCTTGCTTATTCTTTTTTCTAGTTCGGCAGTAAATTTGTTTCCTTCCGACTGTCATCTTTAGACACTTCATATTGATATCTATTTCATAGATACTAGTAATTTATTTATATATGATTTTTGTGGATGAGATTTAGTTATGCTCTGAGATATATATGTTTACCACTTATGAATTGTTATTCATATTACAGCATACGTGTGTTATGGTTTCCATATATTGGAGTGCAATATTCATATGGCTGGCATGCTAACATGTCCTAGTCCTACGTATTTTGGGACTGGGACGTGACACCTTATAGCAATGGCAGCATAAGCATAAGCAGCAACAACAACATCATAAGCAGCAGCTTATAGCAGTAGCAACATAAGTATAAGATGAAGCATAAGCAGCAGCTGTTAAAAGTTAGTGATGCACAATTGTGTCCTAGTGTATGTGTAGGGTTAGTGTGTGTTCGAGTGGAGTATTTGAGTATGTTGGTATTTGTGTCAAGTGTGCTTTAGTGAGAATTTATTCTAGAGGGTATGCATAGTTAAGTGGTGTCTTGATATCAAGATATCAAGTACCAAGGTTGAGTGAGGGGTATCAGAGTGTCAAGATATTGATAGGTGTTAGTGAGTAAGTAGTGTGTTAAGTGAAGATTAGTGTTGTGATATTTGGGTATTAAGTGTGTGTATGGTACCATGTTCCATTGTGTGTGTTAGTTAAGTTATTTATATTAAGGTATTCAAGATACTTAATTATGAGTTATACTTAGGTATCAAGTAGTTATCATGATAATGCATAAGACACTAGGACATAAGAATAAGGTGTTGGCTTAAACCCAAGGTATTAAATCATAGCTAAGGCATTGACCCATAATCAAGGTATTTGGCCATAGTTAAGGTATATGAGATACGGCTAAGGTATTTGATTAGGATACTAAGGAAATTATCTATAGGCCAAGGTATTAGTAGGTATAGTTGGTAATAGTATATATTATATTATAATAAGCTAGAAACCTACCAGAATGACCTGGAAATCTAGAGATAACCTAGTAACACCTAGTTTAACTAGTATGGCTCTATAAACCAACTTAGATGCTAGTTATGAACCCAAATTGGGGTATTGACCTAGTTTGACCGAATTGATCTAGTTTGACCTAGTTTGACTAGTATGGCCTAGTTTTGATCTAGAAATGACATAAAAATCATATTTTACCCTATTTAAGTATGTTTATCACTCTAATTTACCAATTGATATAGGATTTCATATATAGGTCAGTGTGACACCAGTTTGGACACCGTTTCATATTCTTTATTCCGGATCACATGCGAGTACATCTCTCTATTAGTTTTTATTTTATGATAGTAGATATATCACATGTTTTAGAACTGTTTACTTGATTTTGACACAGTGTCTATACGGACTTGTACTAAATAAATCCTTTCATGGGATGTTATCCCCTACCGTGTTAAGCGGATACTCCGTTATATATATTCATCGTGTGTATCGGGTATTGATATCGTGTACTTTGTGTTTACACACTGCTCGTGTTCAGTGTGTTTATATTTTTGTTCGTAACATGTCATTTTTAAATCCATAAGCATTGGTTGGGGATGGGGGAGTAGGAGTTGGTTATGTGATAAAGCCAGTGTATTCGTGTACATGTCAATTACATAGCATGACAGGTACCTTATATATTTGGTATGAGATGTTAGATATTATTGTTGACCCAAACATTATTCTACCGTCAATACTGTGGCGCAGGTTGGACGTTGTTCATGTACTCGTATCCCCATTCCGGGTGCGGGTGGTGACACATTTTTAGTGGTGGCCTATGCATGTCTAGAGATCGCAAGTAGTACGATTTCGTAGTGGTGCTCAGACTTAGGGTACTGCTATGAGCCTGCTTTAGGATATATGATATAGGCTGAGAGTATACTCAATCACAACTAGGAAACATTCCCAAAAATATCATTTTTGCTATCTTTATCAATTTGAATGCTTGCTATACTTGAATAATTCTGTCATTCTTTGATGATATCGTATCTTACTCAAAATTGATTCCTTTGTCTTAATCTATCTTCAGGATGCCGCCAAAGATGTGATCCTAGCGCTCAGATGCAGTATAAACGAGGCCGGTCACTTCGTCGCCTCAGAGGAGGGCACCAACAGACACTACTTGTCATGCCCCAGTCCTAAAATACGTAGGACTAGGACACGTAAGCATGCCAGCCGCGTGTATATGGCAACTCCAATATATAGAAACCATAATATAGGCGTACGCTGTATAATGAACAATAATTCACAAGTGGTAAAACTATCACAGTCACATGGTATAATCTAAATCTCATCCATAGAAATCAAATATAAATGAATAACCAATAACATGTAACTAGATCTCAATATGAAGTATCTAGAGATGATCGTCGGATGAAAAAAATCTACTGTCGAACTAGAATATAAAATGAACAAGATAAATACCATATAAGTACAACATCTGACAATCACGAGTCTTGAAGAGAAGACCTCCTCGAAATATAAGTAGCCTGTCCGGATCTGCGCTCCTGCGAATACTCATGAACATCTACACCTGGAAAGGGACCAGGTCCTCAGAGGGACATAACAGGATACATAGAAGCATGCCATAAAGTAAATACTGAATAAATAAAGGGGGTGTGCTAACCATCTAAGTGAATACAATTTGAGGACAATCTTGGTACGTATGGGTAGGCGTAGGTATAATATCCAACATTCTCTAGAGTGTGGTATCTGCAAAATCATCAAGTAACGTCCATCACTCTAGGAAACGTGGTATCTGTAACGTCCATCATTCCGAAGAATGAGGTATCTGCAATGTATATATGTCCGTATCGCTACGAAGAACGCGGTATCTGCATAAAGGTGGTGGGTGTCCCATATGCCTACTAGTCGTTCTCCCCGCCCAATGCAGATATACAAGTCATGAACACGACGTGGACATCTCATACTGTAATGCAAGTCTCTATAGAAATAAACAACTAATGCTAAAAACCGTTACATGTGTTGCTCACACCGATGGCCAGTCGAGTATGAGGCACACGTCCCTACATGAACTCACTCTGTGATGTGTAATGATACGTGTCAAGGCCTGCGGAGTCATACCAATAACTCCACAACTTTAGGTGGGTCTACTAGACTCTAGGTCAGACACAAGTCCTAACGTCAACGCATTCGTTGACTGCATCCGAGTCTCTCTCGAACGCGCATAGTTATATAATATAAATATGCAACTCATAATTCAAAATTTAAACAGTACAATAAGGCAAGGTATACTTGCTTGGCAAGAGAGCTGCAGAATGTAACGTCCAGATGTCAAACACCAAGAGTCAAAAACTATGGCCTCAGAATGAACGTCTCCGGATGTTGAAATAAACATCACCAAAGTTCCCTGAATAAACGAAATAGCTAAAAAATACTACCCTTTCGTCCAATTTGGACACAGGGGCAAAACGGTAATTTTGGATCAAAGTGGGATCCACGTGTGGTCCACTTTATACCGAAAAGTGTGCCAAGGGTAAATGTCTCTAAAAGGGACAAATTATAGGTCAAACAAACTCTAAATGTTAGTACGAACTCAACGGTATGTCCAGATGTGGATTCCGATGAGCCGAACACAATTTTGCCCAAAAAGTCAACCGTAGGGCCCGCCAATTGGTGACTTGGTCAACTATCTCAGAATTGTATAAAAATTGGGTCACAGGACCGGCGGGATACCACGAGTCCAGTGGTATAAGTTTCGTCATATTCTGACGAGCGTGCACAAAATGCACAGGGCTTTTGTAAAAGATACGACACGGAAAAATTATTGCGGATACAGACTGATTCCGACGCGCACAGGCGTTCAAATCAGTTTTCGCAAAATCTTACATGTTCGGGTACACTGCGTGCACCTTTTGGTATATTTGGTACACGATGGGGCGGTCCCGTTTGGCGGGGAGCGCTCCGTATCACAAATTTTAGAATTTGGAAAAGTAAGTTTTTGGGTTTTTCTACCTAATTTTATTTAACATACATCAGCTAATAAATAATTATATTTGACAGAAAATAAACTAGGTTAGGTGGTCTTCGCATACCAACAAGAAAAATTGAATTCGGATCTCTGTGGTGAGAGATAAGAATCCTTGAACATAGGTAATTTACCGCAGTTTTCTGCGTTTCTAAAAGTTATCATTTTCCGTCAACCTGGGCGTTGTTTTTGCCTAGGTTTACGTACTGAACGAGGTAAACTAATATACAGGATTTAGAGAGGGATAGGTGGTGAACGTACCGGCGAGACGGGGTCGGGTTTGGTTAAACAAGGAGACAAAAAACGTGACAAAAAATGTGACACAAAAAACGTGTCTCCGGCGCCCAGGCGGCTGCGCGGCGGTCAGGTGTGGCACGGCGGTCTCGAGGGGAAGGAGAAGATGGAGTAGGGTTAGGGTTTGGGGTTGATTATATAGAGAGGGAAGAGAGAGGCGGCGGGAGGGGGTTGTATACGCGCGGAAGAAAAAGGGGGGGGTTTAGCATACTGCGGCTTGTGATGCTGTTTCTTATTTTGGTTTGGGGTTGCGGGTTTGCGGGTTTGGGTTTAGATCCATTAAGGATCTAAACCCATTTTCTTTTTTTTCTAATTCCTTTTTCTTTTCTTTTCTTTTCTAATTTCCTTTTCTTTTCTAATTTCTTATATATATACATATATATATACATAAAAAATTCTAGAAATTATATTTGTGCATACCATTAAGCTAGTAACTGTCCAAAGGGTCTCCTACTTGGAATAAATTAGAAAAAAATTATAATGGCCCCATAAATCCCATAAATGCACAAACACCTCAAATAAAAATAAAAATAAAAATTTTATTTTCTCTAATTAGCTCATAAATACTATAAATAAAATAATTAATAATTAAAATAACTAATACGGTTTATTAAAAATTAGGGGTTTTACACTACTCTATCAGCTCCAACTCAGAGGGCTATTTTACCGGTCCAGGTGGGCATTTCTGCAGCAGCTTTCGGGGGTGATCCACCTCTAGTACAGAGGACGGTGTCCATAGCTTCTCAAAGGACAGTGCCTACAGCTTCAGAGGGGCTACTACCACCACTACTAGCAGTTGATCCACTACTAGAATAAGCGGGATTAGCGACATTTTTTAGCGACTCCATGTAAAAACGTCGCTAATTTAGCGACTCCATGTAAAAACGTCGCTAGACGTCACTAATTGGCGACATTTAGCGACGTTTAGCGACTTTTATTCAGTTTTTAAAAGATTAGTCGCTATAAGTTTAATTTAGGTCGCTAAACGTCGCTAATATATTTTATTTAGCGACGTTTAGCGACGTTTTTAGCAACGTATATATTTTTGGACATTTAGCGACGTCATTAGCGACGTTTAAGACGTCGCTAAATTAGCGACGTAATTATTGGCGTCGCTAAAAACGTCGCTAAATTCTAAATTAGCGACGTCATTATTGGTGTCGCTAAAACGTCGCTAAATTTTTTACTTAGGGCTGATTCCCCTCATTTCCTTCGATCTCTCCCTCTCCCTCTTCCAAATTTCAAACTCGTGCGCGCGCTCTCGATCTCTCCCTCTCCGGCTCCTCCTTCCTCCCTCCGACGACCCCCCTCGGCCGCGTCCTCCCCCTCCGACAGCATCCTCCCCCCTCCTCCTCCTCTAGGTAAAACCTAACTCTCTCTCTCTCTCTCTCTCTCTCTCTCTCTCTCTCTCTCTCTCCTCATTTGGTGTGGACATAATTTTTTGGGCTGAGTTTGCTCGTGGAGGATTCCTCATCTACCGCCTTGCCAAGATCGACGCCGTGAAGGTGAGATCGATTACTCGCTCTCATCAACTCGGGTCGTAATGACGGCGCCGACACAGTGATTTAAGCTCTCAATGTTTGATTGATGCAGGAGGAACAAATGGCTATATTTGAAGCAAACAGATGTGGAAGCCAGCCCTTGACATGGGCCCAAACCAGAAGCATAGTTCTCACTCATAAGGTGATTTTGCTTCACATTTCCCTTTCCCTCCCATTGTGTATATGTATGTACCTAAGGTTATGATTGGCCATGGGAAACGAAAATATTCTCAAATTTTAATTCTTCTTCTTATAATCAAGGTTATACTAGAGACTTTGAGAATGGCAAGCATCATTTCATTCATATTTAGAGAGGCTGTGACTGATGTCGAATACAAAGGTTAATTATCTCCTTCTTCTTTTTCGCAATAGTTTTCTTTTTTAAGGAATTAATAGGCCATGATTTCGTTCCGTCCATATTTGATGTAAATTAATTGTTGCAGATTACCTTATCCCAAAGGGGTGGAAGGTGATGCCTCTGTTCAGGAACATACATCACAACCCAGAGTTCTTTCCTGATCCACACAAGTTTGATCATTCTAGATTCATGGAAGGTTCATGATGGGCTCGTGCGTGCACTACTGTACCTTCCCCTGCATATAATCAATCATATTTCTCTATCCTCGTGTTAAATGTTCTGCTTAATTCCTGACTCTTCTGTGTACACAAATAATGCAGGCTTCGCCAAAGCCCAACACTTTCTTGCCCTTTGGATATGGAGTTCATGCTTGCCCTGGCAATGAGCTTGCCAAACTCAAAATCCTCATTGTCATCCACCATCTGGTCACCAAATACAGGTCCCTCCGCATACTTTTTTCCCTCTCTCTCTCTCTCTCTCTCTCTCTCTCTCTCTCTCTTTTCCCAGATTGATAGATGATGGATTCATTATGGTAGCTCACATGTAAAGTTACAACATATATACAACTACTAATCATTTAGTAGTTGAGCATCTCATTATATACTTCACAAGTTTAGAGGCTCTTCATCGGTCTAGAAATAGAAAAAAGTAGTCAAATTTTTGTACTGAGATAGGGCATCACGATCAGGAGAGAGAGAGAGAGAGAGAGAGAGAGAGAGAGAGCATCAAAAAAAATCTGATGGTTGTACGAATATTAAACTTGGAAGGAGCAGTCGTCCTGCCTAAGAGAGCAACCTAGGTGATACTTCCATTTTATAGGTTACAAGTCAGTCGTAAGTCTTCATTATTTTTTTTTTTTATTTTTTTTAAAATTTAGCGACGTATTTAGCGACGTTTAGCGACGTTTAGCGACGTTTAGCGACGTTTATACACGTCGCTAAATACGTCGCTAATTAGCGACGTTAATAAATATCGCTAAATACGTCGCTAAATATATCGCTAAATACGTCGTTGTACGTCGCAAATTGCTGACATGGCAGTACTGCCAGGTCATTTAAGACGTTGCTGTCACGTCGCTATATACGTCGTTAATTAGCGACGTTTAGCGACGTTTGTTTACGTCGCTAATTAGTGACGCTGCGTCGCTAAACGTCGCTAATTTAGCGACACAATTATGTCGCTAAAAAACGTCGGTATAGCGACGTTTAGCGACGTTTTTCCTTTCAACGACGTGTTGATTTCCGACTTCTGTAAAACGTCGCTAATTACGTCGCTAAACATGATTAGTGACGTTTTTTTATCATTTAGCGACGTTTTTTGACGTCGCTAATTTGACTTTTTTGGTAGTGATCCGGAACAGGTGTGTGCGCCCTTTCAGCAGATAATGGAGGCACAGAAGGCCCAGGTGGAGTCCTAGAAGTGCCAGTCTGAGGTCATGAGGCAAAGCATTGATAATACCTACCAGATTGCATTCATGGCAGTCGAAAGAGTTATCTTGGTCCAGCCACAGGTAGCTCCACCTCAGCCCGTCCCATAGCAGTCGAGGCCGGGGACTATCATTGACTTCAAGAGGATGGGGCCCAAGGACTTTACGGGCATTGAGGGGATTATTTATGCGGATGACTAGATCAAAGACAAAGAGAGGAACATGCGGCCGGCACATATTTTAGAGAGACTACAAGTAGAGGCAGCAAGGAGCATGATGTATGACATTGCTTTGACATGGATCAGGACCGACCCGAGGATCTCAGCACCTGGACTTACTTTGGAAGCTTTCAAGGAGATTTTTAAGAAGATATTCTTTTTAGATGCAGATTTTTGTAGAGAGCTAGTTTCAGTACCTCGTCCAGGACAGCATGACAGCGGACGAGTACACAGCGGAGTACTATAGATTGGGTCACTTTGTGGAGGGACAGAATCCCAGGGGGAAGGCACATAAGTTCAGAAAGGTTCTGCACCGGAAGATCAAATACCATACTAGCGGTTATCGTACCACTATTTTTGAGGAGATCCTGACGCAGGCACATCAGACAGAGGATGATTTGGATTTGGGCTCCAAAAGGATGAGGGATTCTTCAGGAGCTAGCAGTAGTACGGGACCAGCAAAATGGCCTCACTTTCAATAGCAACATCAGAGATAATTTTAGCAACCGAGGTAGCTATTCCCCATACCAGCTAGAGCGCCATTACAACAGGCGTACAAGATTCAGAGGCCAGCTCCACTCCTTGTCCACTTTAGAAGAAGTCAGGATATAGATGTGATGCATACAGGATAAGATTGGGACAATATTTATTCTATAAATTAGGATACCACCAGTTGAGGGCTTGTCGTTGGGCTCCAGCTCATCCAGTTCTGGGGACAGAGAGCACCCGTGAGACCACCAACGAGACATTAGAGAGGACCTCCAATGCCGACACAATAACAGAGGTTCGTACAGCACCAGCAGCAGCATATAGGTGTGCAGCAGGGCGAGCTTTCGCCTTGACCATCGATGAGGAGGAGCTAATTGGTGATGTCATCTCAGGTTCAGCCTATCTTGATTCTTTTCCAGCTCATGGTTTATTTGATTCTGGAGCTTCACAAAGCTTTATATCTGTATCTTTATTTTGAAGCATCATCTTGAGGCTGAACCGTTGGTGAGGACTTGTAAGATCACGACCGAGGTGGCATTATCCTAGTCAGTGATGTTTACAAGAATCAGAGAGTCTCTTTGGGAGGCAGAGGGTTGAGTGCATGTCTACTCGTAATGCCACTTTCGAGCTACGATATAGTACTCCGGATGGATTGGTTGAGTATGTACCATGCTAGTATTGATTGTCGTAGAGGCAGAGTTTTATTTCAGACTCCAAGAGAGCCATAGTTTAAGTTTGTCAGAGGAGCAGTGGAGCAGAGCGAGGGAGACTTCTGTAGAGCTATGGTAGAAGAGCAAGATCCGTCATATCCGTTGATTGCAGAATTTATGGATATCTTTTCGGAGGGGTTATCGGAGTTGCCACCAGACAAAGATATTGAGTTCACTTTAGATTTGGTGCCAAGCACAGAGCCAAAATCATAACACGTCTATAGGGTAAACAATAGCGAACTGGCAGAACTGAAGAAGCATGTGGATGAGTTGCAGGACAAGGACTTCATCCGCTCCAGTTTATCACCATAGGGTGCTCCGATATTATTTTTATCGAAGAAGGGTCGGTCGGTATGCATGTGTATCGACTATAGGGCTCTTAACAACCTCACTATCAAGAATAAATACCCATTGCCACGGATTGATGATCTGTTTGATCAGTTGAGCAGAGTGAAGGTATTCTCCAAGATAGACTTGAGGTCGGGGTATCACCAAGTGAAAGTGAAGAAGGAAGACATTCCAAAGACAGCTTTCAGGACTCGGTATGGGCAGTTTGAGTTCTTGGTGATGCCGTTTGGATTGACCAATGCCCCAAAAGTATTCATGAACCTGATAAATAAGGTAATTCATCAGTACATGGATTATTTGAAAAATATATCTAGTCAGGATTGGAGTGAAGCACAAAACTTTCACAGCAGTTCCAATAAATAATAAAGGTTATTTAATAATAAATAGAGAGAAGTACATGATAAATAGAGCAAGAGTAAGAAATATACGAGATATGGAATGTTGTAAATAAATACAATATTAATAAGCGTCATATACAAGAGTCAAGATATATAACTAGCTAAGTGAGTGAGTACTAGCTTCAATATGTGATCTGCTTAAGAACTTGATTCAAGGATTATGGCCTGGTTAATCATAAACGTGATGTATGATTAATACTATTCAAGAAACAAGATATGTACAAGAAGGGTATGATCACATATTTATGCTAACACTCTCAACCCCTGACTGGTATAGTGGATCCAACAATAGCACGCTATGATACAAAATTTTATGATAAGGTAGCAAGTCTTTTCAAGAATCAGTGTCTATACAAGTACAAGAACAACAAGGCTTGCACAAGATATACCAAGATACACAAGAAATAATATCTCATAATGGATCCAGAAATACTAATTTGTGTAACCATGTGTCAAGAAATCAAGGATATATATACTAGATATAAGAAACATAAAAGATATCATAAATGAAAAACTGTCAGAGAATGTACTCGCTTGGAATTTGGATGAAGTATCAAACTGTATCCATAACAGTGCCTCAGAGACCTAAATATGTAATATCATATCAATACAGTATTTTATTGATGATATATTGATATATTTGAAGACCCCGGAGGAGCATGAGAAGAACCTGAGGATAGTTCTAGAGACCTTCAGAAAGGAGAAGCTATTTGGCAAGCTTTCAAAGTATGATTTCTTTCTTAATAAGGTTGAATTCCTCGTACATGTGATTACAGGAGACGGGATCTCAGCAGACTCGAAGAATATATCAACAGTTGAGTCATGGTCTATCCCGAGTTCAGTGGCAGAGATCAGGATTTTTCTTGGATTGACTGGCTATTTTCGGAGATTTGTTCAGGACTTCTCTAGGATTGCAGAGCAGATGACTAAGCTGACTAGGAAGGACGTAAAGTTTATCTGGACAGAGGAGTGTCAGGTCACCTTTGAGGAGATGAAGAAGAGGTTGACTATAACTCTAGTGTTGACATTGCCATCGGGGACCAGAGGATTTTCTATATACAATGTTGCTTCGGGTAAGGGTTTGGGATGTGTTGCAGCAGAACAGGATGGTGATAGCCTATGCTTCCAAGCAATTATATCTTAATGAGAAGAATTATCCTACCCATGACTTAGAGTTGGTAACAGCCATCTTTGCTTTAAAGCTGTAGAAATACCTACTTTTACGGAGAGCGTGTGGAGATATTTAGAGACCACAAGAGCTTAAAGTATGTGTTTACATTGAAAGAGCTAAACATGAGACAACAACGATTATTGGGGTTGATGAAGGACTTCAACTTCTCTTTACAGTACTATCCAGGGAAGGCTAATGTAGTCGTCGATGCCTTGAGCAGGTATCCAGTGGCTATGTACATGACGAGGGTCAAACATTAATTGGCCGATCTTGATAGTTTGGGTATTGAGGTACTAGTTTTTGGAGTTGCGACACATATGTGAGGACTTCAGGTACAGTTAGAGTTAATGGACCAGATCAGAGCCGCACAGTTCGAGGATGAGTCTCTGAGGAGCATTCGAGCGTAGGTCGGGATGGGATTAGCAGAGGACTTCAGTATTTTAGAGAATGGATCATTGCGGTATGGTACCAGATTGTTTGTGCCAAGTGAATGTTGAGCGAGGAGGTTCTTCAGGAGGCACATCGATCTCAGTACTCTATCCATCTAGGTGCCAACAAGATGTAAAGAGACATGAGAGAGCATGTTTGGTGGTATGGTATGAAACGAGAGGTGGCGAGCTTCATATCCAGATGCTTAGTATGTCAGCAGGTAAATGCGGAGAGGTAGAGGCCAGGAGGATTATTTTATCCTTTACTAATTCTAGAGTTAAAGTGGGAGCATGTGACAATGTATTTTGTTTTAGGGCTTCTGAGTTCTCTAGTAGGTAAAGAGATAATTTGGATCAACATTGACAGGTTGACCAAGTCGGCCAACTTTTTGCCATTTAAAGTGGGTACGTCTATGGAGAAGCTCTCAAAAATGTATGAACGGTAGATAGTCAGATTGTATGGAGTTTCTGTGAGCATAGTCTCGGATCGGGGTAGTCGCTTCAAATTCTACTTCTGGGGGAGTTTGCAGGCTAGATTGGGCACCCAGCTCAAGTTTAGTACCGCATATCACCCTCAGACAGACGGGCAGTCGTAGATGACTATCCATACTCTCGAGGATATGCTACACACTTGTGTTTAGGATTTCAAAGGCTCTTGGGAGGATCACCTTTACTTGGTAGAGTTTGCTTACAATAACAGCTACTATGCCAATATCGAGATGTCACCATTCGAGGCGCTGTATGGACGGAGATGTCGTACTCCGTTATGTTGGGATGATGTTGGTTAAAGAGCCTTATTACTACCAGAGATGATCATGGATACATCTGTGAAGGTGAAGCTTATCAGGGATAGACTTCGGGTGGCGCAGGACAGACAACTACATTGGGCTGATAGCCATCGAAGGCCTTTGGAGTTTAAGGTATATGTTGTTTGTATTGTTTGTGATTTCTTACTTTATTTAGAGTGCTAAGGCTGTATTTTATTCTAGGTAGGCGATCTAGTATTCTTGCTAATTTCTTTGACACGGGGTCCGATTCTCTTTGGTGGAGGCGAGAAGCTTAGTACACGGTACATCCGACCCATCAGTATCCTTGAGAGGGTCGATGTAGTGGCCTAAAGGCTAGACTTGCCGCCTGCACTAGATGGAGTGCACAATGTGTTCCATGTATTATAGCTGAGATGGTACGTGGCAAATCCTAGCCATGTATTAGATCACTCAAAGATCAAGGTGGGTCCGACTCTCAGCTACCTAGAGCAGCCGATGGAGATCCTGCATCGCAGAAAGAAGGTGATACGAAATCGGACGATTCCTTTTGTATGCATCGTGTGGAGGCATCCCTATCCAGGGGAGTCTACCTGGAAGTATTAGGCCGAGATGCGTGAGCGATATCCTTATCTGATTGAGCCATGATGTATACTTCTTTCTTGCTAGTTGTGATTATTTTGTAGCTAGTTTCTTTCTTAATTTCGAGGACAAAAATTTTCTAAGGCAGGTAGGATTATCACCCTCACTTTTCCAGATAGGGATAATTTAGTAATGCCATTATAGTGCAAGTCATAGTTGTGCTCATACTTAGGTTACTTCTATGAGCCTACTTTAGGATATATGATATAGACTGAGAGTATACTCAATCGCAACTAAAAAATATTCCTAAATTTTTTGTTTTGCTATCCTTTTCAATTTGAATGCTTGCTATACTTAAATAATTATGTCATTCCTTGATGATATCATATTTTACTAAATATTAATTCCTTTGTCTCAATCTATAATCAAGATGCCGCCAAAGATGCAATCCCAAACGCTCAGGCACAATATCAGAGAGGTCGGTCACTTCATCGCCTCAGCGGAGGGCACCAACAGACAAATCTGAGCGGAGGGAAGGAATTCTCCAAGATAGACTTGAGGTCGAGTACCACCAGGTGAAAGTAAAGAAGAAAAATATTCTGAAGATAGCTTTCAGGACTATGTATCGGTAGTTTAAGTTCTTGGTGATATCGTTTGGGTTGACCAATGCCCTGACAGTATTTATGAACCTGATGGATAAGGTATTGCATCAGTACCTGGATAAGTTTATTATGGTTTTTATTTATGATATATTAATATATTCGAAGACCCCGGAGGAGCATGAGAAGCACCTGAGGATAGTTCTGGAAACCCTCAAGAAGGAGAAGCTGTTTAGCAAGCTTTCGAAGTATAAGTTCTTCCTTGATAAGGTTAAATTCCTCGGATATGTGATTACATGAGACAGGATCTCAGTGGACTCGACGAAGATATCAGCAGTTGAGTCATGGTCTACCCCAAGTTCAGTGGCAGAGACCATAAGTTTTCTTGGATTGACATGCTATTATCGGAGATTTGTTCAGTACTTCTCCAGGATTGCAGTGCCGATGACTAGGATGACCAGAAATGACATAGAGTTCATCTGGATAGAGGAGTGTCAGGTCACCTTTGGGGAGCTAAAGAAGAGGTTGACTACAGTTCGACGTTTCCATCGGGGACCTGAGAATTTTCTATATAGAGTGATACTTCGGGTAAGGGTTTGGGATGTGTGTTGTAGTAGAATGGGATGGTGATTCCCTATGTTTCCAGGCAATTATGACTTTATGAGAAGAATTATCCTACCCTTGACTTGGAGTTGGCAACAGTCATCTTTGCTCTAAAGCTGAGACATAAACGATGTTTGGGGTTGATGAAGGACTTCGATTTCTCTTTGCAGTACCATCCAAGAAAGACCAACGTAGTCGCCGATGCCTTGAGCATATATCCAATGGCTATGTACTTAAGGAGGGACAGACATTTATTGGCCGATCTTGATAGTTTGGATATTGATGTACTAATTCCTGAAGTTATGACACATATGTAGGGACTTCAAGTACAGTCAAAGTTGATGGACCGGATCAGAGCTGCACAGTTCGAGGTTGAGTATTTGAGGAGCATCCAAGCGTAGGTCATGAGGGATTAGCAGAGGACTTCAGTATTGCAGAGGATGGATCATTGTGGCACGGTACAAGATTGTGTGTGCCGAATGGAGTGTTGTGCAAGAAGGTTCTTCTTGAGGCACATCGATCTCAGTACTCTATGCATCCAGGTTCCAATAAGATATATAAAGACATGAGAGAGCATATTTGGTGGTATGGTATGAAGCCAGAGGTGGCGAGCTTCGTATCCAGATGCTTGATATGTCAGCTGGTAAAGACAGAGAGGCAGAGGCCAGGAGGATAACTTCATCCTTTACTAATTACAGAGTAAAAGTGGGAGCATGTGACGATGTATTTTATTTCAGGGCTTCTGCATTCTCTAGCAGGTAAAGACGCGATTTGGGTCATTGTTGACAGGTTGACCAAGTCAGCCCATTTTTTTCCTATTTAAAGTGGGTATGTCTACGAAGAATCTCTCAAAAATGTATGTACGGCAGATAGTCAGATTATATTGAGTTCCTATAAGCACAGTCTCAGATTGAGATAGTCGCTTCACATCCCACTTCTGAAGGAGTTTACAGGCTAGCTTGGATACCTAGGTCAAGTTTAGTACCGCATATCACCCTCAAACAGACGGACAGTCGGAGAGGACTATCCAGACTCTCGAGGATATGCTACGTACTTGTGTTTAGAATTCCAGAGGCTCTTGGAAGGACCACCTTTACTTGGTAGAGTTTGCTTCCAACAATAGCTACTAGGCCAATATCGAGATATCACCATTTAAGGCGTTGTATAGGTGGAGATGCCGTACTCTATTATTTTGGGATGATGCTCGTGAAAGACCACTATTCGTATCAGAGATGGTCGTGGATGCAGCTGATAAGGTGAAGCTTATCAGAGATAGACTTCGGGTGACACAAGACAGACAACTGCATTGAGCCGATAGTCCTCGGAGATCTTTGGAGTTTGAGGTATAAGTTGTTTGTATTATTTTTGATTGTCTATTTTAGTTAGAGTGTTAAGGCTGTGTATTGTGCTAGGTCGGTGATCAGGTATTCTTGCTAATTTCTTCGATATCAGGTACGATTCACTTTGGTGGAGGTGGGAAGCTTTGTCCATGGTATATTGGACCCTTCGGTATCCTTGAGAGGGTTGGTGCAATGGCCTACAGACTAAACTTGCTGCTTGTACTAGAGGTAGTGCACAATGTGTTCCACGTGTCGCAGCTGAGAAGGTACATGAAAGATCCTAGCCATATATTGGATCACTTGAAGATCGAGGTGGGTCTGACTCCCAGCTACCCAGAGCAGCCGATGGAGATCCTTGATCACAGAGAGAAGTTGCTGCAAAACCGGACGATTCCTTTTTAACGTGTCCCGTGGAGGCATCACTCTCCAGGGGAGTCTACCTGGAAGCGAGAGGCCGAGATGCGCGAGTGATATCCTTATCTGTTTGAGCCATGAGATATAATTATTTCTTGATTTCTGTGATTGTTTTATAGCTAGTTTCTTCCTTAATTTTGAGGAAAAAAATTTCTAAGGTAGGTAGGATTGTCACCCTCACTTTTCCAGATAGGGATAATTTAGTAATTTGGTATAGTATAATTTTGTAGTGATGCTCAGACTTAGGGTACTGCTATGAGCCTGCTTTAGGATATAGGCTGAGAGTATACTCAATCGCAACTAGGAAACATTTCCAAAAATATCTGTTTTGTTATCCTTATTAATTTGAATGCTTGATATACTTGAATAATTTTGTCATTCTTTGATGATATTGTATCCTACTCAATATTGATTCTTTTGTCTCAATCTATCTTCAGGATGCCACCGAAGACGCGATCCCCGCGCTTAGAGCAGTATCGGCGAGGTCAGTAACTTCGTCCCCTCAAAGGAGGGCACTAGCAGACACTACTCCATCAGCTCCAGCTAAGAGGACTATTTTACCGATCCAGGTGGGCATTTCTGCAGTAGCTTTCGGGTGTGCTCCACCTCCAGTCCAGAGCATTTCTACCCATAGCTTCTCAGAGGTAGTGCCTACAGCTTTAGAGAAGCTACCACCACCACCATCAGTTGATCCAATGCAGGCGTTTGTGCTCTTTCAGCAGATGATGGAGGCATAGATGGCCCAGGCGGAGGCCCAACATTACCAGTCTGAGGTCATGAGATAGGGCATTGAGAATGCCTACCAGCTTGCACTCATCGAAGTTGAGAGAGTTGCCTTGGTCCAGCCACAGGTAGCTCCACCTCAGTCCGCCTCACAGTAGCCGAGGTCGGGGACTATCATTGACTTCAAGAGGATGGGGCCCAAGGAATTTAAGGGCATTGAAGGAATTATTTATGCGGATGACTGGATCAAAGACATAGAGGGGAACCTGCGAATGGCATAGATTCCAGAGAGACTACAAGTAGAGGCAGAAGGGAGCATGATGTATAATATTGCTTTAACATAGTTCAGGACTGATCCGAGGATCTCAGCACCTGGACTTACTTGGGAAGCTTTCAAGAAGCTTTTCAAGGAGATGTTCTTTCCAGAAGTAGCTCTAACTTCTCTAGAGGGCCAGTTTCAGTACCTCATCCAGGGCAACATGACAGTGGATGAGTATACGACGGAGTTCTGTAGATTGGGTCAGTTTGTGGAGGGGCAGAATCCCCGGAAGAAGTCTCGAAAGTTCAGAAAGGGTCTGAACAGGGAGATCAAATCCCATACTAGCGGTCATCGCACCACTATATTTGAGGAGATCCTGACACATGCATAGTAGACGGAGGATGATTTGGAGTTTGTCTCCAAGAAGATGAGGGATCCTTCAAAAACTAGCAGTAGTGCGGGACCAGCAAAGCGACCTCAGTTTCAGCAGCAACATCAGAGATAAAGATATGCTTATTCATGTATTGTGCATCATAATAATTTTTATTTGATATATATTGCTTGTCATGCATTGGTCTCGGACAACTTGTGCACAAGGTAATAGTCTCTCAAATAATTCTTAGGGTATTGGGAATCGATCAATCCGGAAGAGATTGTGAGAGCATCCTGATGTTCTGGTCTTATAGGATATAGGGGGGTATTGTTGTCTTTTAGTGAAGAGTGGAACCATGATGTCATAGCTTCTAGTGTTGCCGTGTGTTGGTGAAGAGTTAAACCTTGAGTCACAGCTACTGACATACATGCGTACTAATGCAGAGCTGAACCTTGAGTCACCACTGCTAATCATAGGGCAACCGATGGACAATTATTTAGTTAGGACGCATACTAGGCTAGCCTTCTTGCATACCTATCTGTTTGATGAAGAGAAGGACAGGGAATAGAACCTTTATGTATATGCAAATTTTTGCTAAATTATATGTCGGTTGTAGGGATAACCTTTCGAGGAAGGGTAAGAATCATTGAATAAGTGATCTATGGATTTATGATTAAGCTTGAATTGTGTACTGCCCCAGACTTTCATGTCTTACTTGATTTTCGCTGTTGCCCCTTAGTAATAAATTGAATAAGTCCACTAGATGCACTTTGTGTTGAATTAAGAAGAATAGTCCACTAGAGATAACTTGTGTTCCTAAAGAGTTAATGAATATGGTGCACGATACATACTGCACACTGTACGATAGAATCCTGACACTACCATATGCTTGAATGTATTGAATATGCGAAAAGAAGTAATCTGACCCTAATCCTGTTCTGCATGAAATAAGCCTAGGTAAAAAGTAGCAAGATTAATAGTAATGTAATATCTTGCCACATGTTTACTTAGTTTTGGTTTTAGAATTGTTGCTTCTGTTCGTTGATTTTATACTCACCAGTACTTTTCTCAAAGTACTGACCCCCCACCAGTTTGCTTGTTCACCGGTACTAGATCGTCCGAAGAAGCGATAGCCGAGTCTCATCCCCAGGACCCAGAAATCTGGAGTCGATGCCTTGAGCCGTATCGAGATATTTTGAGCCCCTTTTGTATAAATGGATATAATATATGGAATAATGTCATTATAATAGAGAGAGAGAGCTTGAGCGAATTATAATCTTGGCCAAGCGCCGCTTGTATCACTTCTTGATAATCAATAAAGAGCTTGTTTCCTTATGCCATTATGTTTCTTTACTTTTCTGTAATATTGTGCCGCTGCTTCCATCTTGAATAACTTACTTGTCCTTGTTCAAGCATTAGCCTTGTGCAAGAACAAATCAGGCTTGTACGACATCATACCCATACGAGGATTATTAGTTCTGCAAGGTGCTAAGAGAGGAGAATCGGCCCCTGATAGGAATCAGAGAACTACATAATGGTATCATAGCAACTCGATCCTTTGGCCATTCCATTTCTTCGTTTCAACTCAGAGATATCCCAGATATTGTTGCTACAATATGCATTTCATATAATAAGTTCATAGATATTCTCAAAGATGCGCACAAAATTTTTCTTATTTTTTTATTGCTTGAGAGATGTGATTTATGATTTCTTGATTACTAGAGTTTTATTGAGTTATGATTGCTAGAATCAGAGAGTAAGATGAATGCTTGAACATATCCTTGTATCGTCTGATAAACAAGAGTAGAACTACATGCTTGTTTAAAAGATAAGAGAAAAAATATCGTCATGCTTGTTAGATAGAGATCGATTACATATTTCCTTGTTATTGTTCCAAGCTAGATTGAATGTTTGCTTGTATTGTTACAAAAATTTAATGGCTTGTATTGTTAAGAAAAAAGACTAGTAGTCCATCCTGATGTTCCGGTCCTATGGGATCTACGGAGTTGCGACTATTAGATAAGAAAGAGAGAGAGAAAGATATGCTTGTTAATGTATTGTGTATCATAATAATTTTTATCTGATAGATTTTTCTTGTCATGCATTGGTCTCGGATAACTTATGCACAAGGTAATAGTCTCTCGAAAGATTCTTGGGACACTGGAAATCGGTCAGTCCGGAAGAGATTATGACAGCACCCTGATATTTTGGTCCTATAGGATCTAGGGGGGTTGTTGTCTATTAGTGAAGAGCGAAACCATTATGTCACAACTGCTAGTATTCGTGTATATTGGTAAAGAGCTGAATCTTGAGTCACAGCTGCTGACATACGCGCGTACTAGTACAGAGCTGAACCTTGAGTCACCACTGCTAATCATGGGGCAACCCATGGACCATTATGTAGTTAGGGCGTATGCTATGCTAGTCTTCTTGCATACCTAACTGTTTGATGTAGAGACAGACATGAAATAGAACCTTTATATATATATATATAAATGCAATTGTTACTAACTAGTATGTCTGTTGTAGGGATAACCATTCAGCGAAGGATAAGAATTACTGAATAAGTGATGTATGAATATATGATTATGCTTGAACTGTGTACTGCCCCTAGACTTGTATGTTTCACTTGATTTTTGCTGTTGTCCCTTAGTAATAAATTGAATAAGTCCACTAGATGCACTTTGTCTTGAATTAAGAAGAATAGTCCACTAGAGATAACTTGTGTTCCTAAAGAGTTAATGAATATGGTTCACGATACATGTTGCGCACTGCACGATAGAACACTGACCCTACCGTATGATTGAATGTATTGAATATGCAAACTGTTTCCAAAGATATATTTTCAAAAGAAGTAATCTGATCCTAATCCTGTGCTGCATGAAATGAGCTACGTAAAAAGTAGCAAGATTACTAGTAATGTAATATTTTGCCACATGCTTACTTAGTTTTGGTTTTAGAGAGTGTTGTTTCTGTTCGTTGACTTTATACTCACCAGGACTTTTTCCAAAATGCTGACCCCCCACCAGTTTGCATGTTCCTACGTACTGGATTGTCTGAAGAAGCGATAGCCGAGCCTCATCCCCAGGAACCAGAAATCTAGAGTCGATACCTTGTGCCATATCGAGATATTTTGATCTGCTTTTGTATAAAGGGATATAATGTATGGAACGATATCATTATAATAAAGAGAGAGGGAGAGAGCTTGAGCAAATTATAATCACGGCCAAGCTCCGCTTGTAACACTTTTTGATTATCAATAAAGATCTTGTTTTCTTATGCCACTGTGTTTCTTTACTTTTCTACAATATTGTGTTGCTGCTTCCTTCTTGAATATCTTACTTATCCTTGTTCAAGCTTTGGCCTTGAGAAAGCGCAACTCTGGCTTGTACGGCATCATGCCCATGCGAGGACGATCGGTTCCGTATGACGTTAAGCGAGGACGATCGGCCCCTTATGGGAATCGGGGCATGCCAGTTGCCGCTATTGTTATTGTTGTTCTAGGGGTATTTTCCCTATCATCAGCGATAAGGATCTGTATTTCCAAGAGATGGGCATCATTTACCTTCTTCTCAGTGTCGACAACATTTATGATGAACGCCATATAGTCTTTGAATTGGGTGTCACCCATCCATAGCCTGACTGCCGAAAGTAGGTTCTTCTGACACATGTCCATCAGAGTGGATTCAGGATTACCCGGGGGTAGCTTTAGCGCGGCTTGCTTGTAGCATTCGACATATTTTGTACAGGATTCTTTTCTTTTTACAAGATGTCCAGCAAGGAGGACATCGTCATGCCACATCCCCTTCATAGAATCAGGCAAGGAAGAGAGTTTTAAGTCTTCGAATGACGATATGCAGTTGTCTTGGAGGCTACAGAACCAATCGAAGGTGACCCCCCGATAATGCCTCGATAAAGATCTTGGTGAGGAGAGCATCACTGCGGGGCAGATGCCCTGTTGTTGTCTCAAAATAGCTCATGTACTAACGAGGAGACATCTTTCCTTCAAATGGATTTAAGTTGTAGGGCTTGTATTTAGGTGGATAGGGTACGTCTCTCCACTCGAGGGGATATGGTTATTGAATCCTGAGTTTCTGCAGTGAGTCTCGGTTACCCATTGAGTCTAAGTGGGCTCGTAGTTCTCGTACCTCCCGTATCGCTTCCCGAGCCTCATCTACTATGGAAGGAGTAGATTATCCGGGCCTAATGCGATCGCCATTGATGGGCAGAGAGGTGGTGTTTGAGTCTTTATTTGCCCCAGGATCTTGACTAGCTTATCCCAAGGTTCTTGGCGGCTGTGAGGTCATGCTTGCCTTGATCTCCAGCATTGTTTGGATCAAGGCTTGCATCAACGCACTCATGGTGTGCATCATAGCCTCGAGAGTTTTGAGGCGTTGGTGATCGCTGGGGCCCTCGTGATCGTCCCCCTCTATATATACTGGTCTTACATAGGAGTTAGTAGATGGAACAGTGGACGTCAAAATTTCTGCCTTGGAATCTTGGATCGAATATTCCTCGGGGATAGTTGTCAGCGTCACATCCTCTTCGGACTTTGAGAGAACACTAACCCAAACGTTGGAAGATGAGTCTTCCTAGTGATGGTGACTACCCCCAAGGATCTCGATATCAGTTTCTTGGGAATCATTGTGTCATGACCCGCACCCGATGTAGGGGTAGAGTAGTGAACAATGCCCAGCCTACGCCGCAGCATCGACGGTAGAACGCTATTTGGTAAACTATCTATCTAGCAATCAAGATATAATAATGCCACCAATAAAAATACGAATATTCAAATCACAGATCTATAAGATAGAACAAAGCACAAATAAGATAAAAGAAATAGAAGAGAAAATACAACTCACAAGTCAAGATAATATCCAATGAGTCATATCAAAGAAATACTAATAACAATGCTGGAGACAAATCTAGTACAAAAGATCTATCTACTGTGCTATGAGTCCTGGGTCGTCTGTCTCAATCATAATAAGACCCTCCTGAGCCAAGGTCTCTAGCTCTAAGCCAACTATGTTCTGAGGCCCGTAGTGAGTGGGATACCACTCCTCAGTGTCATCTGAAAAAAAAAATATCCTGTCAGAAAAGGAGCAAAGTACATCTCTAACAACAGTCCTAATAAATGATATAAACTATGTAACAGTAAATAGAGATAATATAAAAGATGCAATATAAAGGTTCAAGATATATGTAATATAGGAATACTAAAAATAAATACAAGAATGAGCATCATAGGAATGAATAAGAAATACTACTACTAAGTGAGTGAGTACCAGTTTTAACATATGATCGGCTTGAGAACCTGCACAAGGATAATTGCTTGGTTAATCATACGTACGGTGTATGATTAACACTATTCAAGGAACAAGACATGCACAAGGAGGGTATGATCACATATCTACACTACATACTCTTCGCTCCCGATTGGAAAAGTAGATCCAACTATGGTACATTATGACACGGGATTCCATAAGAAGGGCGCTAATATTCTCATGAATTAATGTCTATAATTGTACAACAAGAATAAGGAAATAAGGCTTGCACAAGATATACCCTAAATACCAAGGAATAATATCTCATGACGAGATCCGGATATACCAATCCGTGTAACCATCGTGTCAAGAAATCAAGGATATCTACACTATATACAAGAGACAGAGAGGATATAATGAATGAGAAACTATCAGAGAATGTACTTGCCTAAAATCCGATGAACAGTATCAAAGATGTCCGGTACGGTGCCTCGAAGACCTAAATAGGGAATATTACATCAATAAAAGATTTTGGAATGAAAATAAGTTAAACTAGTCTACTTCTAGGTCATAAAGCTATTTCTAAGTCAAAATAGTCAAACTAGGTCAACTCTAGGTCAAACTAGTCAAACTTGCTATTTCTAGGTTGGATGAGTCCAACTCTAGGATATTGGGTCCATACACTATGTAACTAGGCCAAACTAGCTATACTATGATACTCGAAAACCAACAATATACTGTATAATAAGATACGGAATTTATTAGATATAAAAGTACTATAATATGTATACAAAATAAAAATATATAATACTCCTAGCTAAACTAATGCTAAGTGGATACTTTGGCTTTTAACCAAAAGCGGTATCACACTACTTACACTTCCATCTTGATTTGCAAACTCAATACCTTGAGTAAAACCCAATACCTTGACATTACCTTGGTATCACAAAGTAATTCAATATCTAATATATAACTACTACCCATACTCCTCATTATACACTAATATATATTTAAACTTATAACAATACTATACCAAACTATATACTAACATACCCCTTCGGATATTCAATATCAGTACACTAGATATCTCAACTCTCATTACCTTGGTGTATCTCAAGGTAATATAGAAATAATACTAACTAATATTATATATATATATATATATATATATATATATATATATATATACACACTAACTTACTAACTTATCAAATAAGCTAACTAGCTTATTGCAACTACTGCTTATCCCTGTTGCCGCTGCTGCTTTCTGCTTTTGCTCCCGCTGCTTACAGCTTCTGCTTCTCAACTTCTGTTGCTGCTGCTTATGCTGCTACTTATAACTGCTTTCTTCCTGCTTTTTATTGCTTTTTTTTCTTTTTTCTATTGCTTTTCTTCCCTGTTTTTCATTGCTTCTCCCGTATAGCTCACATTCATATATAAATACATCTACACACGCATATATATATATATATATATATATATATATATATATATATATATATATATACACACACACACACACATACACACACACATATATATATATATATATATATATATATATATATATATATATATATATATATATAACCATAATATCATTATACATATATATACATATAACCATACTTAAGATGCACATGAACTCCTACTCTCCCATGATCACCAACACATCAACAAAAATTATAGTGCATACATATAAATTTATATATTCATATATCTAACATAATAGTTATAATTATAATATTATAATATATATAACCAAGGCAATTAAATTGAATTATAAAGAAACAAACACGTGAAGTCCACCGCGCCCGTATCACACTTGATGTATGATACGCTTGCTATACGGCTCCACCACACAACCAAACGTATCCCAACGGACAAGAGAAAGTCTAAAATCATAATTATGAATAATACGAAGAGCTATCTACTCAACTATGTGTCTGTGTCAAAATATGACATGCTCAAACTCCCGTGTCGGAGAAAAATTTCCAAATTAACCCGTATCTCCAAATTATCGTAATACGGCCTACATGTATCCAATTGTGGATACGACACTAGCCGAACACAATCAAACACATATCAATTTGGTCTAATTGACCTATTGACGAACACAAGAGGTGTCAATCTCGAAATTCCCTTAAAATTAACACAAAATACCACATAACTTTCTCCATAGGCCTCTATGAACCTAATTTAAATTCCTATGGGTAGCCTTAGTATATGGGGTGGTTCCTAATGATTAAAATATAGATTTAGAGTCTATAAATGGGAAAAAACTAAATTATACCTATTGGGTGATGGATTTCCAATAAAACCTCCAAATTGAGTGTAAATAGCCTTCAACTTGTAGATTATTGCTCCTATTTGTAGATCATTGCTCCTCTTTATAGATTCTTGCTTCCTCCTTATTCTAATGGCCTCCAATGATGATTAGAGAATTAATTAGGAAGAAATTTGGGTAGAATTTGATGTGAGAATAAAAAAAATTGGAAGAGAAAATTCTAGATCTAGATTTGAAATAAAAAATAAAGAGAGAGAATTTTTTCTCCATCTATACTAGTCCGGCCACTTGCCCCCTTCCCCAAGCTACTATAAAATATTCACAATAGCCCTTGGAGCTTGTCATAAAGAAAATAATTAAGGAGGGAAGGTTCTAGTCTAATTGCTTTAACTTAATTAATCGTCCTCTTATTGATTGGGCTTCTTATTGGGCTCAATTCTAACTAGAATAAAATGTTGGTCCATGGATCTAATCTAAATTATTTAGGTGTACTAACACAAGTCCAAAATAATATACTAACATCTAATAATAAATAAATAATACAATAAATAAATTTACAATATGCATAATATTTAATTAGTTATGAAATGACCAAATTACCCTTTCCAAGAAAATATGGTAGTGACAAGTCCACCCCCTTAAAATAATTTTATTCTCGCAATTCAAAGACGAAACTACCCCCAGAAAACAAAACAGAACAGAATCAGGAAATAACATAGCTCAAGGCACAAACAAATATGTGTAACGCTCTCTAATTTTATCCTCTCTCTTCCAAGTAGACTCCCCCGGAGAGTGATGCCTCTATGCGATGCGTACCAAGGGAATAGTCTGGTTTCTCAGCACCTTCTCTCTCCGATCCAGAATCTCAACTGGCTTCTCTAGATAGCTAAGAGTAGGGCACACCTCTATCTTCAAGTGATCAAATACGTGACTAGGATCCGCCACGTACTGTCTCAGCTGCAACACATGAAATACGTTGTGCACTTCCTTCAATACAGGTGATAAGTCTAGTCTGTAAGCAACTTTACCGACTCTATCAAGAATACTGAAAGGTCCGACGAATCGCGAACTAAGCTTTCTGCCTCCACCAAAATGAATCGTGTCTCGTGTCGGAGAAATCCTCAGAAACACCAAACCACCAATCTAGAATAAAACACAACCTTAAGAACTTAATCTATAACAAACAAAAAATATCAAGCACAAAATAAAAATCTAAAACAAAAACTCAAACTGCAAAGGTTTTCGGTGGCTATCGGCCCAATCCCGCTGTCCTGCGCCACTCGAAGTCTGTCTCTAATCATCTTAACCTTCTCTGCTGCATCCATAACCATATCAGGCCCTAGCAAAACTCTCTCTCCAATATCGTCCCATGACAAGGGAGTAAGATATCTCCGACCGTACAGAACCTCAAATGGTGACATCTCTATACTAGCCTGGTAGCTGTTGTTGTAAGTAAACTCTACCAAATAGGGATGGTCCTCCCAAGATCCCCAAAATCTAGTACACAGGTACGCAACATATCCTTGAGAGTCTGAATGGTCCTCTCTGACTGCCCGTCTGTCTGGGGGTGATATGCAGTACTGAACTTGACCTGGGTGCCCAAACTTGCCTACAAACTCCTCTAGAAATAAGAAGTGAAATGACTATCCTGATCCGAGACTATGCTGAAGGGAACCCCATGTATCCTGACAATCCGTCTCACATTCATCTCTGCCAGCTTCTCCGTAGACAAGCCCACCTTGAAAGGCAAAAAGTGGGCCGACTTGGTCAACCTGTCAATGATGACCCAAATCGCATCTTTTCCTCCTGGAGATCGTAGAAGTTCGGACATAAAATCTATAGTAATGTTCTCCCACTTTCACTCTGGAATGGGTAATGGCTGAAGTAAACCACCTAGTCTCTGCCTCTCGGCTTTCACCTGCTGGCATACTAAGCATTTGGATATAATTTCTGCCACTTTCCTCTTTATGCCATACCACTGCACACTCTCTCGCATATCCCTATACATCTTGTTGGCCCCTGTATGCGTGGAATATTGAGAGTGATGTGCTTCCTGTAATACCTCCTTATGTAGCTCCCTACTAGGCACACATAATCTGGCACCATGTCGCAAAGAACCATCCTCAGTGGTAAAATTATCCTCCAATCCTGCTCTCACCTGAGCTCTGATGCTCCTCAGAGATACATCCTCATACTGGGCTACCTTGATCATGTCCCTCAAATCAGAGTGTATCTGCAACCCCCATATTTGTACGGCAAAACCAGGAACTATCAACTAAATTCCCAAGCTTTCTAAGTTCTCCAATAAATATCGATCCTGCGTTAACAATATAGCTACTGGATACCAGCTCAAGGTATCGACAACTACATTGGCTTTTCCAGGATGATACTGCAAAGATATGTCAAAATACTTCATCAGTTCCAGCCACCGACGCTGCCTCATGTTCAACTCCTTCTGAGTGAAAATATACTTTAACTCTTGTGGTTTGTGAAGATCTCCACACGCTCTCCGTACAAATATTGTTTTCACAACTTCAAGGAAAAGATGACTGCTGCCAACTCCAAATCGTGGGTATGATAGTTCTTCTTACGAGGACGCAATTGCCTGGATGCATAGGCAATCACTTTCCCATTCTGCTGAAGAATACAACCCAGACCTTTCACCGATGCATCACTATAAATAGTAAAACCTCCAGACCCTGATGGCAACATCAAAATAGGAGCAGATGTCAACCTCGTCTTTAATTCCTCAAAAGCAACCTGGTACTCCTCTGTCCAAAAAAACTCTATATCCTTCCTGGTGAGTCTAGTCATCGGCTCGGCAATCTTTGAAAAATCTCGCATAAACTTCCTGTAGTAGCCTGCTAGACCCAAGAAACTTCTGATCTCTGCCACTGAACTCGGGGTCTTCCAAGACTCCACTGCTGCGATCTTCTTCGGATCTACTAAAATTCCATCACCCATCACAACATGTCCTAAGAACTCTACCTTGTCCAGGAAGAAGTCATACTTGGATAAATTTTCATACAGCTTCTCCTTCCTCAGCACATCCAACACAATCCGCAAATGCTCCTCGTTCTCCTCCGGTGTCTTCGAGTATATGGGTATGTCATCGATGAACACCACCACAAACTTGTCAAGGTACTAGTGGAACATCTTGTTCATCAAGTTTATAAATATCGCTGGGGCATTAGTCAACCCAAACGACATCACCATAAACTCATACTAGCCTTATCGAGTCCTAAAAGCACTCTTCGAAATATCCTCCGGCTTTACTTTTACCTGGTGGTAGCCTGATCTCAAGTCTATTTGGAAAACCCCTTGGCGCCACTTAACTGATCGAATAATTCATCAATCCATTGCAATGGGTATCTATTCTTGATAGTGAGATTATTCGATGCCCTGTAATCGATGCACATACGCACCGATCCATCCTTCTTTGGTACAAACAATATCGGGGCTCCCCACGATGAAGAACTGGATCTGATAAATCTATTATCCTGCAATTCACCTACTTGCTTCTTCAACTTGACCAGCTCGCTGTTGTTTACTATATAGATATACTGTGAAATTGGTTCTGTACTTGGCCCCAAGTCTATAGAGAATTCAATATCTCGATCTGACAACAATCCTAACAATTTCTCAGGAAACACATCCAAGAACTTTGCTATCAACGGATGATGCAACTCCTTGTCTTCCACCATAGCTTCACATATAATGCCTTCTCTCTGCTCTACAGCTCCTCTAGCAAACTCAAACTCTGGCTCTCCTAGTAGACTAAACAAAACCCTACCTCCTCTATAATCTATACTAGCATGTTGACTACTCAACCAATCCATCCTGAGTATAATATTGTAGCTCGGATGTGGCATTACAAGTAGACACACACTCAGCTCCCGGACATCCAGAGTAACTCTCTGATCCTTGTTAATATCACTAACCAGGATAATGCCTCCCCAGGTCAAGATCTTGCAAATCCTAAGCAAAGACTCAGCTACCAAATGATGCTTCAGAGCAAAAGAAACAGATATAAAACTATGGAAAGCACCACTATCAAATAAAGCTAAAGCTGGAATGGAATCAAGAAGAACAGAACCTGTGATAACATCTCTGGTGGGCTTGGCCTCCTCGACCGTCATAACAAATACTCGTCCCTGATGTGCACCTCCCTTATGCAGGTGCTGGGTATAATGCTGCTGCTGGGTTGGAAGCGACGGTCCCCTCGGCTATACTGCAGGTGGCCTGGCCTGTGTCCTCGGAGCTGGAGCTGCTCCCTGAACTGCACGATAAGGGTTGGAAGGATACTCTCTCAACTGATGCCCCTCTGCACCATAATACAAACAAACTCCCAACCTCTTCCTGCAAACTTCCCAGATGTGGCCGGGCTTCTTGCAGTAATATAATGAAGCTTGCTGTGACTCTCTCTACTGCTACGGTACTAGGTAAAATGGTGCCCTAGCTGGAGTCTGGTGCTGCTGTGGCTGCTGGAAAGGCCTGGACTAGAAATGAGAATGCTTAGCAGTCATTATGCTGCTATTAGCCCCCAGAAAAGAATCGCGATCTCTCTTGTGTTTCAAGTCCAACTCTCGCTCAAACTTGCATGCCTCCACAAGTATCTCTGAATATGTCTCAAATAAAGATGGAATAAGGAACTTCACTTCCCAGTTCAGACCCTTGCAGAAATGGATAGCTCGAACCTCTGGCTCCCTCACCAAATACTCCACAAATTGGCTCAGCCTACCGAACTCTGCGGCATACTCCTCCACGGACATGCTCCCCTGAGTAAGGCCCTCAAATTACCTCCTCAAGTCCAATCTATCTGCCCGAGCAAAGAACTTTCTCTTGAAGAGGTCCTTGAACACCTCCCAAGAATGTTCTGCATCAGCAAGAAGTGGCTCATTCCTGAACCAAGTATGGACGATGTTTAATAGCTAAAGTCCTACTGCCTCAATCTTCAGATCCTCAGCAAGATGAGACACCCTCATGAGATGCTCAATATCCTCGAGCTAATCATCAGCGTAGATGATGCCCTCAGTTCCCTTGAAGACCCAAGCTTTCAGCTTCTTGAAGTCATGGATATTACCCGGCAGAAGCTGGACAACCTGCGGAACAACCTACTGCTGGATCAGAGCTCCTCTCTCTACTGTAGCAAGGGCAAGCTGATGAGCACTATCAATGTCTTACCACAGCACGTCGGTCTCCCTCTGGTGTCCCTCGTAGTGGGCCCTCTTAGCCTCCATCATCTCGTAAAATAATGCGAACACCTGAGTCACATCTTTCGGTACGGAAGGTGGAGGTGGAAGTCCCTCAGATACAACCGGAATAGTTCTCTGATCTAGAGGTGGACCCCCGAACACAACTGATACGCCAATCACCAGAGAAGTGACTGGTATAGGCCCTCGGGAAGTCACAGATCTCTCAGAAACTGCTCCTCTCAGTTATGATCGAGTCTTAGGCGGTATCCTGAGGCAAAGCAAAAGAAAAGAATCAATATGGCACATGATATAATACATTCAAAGAAGGACAATTAAAGACCAAATATCAAAATCAAGGAAGGACAATTGAAATGAACAATAGAGTATTTCCTAGATGTGATTGAGTATTCTCAGCCTATAACCTATATCATATATCCTAAAATAGGCTCATAATAGCACTCAAATAAAAGCACTACTACGAATTTCACTAATTACAACCTCGAAGACCTACATAGGCCACCACTTAAAATGTGTCATAACCCGCACCCGACGTAGGGGTACGAGTAGTGAACAATGCCCGGCCTACGCCACAGTATCGACGGTAGAACGCTGTTTGGTAAACTATCTATCTACCAGTCAAGATATAATAATGCCACCAATGAAAATACGAATACTCAAATCATAAATCTATAAGATGGAACAACGCACAAATAAGATAAAAGAAACAGAAGAGACAATACAACTCACAAGTCAAGATAATATCCAATGAGTTATATCAAAGAAATACTAATAACAATGCTGGAGACAAATTAAGTACAAAAGATCTATCTACTGTGCTACGATTCCTGGGTCGTCTGTCTCAATCGGGATAAGACCTTCCTGAGCCAAGGTCTCTGGCTCTAAGCCAACTATGTTCTGAGGCCCATAGTGAGTGGAATACCACTCCTCAGTGTCATCAAGGAAAAATATATCCAGTCAAAAAAGGAGCAAAGTACATCTCTAACAATAGTCCTAATAAATGATATAAACTATGTAACAGTAAATAGAGCAAATATACAAGATATAATATAAAGGTAAAAGAGATACGCAATATAGGAATACTGAAAATAAATATAAGAATGAGCATCATAGGAATGAATAAGAAATACTACTACTACTACTACTAAGTGAATGAGTACCATCTTTAACATATGATCAGCTTGGAAACTTACACAAGGATAATGGCTTGGTTAATTATATGTGCGGTGTATGATTAACACTATTCAAGGAACAAGACCTGCACAAGGAGGGTATGATCACATATCTACACTACATACTCTCCACCCCCGACTGATATAGTAGATCCGACTATGGTATATTATGACAAGGGATTCCACAAGAAGGGCGCTAATCTTCTCATGAATCAATGTCTGTATTTGTACAAGAAGAGCAAGAAAACAAGGCTTACACAAGATACACCATAAATACCAAGGAATAACATCTCATGATGAGATCTGGATCTACCAATCTGTGTAACCATCGTGTCAAAATTTCAAGGATATCTATACTATATACAAGACACATGGTGGATATCATGAATGATAAACTATCAGAAAATGTACTTGCCTGAAATTTGGTGAACAGTATCAAAGATGTCCGGTACAGTACCTCGAAGGCCTAAATAGGGAATATTATATCAAAACATGGTTTTGGAATAAAAATAAGTTAAACTAGTCTACTTCTAGGTCATAAAGCCATTTCTAAGTCAAAATATATGAACTAGGCCAACTCTAGGTCAAACTAGTCAAACTTGGTCAAACTAGTATTTTCTAGGTTGTATGAGTCCATCTCTAGGATATTGGGTCCATACACTATGTAACTAGGCCATACTAGCTATACTAGGATACTAGGAAACCAACAAGATACTGTATCATAAAATATGTAATTTATTAGATATGAAAATACTATAATATTTATACAAAACAATAATCTATAATACTCCTAGCTAAACTAATGCTAAGTGGATACCTAAACGGTATCACACCACTTACACTCCCATCTTGATGTGCAAACTCAATACCTTGAGTAAAACCCAATACCTTGACATTACCTTGGTATCACAAGGTAATTCAATATCTAACATATAACTACTACCCGTACTCCTCACTATACACTAATATGTATTTAAACTTATAACAATACTATACTAAACTATATACTAACATACCCCTTCGGATATTCAATACCCGTACCCAAAATATCTCAACTCTCATTACCTTAGTGTATCTCAAGGTAATATAGAAATAATACTAAATAATATTAACTAGTGCTTATCAATATAAACTAACTAGATTATATATATATATATATATATATATATATATATATATATATATATATATATATATATATATATATATCAAAATAAGCTAACTAGCTTATTGCATCTGCTGCTTATCGTTGCTGCCGCTCGCAGCTTATCGCTGCTGCCGCTGCTGCTTTCTGCTTCTGCTGCCACTGCTTACAACTTCTGCTTCTGCTGCTGCTTCCCAGCATCTGCTACCGCTGCTTCTTAGATTTTTACTGCCGCTGCTTATGACTGCTTTCTCCCTGCTTTTTATTGCTTTTCTTTCCTGTTTTTATTGCTTCTTTACCCCTCTAACTCACATACATATATACACACATCTACACACACACACACACACACACACACACACATATATATATATATATATATATATATATATATATATATATATATAACCATACTAGAGATGCACATGAACTCCTAGTCTCCCATGATTACCAACTGTCACGACCCGCATCCGGTATAGGGGCACGAGTGGGTGGGTACGTCCAGCCTATGCCACAACATCGACGGTAGAACGCTGTCTAGGTCACAATACTATCTAATCACTCTCACATGAATATCCAACTCCATAAGGAGATACAGATATCATAATATAATATGGAATACTCAATCACATAAACTAAAGCACGATGAGATGTCTAAGAAAACAATGAAATACAAGACAAGTCTAAACAACAATAAATAGTCTAACCTGCAATCCATAACATCTAAATCTCCAAGTGTGCTGGAAATAAGTTCTCTATGTCACAGTCTGGAAAAAATATTCAGTCAGGATTGAAGCAAAGTATATCTCTAATAACAGTTCTACATCAATGATATAAACTATATAGCAGTAAATAGATGGAAATATACAAGATGCATATACATGTACGAGAGATATACAATAAAGAAAATACTGAAAATACTGTAAATAAATGCAGGAAGGAACAATATGTCAATGAACAAGAATACTATGACTAAGTGTGTGAGTACTAGCTTTAACATGTGATCGGCTTAGAAACTTGTACGAGAGCTATATGGCCTAGCTAATCATACGTGCAGTGTATGACCAACACTAATATGAGAAAAAGACTTATACATGAAGGGTATGATCACATATCTATACTAAAATACTCTCCACCCCCGACTGGTATAGTAGATCCAACCATGGTACGCTATGGCACAGAATTCCCCAAGAAGATAGTGACTCTTTCCGAGAATCAGTGTCTGTACATGTACAAGATAAACAATAAAACACGACTTGTACAAGATACACCATATACAAGGAATAAAATCTCATGACGAGATCCGGATATACCAATTCGTGTAACCATCGTGTCAAGAAATATGGATATTTACACTAGATACAATGAACATAGAGGATATCATAAATAAGAAACTATCAGAGAATGTACTCGCCTGGGGTCCTGCTGCAGGCAATACCAATAACCTGATTACAAAGTCTTGTCTGAATAATCCAACAGTCCTATAGACATCATATAATACAATATTGTATCAGACATTACTCTAGTACACAATTATAAATACACTAGACTCAGGGCTACACTATGTATGACGCTAGTCAACTAGGGTCAAGTGTGCATCTAATTGCACGGATGTCGCATCTGTAGTTGCTGTGGAAGACAGACAGTCAAATGATACGGGTCTTGCCAGTACGTCAGTGTACATGTGGCAGTCTGCTAACAATATTACATGGTCACAGGTCAACGTAACTACGGGGTATCCGTGGTTACTCTCGGGTCATCTAGTACATATGTAATTATACCTATTATTATTTAGCATTAATACTTATAATATACATATACACCAAATTAAATACATATACAATACATATACATACGTATATATATATACTAATTGAGAGATATACTATATATATATATATATGTATATATATATATATACCAATATATATTTAAATATATACTAATATACTAATACTAATACGTACATACTACCCATTTGAATACATATACACACAATCATATGAAATAACGAAAAGGAGGGCAGGAACGAACCTGCGCGGGCACGCACGGGACCAACGATGGCGACAAAAACAACGATGATGGTGACGACGATGTCGACGATGGTGATGATGACGATGATAGTTAAGGTGATGACGATGGTGAGATGATTAGGGTGAAGGTATTGGTGATGGTGATTATGGAGGTTGCCGGAGTTGAGGGCTCGGCGAGAACGAGGAGGAGAGGTGAAAGAGATGGTGTTAGCCGGGGTGATGGTGGTGGTGGTGAACTCGGGTTGAAAGGAAGGAGGACAGGGAGGTCCGTTCAGGTGAAGCGAATGATGGGGTGGAGGAGAACGTCGAGGGGAGTTCAGCAATGGGGCGCTCGGCTCAATCGAGAGCAGCGGGGGTGTTCAGACGAGAGGAGGAAGAAGGTTCGGACAGATGGACGGAGGAGGAAGAAGAAGAGGTTGGTGGTGGTGATGTTCCGACGGGAACGGCGGGTCTCGTGGTTGAAGGGAGTCGGCCGTTGCAGATGTCAGTGGGGGTGTTCGTGGTCCGGTGAGGCGTGGTGGCTCAGGGTGATCGACGGACTGCTCGAGTCGAGCGGTGGATGGGGTGGGACGAGGGTGACCGCGGGGTTCAGTCGATTAAACGAGAGGGGACGAGGCGGTCGGGGTTCTGGAGTCGGCTCCGGCCTTCGGCGGGACTCGGTTCAGGCGAGGGAGAGTCATAGGGAGGTCGAGGAGAATAGGAAAGGATCCGACGAGTCGAGGCAGAGGACGAGGCAGTGGGTCGACGAGGATGATGCTCAGGCGAGGTGCGGTGCTACTCCGGCGAGACTCCGACATTGGTAGATAAGAAGGAGGATGATGAATAGTAAGATGGGGGATATGACGGCTGGGAAGAAGTTTAGGTTTAGGAATAAAGAAAAGAAAAAGTAAAAGAAAGGATATTTATATACACATGTAAGGGGGTTTGGTTTGACCTAAAAAAGTTTGACTTGGTCAATATTTGGAAAATGATTCTCATGTAGGATTTCAAGGACTATGATTTCCTAGATTCAAAATGGATGGCTAGGATTGCATTTGGTTCAAAGTTTGGAGGGTCATTGTTCAATGTGGGTTGATGTTGAAATTACACACTCCCAAAAATTATGAAAAAAATATACATGAAGGAGAAATGGGTTTATTCACGTGTCATGTCCAACCGTGTAGACACCTTAATGTACTTTTGCATAAAAGTGTCCAACAATTAGAAAATTGCACAAAGTTGGATTTATAGTTTAATTTAATTAAAAATAATATAATCGGTGTTCTAAAATTAATTAGAAGTACATGGGACTAAAATTAAGTGGAACACAAGTATCATGAATGAAGAAGACTCAGAATAGAATATTATCCTAATTTGGGTTGCACGAAATGGATCGAGATTGTGTCTCCAATTTCGATTGGAACGTACAAGGGTACAAAGTTGGATTTATTTAGAATTAAATAAAAATGTCCGCGAAAAAAATCATACGGCTAAAATGAAGCACATGAGAACATAATTATAAGTTACACAAAGGTCAGAATGGAAGACGGACATGTCTAGAACAAGGTTGTAGAATTTGTTGGAAAGCAAAAAGCTAGGGTAGCGCTCCAAATATCGAAGCAACGGTAAGGCGCAACAATTAAATAAAATCACCATTATTAAATATAATTTATGCAAATCATTTACACATTAATTATAAAAAGACGAAAATATCCCTAATCTGAAATATGGGGCTGACACCAACACATCAACAAAAATTATAGAACATACATATTAATATATATATATATATACATATATCTCATATAATAGTTATAATTATAATATTATAATATCTATAACCAGGGCAATTGAATTAAATTGCAAAGAAATAAATACGTGAAGTACACCGCATCCGTATCATACTAGATGTATGATACGCTTGCGATACGGCTCCACCATACAACCAAATATATCCCAACGTACACGAGCAAGTCTAAAATTATAATTATGAATAATACAAAGAGCTAGATACTCAACTACGTGTCCGTGTCAAAATATGACATGCTTAAACTCCCGTGTCAGAGAAAAACCCCCAAATCAATCAGTATCTCCAAATTATCGGGATACAGCCTACACGTATTCAATTATGGATATAAAACTAGTCACACACAATCAAACACAAGTCAATTTGGTCTAATTGACCTATTGACAAACACAAAAGGTGTCAATATTGGAATTCCTCTAAAATTGACACAAAATACTATATAACTTTCTTCATAGGCCTCCTATGAACCTAATTCCAATTCCTATAGGTAGACTAAAATTCCTATAGGTAGACTTTGTATATGGGATGGTTTCTAATGATTAAAATATATATTTAGAGTCTAATTATAGGAAAAAAATTGAATTATACCTATTGGGAGATGGATTCCTAATAAAACCTCCAAATTGAGTGTAAAGAGCCTTCAACTTGTAGATCCTTGCTCCTCTTTGTAGATCCTTACTTTCTTCTTACAGATCCTTGCTTTCTTCTTGTTCTAATGGCCTCCAATGATGATTAGGAAAGAAATTTGGATAGAATTTGATATGAAAATAAAAAAATTTGGAAGAGAAAATTCTAGATCTAGATTTGAAATAAAAAATGAAGAGAGAGAATTTTTCCTCCATCTATACTAGGTCGGCCACTTTTCCCCTTCCCCAAGCTACTATAAAATATCCACAATACCCCTTGGAGCTTGTCATGAAAAAATAATTAAGGAGGGAAGGTTCTAGTCTAATTGGTTTAACTTAATTCATTATCCTCCTAATGATTGGGCTTCTTATTGGGCTCAATTCTAACTAGAATTAAATGTTGGTCCATAGATCTAATCTAAACTAGTAAATTCTACTAACACAAGTCCAAAATAATATACTAATATCTAATAATATATAAATAATACAATAAATAAATTTACAATATGCACAATATTTAATTAATTATGAAATGACCAAAATATTCTTTCCTAGAAAATGTGGTAGTGACACATTGTCCCCTCGAAATATCGGGTTATTATGGAGTTCTGGAGGAATACTACCCCCAACTTGCAGAATCACGAGGGGTCATAAGGAAGAACCACCCCCAGCAGCTAATAGTTTTTTCTTGGAGTGGGTGCCCTAGAAAACTTCTTATGTAGGTATTGCTGCCTGTCCTCCTTGGGTCCGCCATCTCGACATGCGGGCCAAAAGCTAAGGTTTTGAGGTGCTAGACTTATGATCTTTCCTTGTGTCATGACCCATACTCGATACAAGGGTACGAGCACGTGGGTATGTCCAGCCTACGCCGCAGCATTGGCAGTAGAACGCTGTCTAGGTCATCAATACGATCTAACATCTTATATATATATATATATATATATATATATATATATATATATATATATATATATATATTGTCACACCCCAGTCCCAAAATACGTAGGACTAAGAATACGTAACACGCCAGCCGTATGTATACTAACTCCAATATATGGAAACCATATACACACGTACGCTGTACATGAATATCCAATCCACCGTGGCAAATATATGTCACAACAAGTCACACGCAGTTCTATATCTCATCCACAGCACAAATAATAGAAGAATAAAAATTAATAAATGAATATCAAAGAAGCAGTCTCAAATAGTAATCTCAAAGTGTGATAGTCGGGTGGAAACAAATCCACTGCAAATCGACTATAATAAACTACTAAAGAGAGAAGAGAATAAGCTCTAATATAAGAATAAATGTCTAGAAAAGGATAGCAACTAGAATCTCTAAACAGCTGCAATGAATCACATATAATCAGAAGGTAAGATCTCCTCAGACTGATAGGTAGCGTCAGGTCCAGGTCCATACTCCTGCGGGTACTCCTGCTCACCTATATCTGGAAGGGACCAGGTCCTTAGAGGGACATAACAAGATACAAAAAGCACATGCCAATAAAGTACTGAAAATAAATATCCATTGGGTCACCTAACCGTCTAAGTGAATGCAGTTAAGAACACCTTTCCCACAAGTGAGCTATCTGGCTAAAAACTGGGATTTGGCATGGTTCTCTTTTGAAGATCCAGGGGCCGAAAGGCACGTCGTCTTTTGAACGGCGGAGGCCCGCCAATGTATATATATGGGTCATCACCACCCGTATCTCCAGTGGAGAATCCGGGCGTCACAGAAAAAGTACAAAGGAGCTCAAATGCGGTACTTGTTGTTCTCCCCACCCAATGCTCTAAGCATGTCATGTCCATGACATGATAAACCTCTAATAACCGCCAGGTCTACTAGCATGCAAAGTTTCTATTGGCAGTTATCCCTATCCGTCGCACGACCTATACGTACCAGTGGCCAGCCGAGTACGCAAGTCCGTGTCCTACATGTGACTCACACTCGTGTAAGAATAGTGTCATGGCCAATGAAACATAAATGTCTCATGGAGATGGGATAGTCTCATAAAGTAGGTCTGATGCATATACATAAATAAAAATATAGTACGACGACACCGTCGTTGCACCCAAGTTTCCTTGGACGCGCAGTTTATATAGCAGTTAAAATAAATGAACTAAATAAACAGAAAATTAACATGCATGCCTCATATGGAATGTAAAAACAGTACAATGGCAAGGTATACTTGCCTGGCAAGAAATCTGTAAAGTGTACGCGCCCAAATATCAAGGACACTGAACCTGGAACTAAGGACTCCGAACACACGTCTCCGGATGCTGAAATAAATATCACCAACGTTTCTGGAATGAGCAAAATAGCTAAAAGGCACATCCCTTTCGTCCAATTTGGATACAGGGGCAAAACAGTAATTTTGGGTAAAAGTGGGGTCCACGTGTGGCCCACTTTGCACCGAAAAGCGTGCCGAGGGTAACAGTCTCTAAATGGGACAAACTATAGGTCAAACAACTCTAGATGTCAATATGAACCCAACGGTATGTCCAAATATGGATTCCGATGGGCCGAACAGAATTTTGTTCAAAAAGTCAACTGTAGAGCCCGCCAATTGGCGATCTGGTCAACCGTCTCAGAAATGCATAAAAATTGGGTCACATGACCAACGCGTTACCACGAGTCCAGTGGCGTAAGATTCGTCGCAATCTCACAAGCGTGCACAAAATATGCGCGATTTCCACAAAAGTTGCGACACGAAATGTGTCCGCGGATACGGCCTGATTCCGGTGCGCACACGCGTCCGAATCAATCCCCACGAATTACCACGTGTCCGGTTACGCTGCGTGCACCATTCGGTACACTTGGCACACGACGGAGCGGTCCCGTTTGGCGGAGCGCGCTCCGTTTTCCAACTTTTGGAAATCTGGAAAAAGTGGGTGCGCGCAGTTTTGTGACGAACTTAACTATGTCCACAGCAACTAATAGCATAGGGTTATTTAACAGAAAATAAACTAGGTCAAGTGTTCTACAGGTATCAAAAAGAATCACCGAATTCGGATCTCTGTGGTGGGAGATACGAACTCGGCAATATAAGTGGTCATTCTGGAATTCTGCGATTCCAGAATTCTGTCTGCTCGCCCAACTTGGGCGCTGTTTTTCACCAAGGGGTACACGTTTTTCGAGGTTGGCTATAAAACAAATATGGAAGAGGGTTAAGGGGTGATCATACTTATGAAGACGGAACAGCGTTTGGTTGAGCGAGTCGACGGAAAATCACTCCGGAGCGAAGGTGCTTCGAGTGGAATTCTGCAGGGCGCGAGGTCGGCGTCGTCGGGATGGTTGGATGGCTTGGTGGGGCTCTCTGGCTGCGGTGATGGCTCTAGATGGGAAGAGGAGGTCTGGAGATTTAGGTTAGGGTTTAAGAGAGAAATATATATATATATATATATATATATTAAGATAGGAAGAGAGAGGGTGAATAGGCGGCCAAAGGAAGTCGGGTCCAAGCCGCTGAAGGGGTCGGGCTCTCTGGGAACATATAGGCTGAAGAAATAAAGTGGCGGGTCTTTGGTAGCAAACAAGTTGCTGGGAAATGAAGGTGGCGGGTCCCCTTAGGAGCAAAGTTGCTGAAGGGGTTTAAGTATACTAAGCAATAGTAATAGTTGATTATTATTATTATTATTATTATTATATTCTTATTAGTTAATCTTATTTAGTTATTTAATAATACTTCTTTTACTTTCTTTTCTTTTTCTTTCTAAGTATATATATACATTTATATATATATTTGTATATACATATATATTATATATATACTCATAAGAAAATTCATGGATTAGAATAATGCACAACATTAGGCTAGCAACTGCTTAAGGGGTCTCCTACATGGAATAAATTTCGAAAAATTCCTGATGGTCCCATAAGTCATCTAAGTGCCCGAACACCTAACATAAAAATTATTAAAAATCTATTTCTCCTATTTAGACCTAATTACTATAATTTAATTAATAATTAATAAATAAAAGGTATATATGATTTTCTAGGAAGGAGGTTTTACATTCTACCCAACTTAGTAAAAATTTCGTCCTCAAAATTAAAATTAAGCCACGATAGAATGCAAGGATGGTATAAGATATAAATTAACAATATAAATTCATACCTTGGTCTGCGAATAGGTTTGGAAAACGCTTGCGCATGTCGTCCTCGCTCTCCCAAGTTGATTCTCCTGGCGCGCCATGCCTCCATGCTACGCGAACCAAGGGAATAGAATGGTTCCTCAACACTTTCTCTCGACGATCAAGGATTCCCACGGGTTGCTCTTGGTATGACAAGCTCGGCCCAATGGTAATCTCTGAATGGTCGAGAATATGACTGTTGTCTGCCACATATCGCCTGAGCTGCGACACATGGAATACGTCATGTACTCCCTCTAGTGAAGGTGGTAGCGCAAGTCGATATGCCACCTCTCCGACTCTCTCGAGCACGTCAAATGGTCCAATATACCTTGGACTCAACTTGCCGCGCCCTCCGAATGGGATGGTGCCTCTGGTCGGTGATATCCTCAAGAAGACGTGATCGCCCTCTTTGAACTCCAAGGGACGACGATGAAGGTCTGCCCACTGCTTCTGCCTGTCTTGCGCTGCTCGCAAGTGTCCCTGAATCTTCTTGACTGTCTCTACTGTGTTGACCACCAACTCGGGTCCCAGAATCTGACGTTCTTCCATGTCACTCCAACACATAGGAGACCTACATTTTCTTCCATACAATGCTTCAAACGGAGCCATCTGAATACTCGCTTGATAGCTATTGTTGTAAGAAAACTCTACAAGATGTAGGTGGTCCTCCCATGATCCTCCAAAGTCTAACATGCAAGCCCTCAACATATCCTCTAAGGTCTGAATAGTACGCTCCGACTGCCCATCTGTCTGCGGGTGGTAAGATGTATTGAACTTCAGACGAGTACCAAGACTTTCTTACATGCTCCTCCAAAAGTGCGATGTGAAGCGCGAATCTCTGTCCGATACAATACTGACTGGTATGCCGTGCAATCTCACAATCTGCCTCATATATAAGTCAGCTAAAGCTTCTGTCGACTGGCCCACTCTAAAAGGTATAAAATGGGCTGACTTGGTGAGTCGATCCACTATTACCCACACTGCATCTCTCTCACTTGGACTCTTGGGAAAACCCGTGACGAAGTCCATAGTGATGTGCTCTCACTTCCACTCTGGAATCGGAAGTGATTGCAATAATCCTGCTGTCCTCTGGTGCTCCGCCTTCACTTGTTGACATACCAGACATTTAGCTACAAAGTGAGCTATCTCTCTCTTCATCCCATGCCACCAAAAATGCTGTCGTAAGTCACGATACATCTTGGTGCCTCCAGGATGAATAGAATAAATTGAACTATCAGCCTCTGTCATCAGCTCTTGTCGAATCTCTCCATTTGGAATATAAAGACGATCACCACATCGTAATGTCCCATCCTCGTGAATGCGCAATCCTGTCTGCTCTCCGGCCTCTGTCCTTTCCTTCAGTCTCCGGAATCTGGCATCTGTAGGCAAAGCTGCCTTAATCCTCTCTACCAATGATGATTGAACTTGTAAGTTGGCTAGTGTCCCATCTGCTCCGGGTAGTATCACTTCAATGCCAAGCTCTTGCAAGTCCTCCAATAGTTCCCTCTGTGCTGTCAAGAAGTAAGCTGCTGGCTTCCGGCTTAACGCGTCTGCTACCACGTTAGCCTTGCCTGGATGATAATGTAGCTCTATCTCGAAATCTTTCATCAACTTGAGCCATCGACGTTGCCTCATATTTAACTCCTTCTGCGTGAAGACGTACTTGAGGCTTTTGTGGTCTGTATAGATCTCCACTCGTTCCCCATATAAGTAATGTCTCTATAGCTTCAGAGCAAATACAACAGCTGCAAGTTCCAAGTCATGAGTCGGATAATTCTTCTCATGTACTCGTAACTGCCTAGATGCATATGCAATCACCTTGTCATGCTGCATCAATACGCATCCCAAGCCTTTTCCTGATGCGTCACTGTAGATCACGTAACCTCCTGATCCTGACGGAATCGTCAATACTGGTGCTGTAGTCAGTCGCTTCTTCATCTCTTCGAAGGCTGCTTGACACTCGTCATTCCATATAAATTCTTGATCCTTACAAGTCAAACGAGTCAAAGGTGCCGCTATCCTTGAGAAGTTTTCCACGAACCATCGGTAATATCCCGCAAGTCCAAGGAAACTCCTCACCTCTGCTGCTGATTTAGGAACAGGCCATGTCTCAACTGCTGAGATCTTCTCTGGATCAACAGAAATACCATCTCCTGTAACAACATGTCCAAGAAATGAAACTCTGTCCAAGAAGAACTCACATTTGCTGAGTTTAGCATATAACTGCTCCCAAGTCTGGTAAGTACCCAACTGGCGCTCCATGGATTCCCACCAGTGATGAGCATTACCATCTAGAAGCGTCCGCACACCCGTCATCCATAGGTCCGTAGGTAACTGCGATGCCTCCAGTAGCTTCTGCGTGTGAGTGATCCAGCTGGCGGTCTCCTCCGGGCTCTCAGTGCCCTTGTACTGCCTTGCACCCATCTGAACAAAATCCTTTACTGATCCAACCCTAGCTCGAGGTACTGGAGCTAGTGCTTGGGCTGGTACAGTAGCATGTGCAGCCATCCTCTCCAGTGCTACCAAAAATTCTTGCCTCTGCTCGGCTACCTGCTGCCTCTGTTCCTCTATCATCATCTGAAAGAATTGGAACATCTGCGCTTGGCCATCTTGCGGTACCGGGACAGGTGGAAGGTTCCCAATAGGTGAAGCGGGAAGATCAGATGGAACTGGGGTGTGAGTCTGTCCATCTGGCCCCGGAAGCCTAGGAATCGTTGCGGTCCCTCCTTGAGTCTGACCATTGACTCCAGAAGTTGTGTCGCCATCGGCGACAGTACATCCATTCTGCAAATCCATCTCTCTGCAGTTGATATACGAAACGATTAGAAAAAATACAGGAATCAAACATGATGCAAGTATTAAATAGGAAGGATGAGTTTCAATCAAGCGTGGATGAGATCCTTATACTCTATTCCTATACGCAGGCTTGTTCGGTACAGTTACGTAACCGAGACAATATATTCTTGACCTGCATGGGCCACCACAAAAACATGTCACGCCCCAGTCCCAAAATACGTAGGACTAAGAATACGTAATACGCCAGCCGTATGTATACTAACTCCAATATATGGAAACCATATACACACGTACGCTGTACATGAATATCCAATCCACCGTGGTAATTATATGTCACAACAAGTCACACGCAGTTCTATATCTCATCCACAGCACAAATAATAGAAGAATAGAAATCAATAAATGAATATCAAAGAAGCAGTCTCAAATAGTAATCTCAAAGTGTGATAGTCGGGTGAAAATAAATCCACTGCAAATCGACTATAATAAACTACTAAAGAGAGAAGAGAATAAGCTCTAATATAAGAATAAATGTCTAGAAAAGGATAGCAACTAGAATCTCTAAACAGCTGCAATGAATCACATATAATCAGAAGGTAAGATCTCCTCAGACTGATAGGTAGCGTCAGGTCCAGGTCCATACTCCTGCGGGTACTCCTGCTCACCTATATCTGGAAGAGACCAGGTCCTCAGAGGGACATAACAAGATACAAAAAGCACATGCCAATAAAGTACTGAAAATAAACATCCATTGGGTCGCCTAACCGTCTAAGTGAATGCAGTTAAGAACACCTTTCCCCACAAGTGAGCTATCTGGCTGAAAACTGGGATTTGGCATGGTTCTCTTTTGAAGATCCAGGGGCCCAAAGGCACGTCGTCTTTTGAACGGCGGAGGTCCGCCAATGTATATATATGGGTCATCACCACCCGTATCTCCAGCGGAGAATTCGGGCGTCACAAAAAAAGTGCAAAGAAGCTCAAATGCGGTTCTTGTTGTTCTCTCCACCCAATGCTCTAAGCATGTCATGTCCATGACACGATAAACCTCTAATAACTGCCAGGTCTACTAGCATGCAAAGTTTCTATTGGCAGTTATCCCTATCCGTCGCACGACCTATACATACTAGTGGCCAGCCGAGTACGCAAGTCCGTGTCCTACATGTGACTCACACTCGTGTAAGAATAGTGTCATGGCCAATGAAACATAAATACCTCATGAAGATGGGGTAGTCTCATAAAGTAGGTCTGATGCATATACATAAATAAAAACATAGTACGACGACACCGTCGTTGCACCCAAGTTTCCTTGGACGCACAGTTTATATAGCAGTTAAAATAAATGAACTAAATAAACAGAAAATAAATATGCATGCCTCATATGGAATATAAAAATAGTACAATGGCAAGGTATACTTGCCTGGCAAGAAATCTGTAAAGTGAACGCGCCCAAATATCATGGACACTGAACCTGGAACTAAGGACTCCGAACAAACGTCTCCGGATGCTGAAATAAACATCACCAACGTTTTCAGAATGAGCAAAATAGCTAAAAAGCACATCCCTTTCGTCCAATTTGGACACAGGGGCAAAACGGTAATTTCGGATAAAAGTGGGGTCCACGTGTGGCCCACTTTGTACCGAAAGTGTGCCGAGGGTAACAGTCTCTAAATGGGACAAACTATAGGTCAAACAACTCTAGATGTCAATACAAACCCAACGGTATGTCCAAATATGAATTCCGATGGGCCGAACAGAATTTTGTCCAAAAAGTCAACTATGGGGCCCGCCAATTGGCGATCTGGTCAACCGTCTCAGAAATGCGTAAAAATTGGGTCACAGGACCAGCGCGTTACCACGAGTCCAGTGGCACAAGTTTTGTCGCAATCTGACAAGCGTGCACAAAATACGCGCGAGTACCACAAAAGTTGCGATACGAAATGTGTCCGCAGATACGGCCTGATTCCGGCGCGCACATGCGTCCGAAACAATCTCCACGAATTACCACGTGTCCGGTTACGCTGCATGCACCATTCGGTACACTTGGCACACGGCGGGGCGGTCCCGTTTGGCCGGGCGCGCTCTATTTTCCAACTTTTGGAAATCTGAAAAAAGTGGGTGCGCGCAGTTTTGTGACGAACTTAACTATGTCCACAGCAACTAATAGCATAGGGTTATTTAACAGAAAATAAACTAGGTCAAGTGTTCTACAGGTATCAAAAAGAATCACCGAATTCGGATCTCTGTGGTGGGAGATACGAACTCGGCAATATAAGTGGTCATTCTGAAATTCTGCGATTCCAGAATTCTGTCTGCTCGCCCAACTTGGACGCTGTTTTTCACCTAGGGGTACACGTTTTCCGAGGTTGGCTATAAAACAAATATGGAAGAGGGTTAAGGGATGATCATACCTATAAAGACGGAACAGCGTTTGGTTGAGCGAGTCGACGGAAAATCACTCTGGAGCGAAGGTGCTTCGAGTGGGATTCTGTAGGGCGCGAGGTCGGCGTCGTCGGGATGGTTGGATGGCTTGGTGGGGCTCTCTGGCTGCGGTGATGGCTCTAGATGGGAAGAGAAGGTCTGTAGATTTAGGTTAGGGTTTGAGAGAGAAATATATATATATATATATATATATATATATATATATATATATATATATATATATATATTAAGATAGGAAGAGAGAGGGTGAATAGGCGGCCAAAGGAAGTCGGGTCCAAGCCGCTGAAGGGGTCGGGCTCTCTGGGAACATATAGGCTGAAGAAATAAAGTGGCGGGTCTTTGGTAGAAAACAAGTTGCTGGGAAATGAAGGTGGCGGGTCCCCTTAGGAGCAAAGTTGCTGAAGGGGTTTAAGTATACTAAGCAATAGTAATAGTCGATTATTATTATTATTATTATTATTATTATTATTATTATTATTATTATTATATTCTTATTAGTTAATCTTATTTAGTTATTTAATAATACTTCTTTTACTTTCTTTTCTTTTTCTTTCTAAGTATATATATACATATATATATATATTTGTATATACATATATATTATATATATACTCATAAGAAAATTCATGGATTATAATAATGCACAACATTAGGCTAGCAACTGCTTAAGGGGTCTCCTACATGGAATAAATTCCGAAAAATTCCTGATGGTCCCATAAGTCATCTAAGTACCCGAACACCTAACATAAAAATTATTAAAAATCTATTTCTCCTATTTAGACCTAATTACTACAGTTTAATTAATAATTAATAAATAAAAGGTATATACGATTTTTTAGGAAGGGATTTTTACATATATATATATATATATATATAATGTACCTGTCATGTCATCTTAACTCCCAATGGAGGACAATAATATGTGATAATGATAATCAATACTCAATCACAATATAAAGCTAGATGAAGATATGTCACGATATGGAATAGAAGAAAAGAAATACATAGTCGCCATACATCACAAGTCCAAGTCTAATAATTTAATCTCAACTCAAAGATGTATAATATACTACATATCAAAAAGTCTAGCTAAGATCAAATACCACATCATAATGAATGATCTAAAACTCTTCAACTGGTGGTACTATATCAATAGGCACTACGGCGCAATCTCAATGTCCACGCCATCCTGTGGCCCATAGTAGGTGGAACACATCTGCTCTAACCAATCATCTAAAAAGTTATATCCAGTCCGGATTGGAGTAAAATACAACCCAATAGCAGTTCCAATTAGTTGATAATGACTATAAACAGAAATAGAGAATATAATATAAGACGATAGGCAATAAACAATATCATATTATGGTAGAAAAATAAAAGATAATCTAGAAAAATAAAGTATAAACTGATCGCAATAAAATATAATAAAGGCAATAAACTAGAATATAGAGAAGAACTGTAACTACACCAAGTGTTTGAAATACTAGTTAAAAATGTGATCGGCTTGAGTTATGAAGATCCACTATCAAGGCTATAACACAATCATATAATCATTATGATTGACTGTAGTCTACAAGTAATACGATCAATTACACAATCATTTAAGATTGACTGTTGTCTACGGAGTAACACAATCATTCGTGAGGTGTATGACTGGTTGTTATCTATATGATGCAATATTTAAGAGTTTGATCACATATCCATCTAGCATTTCCCTTTCCCTCGACCAATACTCATGGATCTGATCACAACACGTTACGTACACGAATTTAATACAAGTACATGGAGAACATGAATGAATACGAGAACAAGGAATACACGATATGCATGATAAAGTACCTATAGAAGGAGTATACGGAGTACACGATAAGGTATAACATCTCTTAAAAGGATCCATATAGTACCAGTCCATGTAATAATGTGTCAGAAATCAAGTAAAATAGTTCTAAATACTTGCATTATAGTAATTATCAAATAATGGAAACAGTTAGAGAATTTACTCGCCTGTGGTCCAGAGCTGACAATACCAATCTGTGTTTGTACTGGAGTCAAAGTGACCTATATATGAAATTTTATTTCCTTTGGTGTATTGGATTAATAAACATGCTTAGATTAGCTAAAATATGGTTTTTTAGGTCAAGACTAGGTCCTTTTTAAGTATTCTGGATCCAAACCTTACTATACTAGGTTATCTAAGTCAATACTAGTTAACACTAGGTTGTACCAAGCTATTTCTAGATTCCTAGGTCATACTAGTAGACATATATCATATATTATAAATACACTCATATTTTTACCCTCACATTGGTTCATAGTACCTTAGTATCCTATAAAATACATGTATACCAATACCTTAACTTAACTCTCTGATTTAAACAATAACTAATAATAATTAGTTACCTATATCAAATACTAGAATACCCAATACCCATATATTGGTATCTACCCTCACTTGGCATTAGATATCCCTTGGTATCATATTACCTATACTCCATACCAACTTTGAACCTACCCTCTAACATAACTACCCTTCATGTCTACTAGGATACCCTCCTCAAGATACACTTGCACAACTATCTCACACCAAGCACCTGAACTCCACAACATACTGCTTGCACTTCACCACTCTCATGATCATCTAGTTGTTGACCTCCCTTCCTATACTGTCTACACCTTATACTTCAACCACATACTAATATCTGATACTCAGATAAGAGGACCCAATGATACCCAATTTAGTATACACTCGAGGACTGTTGTCTAGGTTACGCAACAAGGTACACTCCCCACTAGCACTGTGTGTACAGACTACCTTTGCCCTGCTCTCATAACTGAACAGTGCTTATCTTTCTTACACTGTAAAATTCCCCCACATTTTCTGCTGAAATACCCCTGTGGCAGACCCAAGAGTGTCCCTTCTACTTCCCAAATTTTGAACAACCCGAGCTTGGCACCCCATTTGCATCTCAACTGATATTTATCAACCACAGAGATATAAACTTACTGAATAAGGAATATGAGATACGACTACTATTATTGCTATTCATTGCCCTTAAGCCTATACCCGACTCCCCTTACTTATCTGATGCAACTAATACTTACCAAAGCCCGACCCCCATCTCCATGAGCTGCTACTACTAGTGAGCACCCCTAATACTCCTGCTGCTATTGTTGTTGCAAACTCTACAAATTTCTGAACCTGACAGCAACTCCCCCTTTGCTTCACCAATATATCGATACACACACACACACACACACACACACACAATACTTTACAACATACTGCACAAAGCCCATACCCCCCTTCTTCACACTATGATACACTCAAGTTCCTGCACCCTTTCTGACACACCTCAATCTACAACGCATATATGAAATCCCATACACTGATACACCTATAACTAATTCATAATCCTTAGCACAACTACTACCCTACTAGTACTGAACTGAATCCCACTTTCCTCCAACCCGATACTGATTTCTCCACAAGCACACATTCCCCTTCAATCTCTTCACTACTGTTGCTAAATATAGAACATCAGCTACAATAACACTCCAACCACATACATGGATACACCCCTCATAATACACAATTGTGTACACAAATACACCATTCACTTTACATATCCACTTAAACACTGTCATCCATGTACACAGGCAACACACCCCTCAAAACACTCAACTAATGCATCTGCTACTATACATATCTCACTGATCACAGTCAACCATAATATATGTGGACACACACAGATGTACTAGGACACTAATCTAATATACTAGTCTAATTAATACACCAAGTGCACTAACACACACTAATGATGTATACAAATCTGAATATCTATACTATTATATACTACTAGGCCTTACACCAGTCACTTATGGTGCACAAGGTTGATACACTATGATACACTCACGATACGCTCCCCAGACTTCACCAAATTCTATCCAAAGCCTACAAACATATCAATTACACATATATAAAACTAATACAACTAATCATAATAGAAATTAAAGAGAAATTACATAATCATGAACAAAACTCCCAAAATAGAGCCCCGTATCACAATGTATCATACCATCGTGATACGACTTACTCGTATCCAATTGTGGATACGTAGCTAGTCTCACAACTCCGATCTACGTCTAATTAAGTATAATTGGTCTCATGACCCACACTTAATGGATCAATCTCGTAATTTTCCCTAATTGGACATAAATTACCATGTAACCTTCACAATACGAGTCATATGGACCTGATTCTTGATTCTATGGGTAGAATCCAAGGGATAATTTTTAATGGTTAAAGGCATAAATTAGAGCCTAATTTAAGGGTCAGATTCAAAATTTACCCATTGGAAGATAGATTTACAATGAAAAGCTCAATAGACACAATTAGGACACAATCTACTTATCAATTACTCATCTTCAAGTTCTTCTTACAAATCAAAGCTTCAATGGTCTTCAATTGATAGAAATGAGAGAGAATAAGGGAAAATGAGGGTAAATTGGTAGAGGAATAAAGTAAATTGGGGATCTACTAAATTGGGGATAAAAAATTGAATGAACAAATAAAGTTGAGAGAGAAAGTGAAGGCCTTTATGTGGCAGCCCCCTAGCCCTTCCTCCAAACAACATACAAAGTCTATTATGCCCCTACTTGCTAGTTATGAAGAATAATTAAGGAAGGGCTATATTGGAAAGCCTCTAAACTAATACCAACTAAGCTAATCTTCCTATTTAATTAAGAATGGGTCTAATTGGGTTTAGTCCAAAGTTAGAGTCAATGTGTCATGACTAAACTAATTTAGGTCCACTAGTATCAAGTCCAAATAATGGCTAGTCTAATCCATAAACCAATAATTATATTAGTTATAGTATATAACATGCACTTCTATATAAATAAATAAAAACACAAATAACACAATATTTACAATAATACAAAAAATGACAAAATACCCATATTCTAAAAATATGGTAGTTACAGTCCTACCCTCCTTAGAATAATTTTATCCTCAAAATTTGAAGATGGTCGCACCTCCTCTAGGTCAAATCTCCTGTCCAATCTAAATCATACAAGTATGCAAATTAAAGAGGTCACTAATTATGGTCAATATATATGGGGTATGCCTCCATCTGTTATGGTATTACAATCTCTGACAAGGTTATACTACTAACTATAATAACTACATAGCATAATCAATTTATAAGGTACTAAGGAGGAAATCAAATCAAATAGATGGAAAAGGACAGGAAGAAAGAACAGAACTTACTAACCCATCACCTGTAGCATCGTCCTCCTCGACCGTCATCGCAAATACCCCACCTTGTCGGGGTGTCTCTCTTTGCGGGTGCTGAGCAGTCTGTGGTGCCACATGTGGCCTAACTCTACCTCTCTGATCAGGATCTGTACTACGGTCTGAACCATAAGGGTTGGCGGGACAATCCCTCACTCGGTCTCTGAAGATCCAAAATACAAACACACCTTGAGCCTTTACCAGAAATCCTCCCAAACATGCCCTGGCTTCTTATAATAGTTGCAAGAGGGTTCCGGCTGTATCTGACCCTGAGGTCGCTGTGGTGTCCGATGAACTGGCCTCTATAAATGATGTGTCTGCTGAGGTGGTGCCCTGACTGGCACAGAAAATTGATGATGTTGATATGCTCTTCGCTGCAGAAAATAGGGTTGCTTAGCTGAACCCTCATTTATGCTAACTCCTCCTGATACATCTCTCATCCTCTTAGATGTGAGCTCTGTGTCATCCTTCTTCCTCTGTGCATCCATCAAGATCTCCTCGAGTGTAGCAGTATGGTGACCCTTGGTGTGGGATTTGATCTCCAGATCAAACCTTTTCTAAATTTCCTGGCTCTTCCTAGGGGATTTTGCCCCTCCATAAATCTGTCTAATATGCAGAACTGTAAACTCCCTCGACCAGATTTCAGCATTTTAGGATTATTTTTAGCAATTTAGGATTTATGGCAATATTTTAATTTATTTTGCTTATATATCCTATTGACTTGTGCACCTATCCATCACCGAATTATTTGGAGCTTTACCTTGACTTTTATCCCCGAACAAAGTTCACCTACCTCTCCTAGACATGCTAGTCTATTTTTCTGTACTTTGTGCAACTCCCAGATACTCTGTTTTGAGCCTCGTTTTAGACGCACAAATATCGTTACCAACGTATGTATTTAAATTCCCAGACCTGTACCCATCTCTGTTCCAACAGACATTAGAGGCCCAACATGCACCTGTTTTGCCCAAACAAAAATACGTTAATATTCTACACTGAGTATACTACATTTAGTATATTGACACCTTACTGAAATTATGGCCCTACCTGCCTTTAAATAATTAGCGAACACCGTGCGCAATATTTATTAATTAATAAATACGGTGGCCCGTATCACCCAAGAAAACCAGGCCCAGTCCCTGCCCAGACTCACCCCCATCCCCTCAGGACCCTCACACAGCTTTTTTCTTCAATTCTGTGAATTTTAGTATTTTTAGGAATCGGATGTTTTTCCCAAACAATTTTGTAAATTGTGCAAATTCCTAAAAATATGACCTTTACGCAATTTATAAAATTACAGGAACTTTTCTACAAATTTTCCTGCGAGGTGTCACCCCCTCATTGGCCGGTGAACCTACACCGTCCATTTGGAGGCGGGACCCACCCGAAAATATCCCGAAAATATCCTGTAAAATATCTTTAGATATTTTACTTAAAATATCTATTTAATTTCTATAAAAGAAAAAGAAAATAAAAAGAAAACCAAAAATCCCTAAACCTAACCCAGCCCGCAGCCGACCTCCCCCCCCCCCGCCGGAGCGGCGAGCCCCCTCGCCGGAGCCGCTCCGCCGACTCCCCCCCCTCCCGCGGCGAGCCTCCCCCCCCGCGGCGAGCCTCCCCCGCCGCCGGCCCCGACCTTCCCTCTTCCTCCACCTCCCTCCATTATTCTTCTTCCTGAGGACTCACCTCCGGCCCGACTTCGGCGGAGCACCCCGCTCCGGCCTGACATCCCCTCCGCCAACCTCCCTCTCCCCGATCCCCTTTCCCCTCCGCCACCACCGCCAACACCACCATCTCCAGCGCCGCTCTCCGCCACTCTCCCCTCGAGCTCGACGCCGTCCCAGACGCCTCCGCCACTCGCCACCACCACCATCACCTCCAGCGCCTTTGTCTTCTCCGGCAACCTCAGCCCAGGGCCGTCTCTTCCTTCCGAGTCTCGCCCCACAGCACCCTGAGCTGACCTCCATGACGAACGCAGCTCCGGCGTGCAGCCCCTGCCCCGTCCGGTCCGGCACAGCAGCTCCCCGACTTCAGCGAGCTGCAGCGGCCGACTCGGCTGTGCACCCGACTCCGGCAGTGGCTGCTCCGCTGTGCATCCCTTCAACCCGCTCGACTCGAACCTCGGTCGCTCGCCGTCGACCTCCCAGCCCCACGCAGCATCGACGAACCACTGCCTTAGCTCCGGACATGCCAAAAACTGGACACAGCAGCATTTCAGAGCCCGGACACAGCCCGGACACGATCAACATCGTGTCGCATCTCTTCCCGAACACAGAAAATTTATTCCACGGAGCCCTGTTCAGGTAACCCGTTCTATCTCCTCGTAGTTCCGTTTTTAATTCCGTCAGTTGTGACACGTAGGAAATGTAATCCTCTCGATGCCCATGCAACCCGCTCGGTGCATCATGTCCTGTGGCGATCGCGATACGCGATCCAAAAACAGGAAAAACAATACCCCGTTTCACCCCGAAACTGAGTATGCCCCGCCAAACGGGACGACTTGGTCGCACGCGGTCTTCACCGAAACGTGCGCGCCGTTGATACGAACGTGCGGGATTTCGCAGAAGTTGATTTGGATGTGCGTGCACACCGAAATCAACGCGTATCCGCCGACGACGTCCCATATCTGCCTGTTCTGGAACACGCTGCAACTTTGTGTGCACACGTCGAATCAAAAAAAAACTTACGCCATCGGACTCGTAGCAATACGCTGGTCCTGTGATCCAAGTTTGGTTCGATTCTGAGAACGTTGACAAAATCCCGTGTCGTGGGCCCCATAGACTCTACTTGACGGGCAATTTTGTGATCGGCACATCGGAATCTAGTTCTGGACATTCCGTTGGGTTTGTATCGACGTTCTGGACTTGTTGACACTAAGTTAGGCGAATTTGGAGACCTTTGACCCTGACACGTTTTTCGGTGCAAAGCGGCCCACATGTGGACCCCGTTTTGACCAGAAACTGTCATTTTCGCCCCTGTGTCCAAATTGGACTTAAGGACAGGCATTTCTAGCTATTTGATATTTTCTGAGACTGTTAGTGATATTTATTTCAGCATCCGGAAACGTCCATTCTGAGGCCATAGTTTCTGACTTTTTTGGCATTTGACATCTGGACGTTATATTTTGCAGCTCTCTTGCCAGGCAAGTATACCTTGCCTTGTTGTACTATTTAAATTCAGTTATTGTAGTTACATGTTTATTTATTTTAAAATCATATAAATGTGCTCGTCCGAGAAAACTCGGGTGCAGTCAACGAAGGCGTTGACGTTAGGACTTGTGTCTGACCTAGTGTCTAGTCGACCCACCTAAAAGTTATAAAGTTATTGATATAACTTCCCAGGCCTTGACACGTATCATTACATGTCACAGAGTGAGTTCATGTAGGGACGTGTGCCTCATGCACGACTGGCCATCAGTGTGGGCAACACGTGTAACAGTATTTAGCTTAGTTGGTTATTTTATTGAGAATTGCATCATAGTAGGAGGTGTCCACGTCGTTTTCACGACTTGTACATCTATATTGGGCGGGGAAGACATCTAGTAGGCGTGTGGGACACCCCCCTCCTTGAGTTTTTATCCTTCGTACCATGCTCCTCGGAGATGGTCGATTGTAGAATGTCCATGCGTCTGGGGGCATATGACACATATACTAGCCAGTCATGACGATTGGTGAATTACGTCAGCATATGTCTAGCCTACACTTTCCCATGCCTACTACCAGGGCTTTAAATTGAATTCACTTAGATGGTTAGCACACCCTGTATTTATTTATTTATTCAGTATTTACATATATGGCATATTGTTTTTCTGTATCTTGTTATGTCCCTCTGAGGACTGGTCCCCTTCCAGGTGTAGATGTTCATGAGTATTCGTAGGAGCGCAGATCCGGACATGTTACGTATATTCTGAGGAGGTCTTCTTTTCGAGTCTCGTGATTGTCAGATGCTGTTCTTATATGGTGTGTATCTGGTTTATTTTATATTTTATTTCGGCAGTAGATTTGTTTCCATCCGACTGTCATTCTTTAGATACTATTTATTGAGATCTAGTTACCTGGTTATTGGTTATTCATGTTTATTTGATTTTTGTGGATGAGATTTAGATATTACCCTGTGACTTGTGATAGTTTTACCACTTATGAATTATTGTTCATTATACAGCGTTCGTTCGTATATATGGTTTCCATATATTGGAGTTGCCATATATACAGACGGCTGGCATGTTTACGTGTCCTAGTCCTACGTATTTTGGGACTGGGGCATGACATGTTTTTAGTGGTGGCCCATGCAGGTCAGAGCATATTGTCTCGGTTACGTTACTTTACCGAGCAAGCCTGCACCTAGGATTAGAATATAGAATCTCATCCATAATTGACTATGACTCATCCTTCTTCCAATCCATTCTATTTGAATAAATTGCATCTTGCTTGAATCCTGTGCTTCCCTGATAATTCCTTGAATATGGCCCCTGCTAGAGTAGAGGAATCCCTGTTGATAGAATGATACTTAGGATAATATTCCTACTTAGAATACAACTAGGGCTTTGACACATCCCTAAGTTTAGGATACCAAATGAACCCTAGCCTTCCATATTACCTAATGAACCCTAGCATCACTACCTATAGATTAACTTACCATTATCCCTTGATGTATTTATGTATGACTTGAGAGTAGTACAAACACTACTAGGATTAGTTAGAGAATTGACCATAGTATTGACCCTAGTCTTGAGAAACCCATAGAAATCTAAGGTTAAATACTAAGACTAATACCTCAACCTATGTTTAGATAAACCCAGTTTTACGCCAGAGATCCTTTACCCTTGTTGGCGTAAAACCCATTTGACCGTTGTTGGCATAAGAACCAAATAACTGCCTAGTTGGCGTAAAATCCTGTAAGCCCCCTGATTTTCAGTAATTATTAATTTAGATTTTTCATAATTTTTCGGGATTTTTTCTGTAATTAAAACCTAGGCCTTGATAATTAAATGATTTTTAATTACTGTTAATTAATATTAAAATATTATGAAAATAATATTTTATGGTGTAAAATGGAAAATCGGACACAGGGTAATTTTCTGTGAATTTATTGGACACCGGAATCATTTTTAAAGTCCTGAAAACCGATGTAGAATTAAACCGAATAAAACCCGTGCCAAACGCCTGACATCCTCATGAGAGCCGAAGCCAAGCCCAAGGAGCGTTGACCCAGCCCAAATCCTAGGTCAAACCCTAGTCCAAATTTCTGTATTTATAAATACATATTGTACCTAGTATTCTCCACAAAGAAAATAAAAAGAAAAAAAAATAAAAGAAATAAATCCCTAATCCCCCAAATCCCTAACCCTAACCCTAACCCTAACCCTAATCGAGGTGCCACCCTTTCCCCAGCCCCCTCCGGCGGGACTCCGGCGCCGCCTCGCCCGGCCGTGCCCCGCCATCGACGTCGCGCCGTGCCGGAACCCTAATTCTCCATATCCCCTTCCTCTCCGACTTCGACAGCCACTGTCTCCATTGTTCCCGACCACGACGACCTCCCTGAGCCCCGCCTCGCCGTGCCCTCACCCCAACGCTCGACCACCCCAGAGCCGTCGACGAGACACCTCCGCCGAGCAGCTCGACTCCTCCCGCTCGTCACCCTCTCCTTTGCTCGCCTCTCCCAGTCCCCCAGCCGAAACCCTAGTTCTTCCCTCCGGCCGCTCCGCCCTAGCCCAGCCCTCTCGTCGCCCGAGCCCGACACCTCTTCCTCTTCCTCCTCCTCCGTCGTGCCCGACATCCGCCGCAACCCCCTAAACCCTAGACTCCGCCGCCGGCACCCTCCTCTCCGCCCGACTCCACCCTCCATCATCCCCCTCTCCAGTCAGCCCCGATCCGCCGCAGCCTCGCCGTGCAGCGCCGTCGGTCAACGCCCCGCCACCCGATGACATCTTCCTCCTCCTCCTACTTCTTCTCCACACCAGCAAGCCAGCGCTCCGCCCGAGCCCGCCACCTCCAGTGCCTCACCGCAGCTCCGCCGACGAGCGTCGCCTGAGCCGCCCGTAGCCCGACTTGTAGCAATACGCTGGTCCTGTGACCCAAGTTTGGTCCGATTCTGAGAACGTTGATAAAATCACGTATCGTGGGCCCCACAGGCTCCATTTGATGGACGATTTTGTGATCGGCTCATCGGAATCCAATTATGGAAGTTCCGTTGGGTTCGTATCATCGTTCCTGACTTGTAGACACTGAGTTTAAGGAATTTGGAGACCTTTGACCCTGACACGCTTTTCGGTGCAAAGTGGGCCACATGTGGATCCCGTTTTGGCCCGAAAATGCCCTTTTTGCCCCTGTGTCCAAATTGGACTCAAGGATAGGCGTTTCTAGCTATTTGATATTTTCTGAATCTAATGGTGATGTTTATTTCAGCAACCGGAGTAGTACCTGCAGATCGCACTGAGACCAGAGCTACAGTTGGAGCCAGGACCCCAGGCAAGTGTACCTTGCCAAACCCTGCAGCTTTGCTACTTAATTCCTTGACTTAGTTATACATCAGTGGACAAGTATACCTTGCCAACTTTACATTTCTTGTTGCATTTTCCTTGATTTATTATATTGTTGTGCATGCTTGACCTAGGACCGTATGACTTACTTAGCATCCGATCATTAGTCGGGTGCCAACACCGTACGCGATGTTGTGTAGGTCATCTAGAGATGGACATTCGTGACCCCTTTGCATTCTGGTACTTGTCTTATCAAGCACACTATAACCCAGGACACTTGACACTATTCATGGACATAATCTTTCTGAGATATTCATGGTGATTCTGTATAGAATACAGACTTTATGGCATTGACATTATATTCCTAGATACTCTATGACTTCTGCATTAGATATGATTGTGCGTGACATGGAAATGAGGCATCGTAGACATGAGACGTATGGTTACATTGGGTGGGGAGAGACACACAAGCTACAAGCTGACCATATACATATAACCCTATTATTGTGAGGCACAAGACTCTGAAGCCCGAGCTTGGCCCATTACTCATTATTACTGCTGCTACCCGGCTCCCCGACACAGAGCTTGTAGCGGCATCAGCCTGAGTTCTAGTGCTGCTCTCATCTTGCATATCACTTAGTTGGTTATCTAGTATTCCCTTATTGTTCCATCTATTGCTGGAGAGACCCGCAGGCTACAGGTTGACTATATTATGTCGGCTACTCAGTCTACCCTGATCTAGACCATCTCATGATACCACTGCTATCGGCTCCCCTACACAGAGCTTGTAGTTGTTTCAACCTGAGTACTATTGAGGTTCTCTCTTGCATTTCACACAGATGATTATATAGCTTACCTATTTAGCTCATTTACTTTTATACTGCATTTTGGTATGTCGATTTCTGTACCTTGTTATGTCTCCTGAGGACCTGGATACCGGACTTTGTCCCCAGGATTAGCAGAGGAGATCCACTTGGAGTTATACAGTACATGAGCATTATCAGGAGCAGAAGCAGGAACAGAAGCTGTTACTAGAGCAGAACCAGGATCTGAGGACGAGATCATACTAGAGGACTTCTCTTGAGTATTGGTGTGAGATTACTCATTTATGTCTATTTCCAGTTCCTTTATTTTCCAGTCTATTGCATTTATGTATCAGACTTGTTCTCCGAGATACTTTTATTGAGATTTGTTAGTTATTCCTATTTGCATTATTCTGGCATTGATCTGTGATTATCTGTTGTGGATGAGATTAGCATAGACTTTGACTTGGATCATTGGACCTATTTATTGTTGTATTACAGCTTAAGTATGCCCCGATGGATCCATTAAATTTGGTTTGTCCATCGGTGTGTGCTGCTGGCCATTGCCACGCGTTCGGTCCCTCGGTATTTTGGGACTGGGGCGTGACATGGTTTTTGTGGTGGCCCATGCAGTTCAACGACTAAATTATTCGGTTTCAACTTAGGGACCGAGCAAGCCTGCAATAAGAATAGGATAAGTTTCTAGGATCTCATCCACTTGCTTGAAACGTTCTTGATATCTATATCGGATTCAAATTAATTTCTTGACTCGTATCCTGCCTTGATTCCTGAGCGCCTCTTATAGTTTATTTTTGGTTGCAGAGAAATGAATCCACAAGCCGGCGAAGAGACTCATCCAGGAACACCACAAGGTGTTGTGGTTACCCACGAAGATGAAGTGACACCAGTTGGTGGAGGTCAATCATCACAACAACGTAGTCCAGCAAGTCAGCATGCCACGAGAATCCAGCAGGATGCCGTTCCACCATCGACACAGTTTGCTCCACTGACGCCTACCCTTCCACAAGGGCAGGCTATGGACGAACAACAAATGTTTTGAATGTTCTACGCGATGATGCAAGCCCATCAGAAGGTTCAGGAAAAAGCTCAGCAGATCCAAGCGAAGAAGTTCATCGATAGATTCAGCTCAGAGTTACGGAAGTTAATTAGCCCCGCTGCAACTACCTTAGACGAGGATGTTCTTACTACAGCAAGACCCATAGAGTGTGACACAAGGATAGGGTCCAGCCAGAAGCGGCCGTATACATCAGCACCAGACCAAGCACAACAAGAAAGAGTTGCAAAGCGACCACAGATTAATCCACCACCAAGAGCAGCACCCAGAGCCTCATTCCTTCCTACTTGTTACAATTGTGGCAAGATAGGCCATATTGAAAAAGAATGTAGACGCAAGTTAGGGTTATGCTTGATTTGGGGAACCAATCAACACTTAGCCAAGGACTGTTCTCAGCATCGAGAGAAAGCATTGCTGATTCATCAACCAGCCACATCAGCACCAATCGGAGCACCACAGGAAGAAATTATAAAAAGTTCTCACATGCACCAGCCACCAGAAGCATCTCCGTAAGTACTATCTGTCTGTCCATATTGTCGCAGGCGAGGCCACATAGAGAACGAGTGCAGACGCAAAAGAAAATTATGTTTAGCTTGCGGATCCAGCTAGCATTTAGTAAAGGAATGCCCCGAACATCGAGAAAGAGCACCAATGGATAACCGACAAGCGTTACCAGCACCAAGGCCAGCCTTTCCAGCATTGGAAGCATCGCAAACGAGAGTTGAAGGAGTCAGACCACCAACCCCAGAAGGGAATCAACCGAGGCCACCCTTGGCATCACAAACAACACTCTTCCAGCAGGCTCAACAGCAGCAGAGGAATCAACTGCAAGAACGTGAACAAGCTCCATCGATAACTTTGGAAGACGCACAGACCCATGGAGTAGCTAATGCTCGTACTTTTTCGTAGTTATCTGTTTATAGATTTGTTTTATCTCGTGCCTATTGGTTCGTGACCTCAGCCTTAACCTATGTAATTTTGAACTTGCTAATAACCTAGTATGCTTTTATAATTGATAACTGTAGAGATGGTAGAGTCTTTTGTTATTGCTTATTTTGTTTGTCCTTGTGAACTTGAATTAAGTTGTACCTCCTTTCATCATCATCTAGCGTACTTATATTATTGTACTACCTTGACTTATGCTGCTATTCTATGGCCTAGTTTTACAAGTTTATTTTTATCGAGCTTGTTCATGACATATGTATTATTGGGTCGACACACTAATACAATTGTCTATTCAGAATCAGTGTATTATGGTCTAATCAACCTTAGTGCATTTTGGTTCGCTCTTCGCACGACTACTTCACGTGGATTGAGATATATAGTTGACTAGTATATTTGCCCTCTAGATATGTCTGAGCATATCGTACCAGTTACATAAATGTACTAATACGAGCATGCGAACAAAAGATTACCAGAATAGGATTTTAATCCAAAATTGTCTTAACAAATCCCATTTGAATTCGTTAAACGCCTTGATCCTGATACTTCTATTATATTACCACACCCTTGAACTCTTTATTATTGATCTTCATCTTTCCTTATTTCGGAAAGACGAAACCTCGTGCTTGGTATAAGTTTGATATATAGACAGTACTAGATATACCCCACAGGCCGGTCGCATTGTTGATGACCCTTTTATATGATTAAGGGAATATCATAGGTGATATGTTTGGTGTTAAAGACTTGATGATTCAATAACATGATTATAAGTTGGGGCATAGCTTTATTAGGTGTATAGCCTTAGATGATAGATGGGTAAATTCTAAGTTGGGTAGAGACCGCAATGTTCACTTGAGAGGAATCCTTTAGATTGTAATCAAGTGAGATTGGATAGAGAGAACCCTACCATATTTTAATTTCGAGGACGAAATTTTTATAAGTTGGGTAGATTGTAAGCCCCCTAATTTTCAGTAATTATTAATTTAGATTTTTCGTAATTTTCCGGGATTTTTTCTGTAATTAAAACCTAGGCCTTGATAATTAAATGATTTTTAATTGCTGTTAATTAATATTAAAATATTTTTAAAATAATATTTTATGGTGTAAAATGGAAAACCGGACACAGGGTAATTTTCTGTGAATTTATTGGACACCGAAATCATTTTTAAAGCCCTGAAAACCGATGTAGAATTAAACCGAATTAAACCCGTGCCAAACGCCCGATATCCTTATGAGAGCCGAAGCCAAGCCCAAGGAGCGTTGACCCAGCCCAAATCCTAGGTCAAACCCTAGTCCAAATTTCTATTTTTATAAATACATATTGTACCTAGTATTCTCCACAAAGAAAATAAAAATAAAAATAAAATAAAAGAAATAAATCCCTAATCTCCCAAATCCCTAACCCTAACCCTAACCCTAACCGAGCTGCCACCCTTTCCCCAGCCCCCTCCGGTGGGACTCGGGCGCCGCCTCGCCCGGCCGTGCCTCGCCATCGACGTCGCGTCGTGCCAGAACCCTAATTCTCCACATCCCCTTCCTCTCCGACTTCGACAGCCACCGTCTCCATTGTTCCCGACCACGACGACCTCCCTGAGCCCCGCCTCGCCGTGCCCTCACCCCAATGCTCGACCACCCCAGAGCCGTCGACGAGACACATCCGCCCAGCAGCTCGACTCCTCCCGCTCGTCACCCTTTCCTCTGCTCGCCTCTCCCAGTCCCCCACCCAAAACCCTAGTTCTTTCCTCCGGCCGCTCCGCCCTAGCCCAGCCCTCTCGTCGCCCGAGCCCGACACCTCTTCCTCCTCCTCCGCCGTGCCCGACACCCGCAGCAACCCCTTAAACCCTAGACTCCGCCGCCGGCACCCTCCTCTCCGCCCGACTCCACCCTCCATCATCCCCCTCTCTGGTCAGCCCCGATCACCACAGCCTCGCCGTGCAGTGCCGTCGGTCGATGCCCCGCCACCCGACGACATCTTCCTCCTCCTCCTCCTTCTTCCCCACACCAGCAGGCCAGCGCTCCGCCCGAGCCCGCCACCTCCAGCGCCTCACCGTAGCTCTGCCGACGAGCGTCGCCTGAGCCGCCCGCAGCCCAACCTTGTCGACCCCGTGCTCAGCTCCCTCCGGCCAAACCCTCGCCGTTGGCCGCCTGAACCCTAAGCCTAACCTAGACGGACACCGCCTGGACGCAGGACACGAATCAGGACACTCGGACACGAAGAATCAGTCTTCACGGAGCCCTGTTCAGGTACCCGTTTCTCTCTGCTAGTTTATCCGTTTTTGATTCCGTCAGTTGTGTCGCGTAGACTGAGTGACCCCCTCGATGCCCGTGTAACCCGCTCGGTGCATCGCGTCCTGTGGTGATCGCACACCGCGATCCAAAAACAGGAAAAACAACGCCCCATTTCACCCCGGAACTGAGTGTGCCCCGCCAAACGGGACGACTTGGTCGCACGTGGTCTTTACCGAACCGTGCGCGACGTTGATATGGTCATGTGGGATTTCACAGAAGTCGATTCGGATGTGCGTGCACACCGGAATAAATGCGTATCCACTGACGATACCCCGTATCCGTCTTTTCTGGAACACGTCGTAACTTTGTGTACACACGTCGGATCGAGACAAAACTTGCGCCATCAGACTCGTAGCAATACGCTGGTCCTGTGACCCAAGTTTGGTCTGATTCTGAGAACGTTTATAAAATCACGTATCGTGGCCCCACAAGCTCCACTTGACGGGCGATTTTGTGATCGGCTCATTAGAAATCCAATTCTGGAAGTTCTATTGGGTTCGTATCATCGTTGCTCACTTGTAGACACTGAGTTTGAGGAATTTAGAGACCTTTGACCCTGACACGCTTTTCGGTGCAAAGTGGACCACATGTGGATCCCGCTTTGGCCCGGAAATGCCCTTTTTGCCCCTGTGTCCAAATTGGACTCAAGGAAAGGCGTTTCTAGCTATTTGATATTTTCTGAATCTAATGGTGATGTTTATTTCAGCAACCGGAGTAGTACCTGCAGATCGCACTGAGACCAGAGCTACAGTTGGAGCCAGGACCCCAGGCAAGTGTACCTTGCCAAACCCTGCAGCTTTGCTACTTAATTCCTTGACTTAGTTATACATCAGTGGGCAAGTATACCTTGCCAACTTTATATTTCTTGTTGTATTTTCCTTGATTCATTATATTATTGTGCATGCTTGACCTAAGACCGTGTGACTTACTTAGCGTCCGATCATTAGTCGGGTGCCAACACCGTACGCGATGTTGTGTAGGTCATCTAGAGATGGACATTCGTGACCCTTTGCATTCTCGTACTTGTCTTATCAAGTAAACTATAACCCAGGACACTTGACACTATTCATGGACAGGATCTTTCTGAGATATTCATGGTGATTCTGTATAGGATACAGACTTTATGGCATTGACATTATATTCCTAGATACTCTATGACTTCTGCATTAGATATGATTGTGCGTGACATGGACACGAGGCATCGTGGACATGAGACGTATGGTTACATTGGGTGGGGAGAGACACACAGGCTACAGGCTGACCATATATATACACCCCTATTATTGTGAGGCACAAGACTCTGAAGTCCGAGCTTGGCCCATTACTCATTATTACTGCTGCTACCGGCTCCCCGATACAGAGCTTGTAGCGGCGTCAGCCTGAGTTCTAGTGCTTCTCTCATCTTGCATATCACTTAGCTGGTTATCTAGTATTCCCTTATTGTTCCATCTATTGCTGGAGAGACCCGCAGGCTACATGTTGACTATATTATGTCGGCTACTCAGTCTACCCTGAGCTAGACCATCTCATGATACCACTGCTACCGGCTCCCCTACACAGAGCTTGTAGTTATTTCAACCTGAGTACTATTGAGGTTCTCTCTTGCATTTCACACAGATGATTATATAGCTTACCCTATTTATCTCATTTACTATTACACTGTATTTTGGTATGTCGATTTTTGTACCTTGTTATGTCCCCTGAGGATCTGGATACCGGACTTTGTCCCCAGGATTAGCAGAGGAGATCCACATGGAGTTATACAGTACAGGAGCATTATCAGGAGCAGAAGCAGGAACAGAAGCAGTTACTGGAGCAGAACCATGATCTGAGGACGAGATCATACTAGAGGACTTCTCTTGAGTATTAGCGTGAGATTACTCATTTATGTCTATTTCTAGTTCCTTTATTTTCCAGTCTATTGCATTTATGTATCAGACTTGTTCTTGGATTGTTCTCCGAGACACTTTTATTGAGATTTGTTAGTTATTCCTATTTGCAATATTTTGGCATTGATCTGTGATTATCTGTTGTGGATGAGATTAGCATAGACTTTGACTTGGATCATTGGACCTATTTATTGTTGTATTACAGCTTAAGTATGCCCCGATGGATCCATTAAATTGGGTTTGTCCATCGGTGTGTGCTGCTGGCCATTGCCACGCGTCCGGTCCCTCGATATTTTGGGACTGGGGCGTGACAAATCCAAATGAATTTCCTGTTGGCGTAAAAACCAAATTATGCAGGAGATTGTCTCCTTTACACCGCAGTTATGACAACCGCTACCCATGATCCCTTAGTCTTCCTTATCCTGCGTCATGCAAGCCACGTAGGTAACTGCCCTGCGTAAACTTGATGATTCTTGAATAAATAGATAATCAGCGTAGAGTAACCTGATTAGGCGTAAAATAATAATGATAGGATGTGAGCGTATTTGTTACAGCCTTAGCTTTCCCCCAGCCATGACCAAATCCCGTGTATTAAATGCATAGATACGCCTCGAGCCCGGTGCAAGAAGAAACAGCTTTTTGACAGGATATCAGTTTTTGTCTCACCTCGAGCGTAAAAATGATGACTTGTATCCAATCCGTCACTAAAAGACAACCTGGATCTCCGTGCAAATTCGTCATCACAAACCGTCCACTCGATCGTTGTACAAGTACTTTTGTCAGATGTAAGGATTCACTAATTCGACTAACAAACTCATGAGTTTCTCGTACAACTTTATGCTGCAACGAATGCTAGACTTTACGCAGGAGATATTTACGCGCAGATTTCTACGCACATACTTTTTACGCAGACAGCTCTGAAGCTCTACCTTATGCTTCTCTGTTTTACCGGATAGCTCTGAAGCCATGCGTTACGCCAGATTATTTTATCTCTAATTTACGTAGACAACCTCGAACCCCTACCTTACGCGGACTTTATTAAAATCTCTGTTTTAGGCAGACAACCTATAGTATATATTAATATTGTAGAACTTAGAAGACCATACCTCTTTTGGGTCAACTAGCAACTTAGACAAGGAGTTAGAATAATAACTGTAGAGATTGTAGAGTCTTTGTTTTTTTGTGAATTTGAATTGTTTTGTACTTCTCATATCATAATCTAGCGTACTTATATTTACTATACTACCTTGACTTATACTGCTACTATAGCCTAGTTTTGCAAGCTTATTCTTTATCAAGCTTGTTCATGATATATGTATTATTGGAGTCCTACACTAATACATTTCAGAATCAGTATATTACGGTCGGATCAACCAGAGTACACTTGGTTCGCCCTTTGCTTAACTACTTTACGTGGATTGAGATATATAGTGATTAGTAGACGGATGTACTTACCCTCTAGATATGTCTGAGCATATCGTATCAGCTACATAACTGTGCTAATACGAATATGTGAATATGGATTACCGAAATAGGATTTCAATCCACAACTGCTTGACGATTCCCCTTGAATTCTTTAAACGCCTTGATTCCCACACTTCTAATCTATTTACCTCCCCCTTGAACTCTTAATTATTGTTTTCCGTCTTCCCTTATTTCGGAAAGACGAAACTTCGTACTTAGTATAAGCACGAAAAAGTGTATTATTTCAGTAACCATTTCTGTTTGTTTCTTGGGTAATTATCAAACCCTATTATTAGATTAGATTGCAGTTTAAAACTGTGCTATCTTTAGAATGACCTTCGCTACCTACCTACGTTTTATTGCGTTCCTGATGCGTGCATCACTATGATAGCATAAAATTTTTATTTTTGCCTCGTAACTTGGGTCAAGTTCAGAACCCAAGTATTACGATAAGGAATGTATCATTTACTGTCAAAGGTCTTATTGGTTTTCACCTGAATAATAATTTACTGACTCCTGAATGGATAGCAGCACCTATGACTAGGTTGACTTGTAAGGATTAAGAATTCCTATGGACCGACTCACTAAATTAGCACGATTCTTATCTTTAGAGTTGGCCAGCCTGCAGAAGCTTTAGCTAACTTATATATGAGACAAATCGTAAGATTGCACGGCATACCAGTCAGCATTGTACCAAACAAGGATTCAAGTGACCAGAGTTGGTGGTCAACACCGTAGAGATAGTTAAGTAAATACAAGGACACTTGCGAGTAGTGCAAGATAGATAGAAGCAGTAGGCAGACCGTCATCATCGTCCCTTAGAATTCAAAGAGGACGATCATGTCATATCACCTACTAGCGACACCATTCGATTCGGAGGACGCAGCAAGTTGAGGCCAAGGTATATTGGACCAGTGACGTGCTAGAAAGAGTAGGAGTAGTGGCATATCAACTTGCGCTACCTGTCACGCCCCAGTCCCAAAATACCTTGGGACCGGACGCGTGATAATGGCCAGCAGTACGCACCGATGGACCAACTCAATATAATGGATCCATCAGGGCATACTTAAGCTGTAAAACAAGTCTACGACAATCATGGTACAACTAATCTCATCCATACAAGATATAAAATATGATCCACAGAATAATAAAGAATGTAAATCATCATCTAGTCTCACAAAGTACTTCGGGGAACAACCCAAAAAATATCTAGTACAATGGTTCATCTGACCAGAATATAAAAGACTGAAATAAATAATAAAAGCTGAGCATAAACATGGATGCTCAAGAGAAGTCTTCGGCTAAGACCTCGCCCTCGGATGGTGGTACTGCTCCTGGATCAGCTCCTGCTCCGGTCCCGTAGATCTCGGGATAAACCTCGTCTGCAAAATCTGGGGACAAAAATCCGGATCCAGGTCCTCAGGGGACATAGCAAGGTACAAGAAAGCTCATGCCAATAAATAAATAAACAGTGCAGCAAATAAATAACTAAATGAAACAGTGGGGTAAATATGTAACCATCTAAGTGAAAATGCAAGTGAGAGCATCACTAGTCTCAGGCTGAGCCACTACAAGCTCTGTGTCGGGGAGCCGGTAGCGGTAATAACCGGTAGTGGGTCTAGCTCTGCTACGAGAGTCTACGACCTCTCAATAATAGAAGATATATATATGTAACAGCCTGTAGCCTGTGTGTCTCTCCCCACCCAATGTAACCACGCATATCATGACCATAACGTCTCATGCCCATGTCAAGCGCGATCATAGCTAAATGCAACCAGTCATATAGTATCTAAGAATATAATGTCCATGTCCTGTATCCTATACAGAATCACCGCGAATATCTCGAGAAAATCCTGTCTCATGAATAGTGTCAAGTGTCCTGGGTCATAGGGTACTTGATAAGACAAGTACGAGAATATAAAGTGACACGGATGTCCATCTCTAGATGACCGTACCCAACACTGCGTACAGTGTCGGCACCCGACTGATAATCGGATGCTAAGTACGTCACACGGTCCTAGGTTGAGCATGCACAGAAATATGATAAAGTAAGGAAAATATATATAAAGACTGCAAAGTTTGGCAAGGTACACTTGCCTGATGTTTGGGTATCAACAACTGTCCCTGTATCAATGGATCCGGTAGGTACTACTCCAAAAGCTGTAACAAACATCACCAATAGTCTCAGAAGGTGCCAAATAGCTAGAAATGCCTGTCCTTACGTCCAATTTGGACACAGGGGCAAAAAGGTTATTTTCGGATTAAAGCGGGGTCCACATGTGGGCCACTTTGCACTGAAAAGCGTGTCAGGGTCAAAGGTCTCCAAATTTTGCAAACTCAGTGTCTACAAGTCAGGAACGATGATATGAACCCAACGGAACTTCCAAAATTGGATTCCGATGAGCCGATCTCAAAATCACCCATCAAGTGGAGCTAGTGGGGCCCACGATACGTGATTTTGTCAACGTTCTCGGAATCGGACCAAACTTGGGTCATAGGACCAGCATATTGCTACGAGTCCGATGGCGCAAGTTTCGTCTCGATCAGACGTGTGTACACAAAGTTACAGCGCGTTCCAGAAAGGACGGATACGGGGTGTCGTCGGCGGATACGCGTTGATTCCGGGGTGCACGCACCTCCGAATCGACTTCTGCGAAATCCCACACGACCGTATCAACGTCGCGCACAGTTCGGTAAAGACCGCGTGCGACCAAGTCGTCCCGTCTGGCGGGGCGACTCAATTCTGGGGTGAAACGGGGCATTGTTTTTTCCTGTTTTTGGATCGCGGTGTGCGATCACCACAGGACGCGATGCTCCGAGCGAATTGCACGGGCACCGAGAGGGTTACACAGTCTACACGTAGCAACTGACGAAATTGAAATTGGAGTTACGATGAGGGTAAAAACAGTACCTGAACCGAGCTCCAAAATCTGAGTTCTGCGTGTCCGAGGGTCGACTCGTCTCCTGGATCAGAGTTTCTGCGTCCACGTGTCCGAGGCGAGTCAGAACTTAGGGCTCTGTCTGCGGATGGCTTCGCCGGGGGTCATCCTCGAGGTCGGCTAGGACTTCGGTGATCAGCCGCTGACGGAGGCTCCGCTCTACACAGTCGGCTAGGGCTTCCGCGCTTGGGACGATCGGGTGGAGGGATGGCTGAGTCGAGGTGGTGAGGGGAGCCGGCACTGGGTTCAGTCGAAGGAGGCGGTGGCTGAGGGCTCTACGCGGGGGGGTCGTCGACCGAGAGTCGTCGACCTAACTGCTGGGTTCGCGGCGGAGGACGGAGAAGGGGGAGTCGGTCTGGGCGAACTCGGCGGCGGGGTTTTAGGTGATGGGAAGCGGCGGCGTCGCGGATCAGCTACTGGGCGGAGCATCCAGGTGATCGTCGGCGACTTGATGGCGGCGGAAGCTTAGGGTTTAGGGGATGGCGAGGCACGGACGCCGAGGAGGCACTATATAGGCTGCTACAGGAGCCTTCGGCGGAGAAATCCTAGGGTTTCCACACGGTTTGGATCTGGGTCGGGTTCGGCTTGGATCCAACCCGACCCGAACGCTGGGTTTGGTTTGGTCTAGCCTGGATTTTGTTCAACTTGGGTCTGGTTCACTCTCTATAGCTTTTGGTCCTCGATTCGTTGCTCCGGTGTCCAATAAATTCACCGAAAAATGCCATGCGTCCGGTTCTCCATTATACACAATAAATTTTTACTTTCAGAATAATTTAACACCCATAAACTGCTCGTAAAATTCTTTAACTCCTAAATACCTCGGTTCTTCATCCAAAATCCCGAAAACATCCGGGAAAATTATATTAAAAATTATCTGAAAAATAGGGTGTTTACAATCTTCCCTCCTTAAAAGGATTGCGTCCTCGCAATCAAAGAATAAACTACTCAAGAAAGAGTTATGGAAATACAAGGTTGCTTAGTTTACAACTGTCTCCTCAAACAGGTGGGGGTAACGCTGGCGCATACTATCTTCTCGTTCCCAAGTCGATTCTCCAGGGGAATGATGTTTCCATGCTACTCGGACCAGTCTGATTGTCTGTCCTTGCAATGTCTTCTCACTGACGTCGAGAATGCCAACCGGTTGTTCTTCATATCTCAAGCTTGGGCCCACTACGATCTCTGAATGATCGACTACGTGACTTGGGTCGGTCACGTACCTGCGCAGCTGTGAGACGTGGAATACGTCATGCACTCCCTCTAAGGATGGAGGTAATGCAAGCCGATAAGCCACCTCACCAACACGCTCGAGGATGTCAAATGGCCCAATATACCTTGGGCTCAGCTTGCCTCTGCTCCCGAATCTGATAGTACCACGAGTAGGCGAAATCCTCAAGAATACGTGATCTCCTTCTTTGAACTCTAGGGGACGTCTGTGCATATCTGCCCAATGCTTCTGTCGGTCCTGAGCTGCTCGTAGATGATTCTGAATCTGCTTCACCTTCTCCACTGTTTGTGTGACCAATTCTGGTCCCAGTATCTGACGTTCACCGACGTCACTCCAGCATGTAGGTGACCTGCACTTCCTTCCGTATAAAGCTTCAAATGGTGCCATCTGAATGCTGGCCTGATAACTGTTGTTGTAGGAGAACTCTACTAAGTGCAAATAATCTTCCCAAGATCCTCCAAAGTCTAGCATACATGATCGCAACATGTCCTCCAATATCTGAATGGTGCGCTCCGATTGGCCATCTGTCTGCGGGTGGTACGCCGTGCTGAACTTGAGTCTGGTGCCCAGACTCTCTTGCATGCTTCTCCAGAAATGAGATGTAAATCTCGAATCTCGATCCGATACAATACTAACAGGCACTCCATGTAATTTGACAATTTGTCGCATATACATGTCGGCTAGTACCTCTGTGGACTGCCCAACTCTAAATGGCAAGAAGTGTGCCGATTTAGTGAGTCGGTCCACAATAACCCATACTGCATCTCTTCCGCTGGGGCTCCTTGGGAATCCTGTGACAAAATCCATCGTGATGTGCTCCCACTTCCATTCTGGTATAGGAAGCGGCTGTAACATACATGCAGTCCTCTGATGTTTTGCCTTCACTTGCTGGCAGACTAAGTATTTGGCCACAAATCTTGCGATCTCTCTCTTCATTCCATGCCACCAGTAGTACTGTCTCAAGTCTCGATACATCTTGGTTCCTCTTGGGTGAACAGAGTACATAGAGCTATGTGCTTCAGTCATTAGCTCCTGTCTCAATTCTCCATTTGGAACATACAGGCGGTTTCCAAACCTCAATATTCTGTCTTCGTGGATGCGAAGTCCTGTCTGCAGGCCAGCTTCTGTCCTCTCCTTGAGTCTTCGGAATCTAGCATCGGTAGGCAATGCCTCTTTAATCTTCTCTACGAGTGATGACTGAATCTCAAGATTAGCCATCAATCCATTCTGTCCCGGTAAGACGACCTCTATCTGTAGCTCCTGCAAATCTCTCAATAACTCGGGCTGCATCGTCAAGAAATAAGCCATAGGCTTCCTGCTGAGTGCGTCTGCAACGACATTCGCCTTTCCCGGATGATACTGCAGATCTATGTCGAAATCTACCATCAGTTCCAGCCAGCGTCTCTGTCTCATGTTAAGCTCCTTCTGAGTATACACATACTTCAGACTCTTGTGATCAGTAAAGATTTTGACCCTCTCTCCATAAAGATAGTGCCTCCATATCTTTAATGCAAATATAACTGTTGCTAGCTCCAGATCATGTGTTGGGTAGTTCTTCTCGTGGACCTTCAACTGTCTCGACGCATAAGCAATGACTTTGCCATGTTGCATCAAAACACATCCTAGTCCGCTGCCTGATGCATCACTGTAAACAACAAAACCTCCTGACCCTGAAGGAAGAGTCAAGACAGGTGCTGTTGTTAATCTTCTCTTCAGTTCTTCAAAAGCCTTCTGGCAGTCTTCTGTCCATATAAACTCCTGGTCCTTACGTGTAAGCTTCGTCATCGGTTCTGCAATCCTCGAGAAATTCTCTACAAACCTTCGGTAATATCCCGCAAGTCCGAGAAAACTTCTCACCTCTGTAACTGATGTGGGTGTAGGCCAAGTCTCTATTGCCGCAACTTTCTCTGGATCTACTAAAAGTCCTTCTCCTGATATGATATGTCCCAAGAAAGGTACTTTGTCCATACAGAACTCACACTTACTAAGTTTAGCATATAACTTCTCCTGCCTCAAGGTCTCTAACACGATTCTAAGATGTTCCTCGTGCTCTTCATGGTTCTTGGAATATATGAGAATGTCATCAATGAACACCACTACGAATTTATCCAAGAACTGATGGAAGACTCTGTTCATTAAGCTCATAAACACTGCTGGTCCGTTGGTTAAACCAAACGGCATCACCAAGAACTCATAATGCCCATACTTCGTCCTGAAAGCTGTCTTCGGGATGTCTTCCTTCCTCACCTTGATCTGATGATAGCCAGTCTAAGGTCAATCTTCGAGAATACCCTTGCACCACTCAATTGATCGAATAGATCATCAATGCGTGGTAAGGGATACCTGTTCTTGATGGTGACAGCATTTAGTGCCCGGTAATCAATGCACAATCGTACTGTTCCATCCTTCTTTGGCACAAATAATATGGGTGCTCCCCAAGGTGAAACGCTGGGCCGAATGAATCCCTTCTCCAAAAGATCATCAACCTGTTCTTTCAACTCCACTAACTCCTTAGGTGCTAGCCGATAAATTGATGAAGTGATAGGCTCTGCTCCTGGGGTTAAGTCTATTGTGAATTCTATTTCCCGATCAGGTGGTAAACCTGGAAGGTCATCAGGAAATACATCCACAAACTCAGAGATGACTCTTGGGTAACCTGTCTCCTCTTCAACAGATAATACCCGAAGAGTAGGCTGAACTCCTTGCTCTACTGCTCCTCGAAGAAACTCAAATTCTGGATGTCCAGGCGGTCTAAATATAACCCGCCCAAGTCGGCAATCAAGAGTCGCATGGTACTGACTTAACCAGTCCATACCAAGTACGACATCATAGTCCGGCATAGAAAAGATCAGAAATTGAGCTCGCATTTCTCGGCCACCTACGACTACTGAACATGATCTACAGACGTCACTAACCGGAATAATTCCACCTCCCGTAAGAATCCTCTTCATCTTCGGGAGGGGTGCAGTAGCTACTCTATGGGTGGCAACAAAGCTAGCTGCTATAAATGAATGCGATGCTCCAGAATCAAATAATGCTACAGCTGGTAATGAAGCTACTAAAATAGTACCTGCGATGACCTCGCCTGCTGTAGCCTCCTGCTCAACAGCTAAGGTGAATGCCTGGCCTCGACCTTGTGCTGGTCCTCTCTGCTACTGCTGTTGCTGAAATAGGGCTGCCTGCGGTGCCAGTGGTGGTCTCTGCTGGTAGCCTCCTGTAGCTGGTGGTCTGACTCCTCCAGCTCCTGTCTGCTGTGCCCCTACTGCTCCTGTAGCTGGTCGTGGTGCAGGTAAAGCTAGTCTCTGTGCTCCGTCTCTGCGTTCAGAACAGTCCCTAGAAAAGTGCTGGTTGGATCCGCAGCTCAGACATAGTCCCAACTTACGTCTGCACTCCTTCTCAATGTGTCCTACTTTGCCGCAGTGGTGACAAGTAGGAAGAGGTCTGTCCCTATTTGCTGATCTCTCCGGTATACTCCTCTGGAATCGTTTCGCAGAATCCCCTGGTGCTGTCTTGGATGGTGCGGATGGGTTTAGCCTTTTCAGATTCGATTCCCTTCTAGTGACGCGCTCCATGCGTCGTGCTGCTGCAAGGACCTCAGTATAAGATGTAGGTGCGACTGAGCCAATCAATCTCTGAAGCTCGAACTTCAGTCCATCAAATAACTTTTCAGCTTTCTCCTCCTCTATCGAGATCAATGTCGAAGCGAAGCGACTTAGGCGTATAAACTCCGCGTTGTATTCCTCTACTGTCATACTGCCTTGGATGAGGCGGTTGAACTTGTCTCTGAGCTCTGATCGTGCAACTGCCGGAATGTACATCTCTTGGAAGAGTCTGGAGAACTCTTCCCAAGTGACTCGGTCCTGTCCGAGCCTTCTTTCTTCTGCTAACCACCAGTGGTGCGCATTATCAGTTAACTGTATTCTGACTGCAGTTATCCACTTCTCTCTTGGAAGTTCAGCGGTTTCCAGCTGATGCTGAATGTTTGTGAGCCACTCATGAACTTCCGTTGGCCCTTCTTTACCAGAAAATGTGCGAGGCTTGAGATGACGGAAGTCGATGATAGATCCCGTCGATGTTCGCCTCGCTGGCGGATTTGCCTGCTCCAATGCGGATACCAGGCTGGTCCTCAGATACTCGGCCTCCTGCCGATGGGCCTCTTGCTGAATCTGCTGCTGGGCCTGCATCATGGCATACATCATCTGGAATATCTGTTGCCCGTCCATAGCTTGTCCAGGCGGGAAAGCTGGCATCTGGGGAGTGAACTGTGGTGGAGGTGGGATGTCATCTCTCTGGAACCTTGGATTAGGCTGACCGGTTTGATCGCTCTGCGATGCTTGTCCTCCACTTCCAGGGGTCACTCCATCTCCATAAGTAACCACAGCGTCGTGTGGCGTATCCAAAGGAATCTCGTCTCCGTTCCTGGGATCCATTTATCTGCAATCAAAATATAACTGTAAGAACGCTCAGAGGAATCAATACAGGATGCAATTCAAGCAACAATTTTGAGTTCGATATAGAGTTCAACAAATGGTTAAATAATGGATGAGATCCTATGATTTATACTATCCTTAGGGCAGGCTGGTTCGGTCCCTAAGTTGAAATCGAACTATTTAGTCGTAGACCTGCATAGGCCACCACAAAAACCATGTCACGCCCCAGTCCCAAAATACCTTGGGACCGGACGCGTGATAATGGCCAGCAGTACGCACCGATGGACCAACTCAATATAATGGATCCATCAGGGCATACTTAAGCTGTAAAACAAGTCTACGACAATCATGGTACAACTAATCTCATCCATACAAGATATAAAATATGATCCACAGAATAATAAAGAATGTAAATCATCATCTAGTCTCACAAAGTACTTCGGGGAACAACCCAAAAAATATCTAGTACAATGGTTCATCTGACCAGAATATAAAAGACTGAACTAAATAATAAAAGCTGAGCATAAACATGGATGCTCAAGAGAAGTCTTCGGCTAAGACCTCGCCCTCGGATGGTGGTACTGCTCCTGGATCAGCTCCTGCTCCGGTCCCGTAGATCTCGGGATAAACCTCGTCTGCAAAATCTGGGGACAAAAATCCGGATCCAGGTCCTCAGGGGACATAGCAAGGTACAAGAAAGCTCATGCCAATAAATAAATAAACAGTGCAACAAATAAATAACTAAATGAAACAGTGGGGTAAATATGTAACCATCTAAGTGAAAATGCAAGTGAGAGCATCACTAGTCTCAGGCTGAGCCACTACAAGCTCTGTGTCGGGGAGCCGGTAGCGGTAATAACCGGTAGTGGGTCTAGCTCTGCTACGAGAGTCTACGACCTCTCAATAATAGAAGATATATATATGTAACAGCCTGTAGCCTGTGTGTCTCTCTCCACCCAATGTAACCACGCATATCATGACCATAACGTCTCATGCCCATGTCTAGCGCGATCATAGCTAAATGCAACCAGTCATATAGTATCTAAGAATATAATGTCCATGTCCTGTATCCTATACAGAATCACCGCGAATATCTCGGGAAAATCCTGTCTCATGAATAGTGTCAAGTATCCTGGGTCATAGGGTACTTGATAAGACAAGTACGAGAATATAAAGTGACACGGATGTCCATCTCTAGATGACCGTACCCAATACTGCGTACAGTGTCGGCACCCGACTGATAATCGGACGCTAAGTACGTCACACGGTCCTAGGTTGAGCATGCACAAAAATATGATAAAGCAAGAAAAATATATATAAAGACTGCAAAGTTTGGCAAGGTACACTTGCCTGATGTCTGGGTATCAACAACTGTCCCTGTATCAATGGATCCGGTAGGTACTACTCCAAAAGCTGTAACAAACATCACCAATAGTCTCAGAAGGTGCCAAATAGCTAGAAATGCCTGTCCTTACGTCCAATTTGAACACAGGGGCAAAAAGGTCATTTTCGGATTAAAGCGGGGTCCACATGTGGGCCACTTTGCACTGAAAAGCGTGTCAGGGTCAAAGGTCTCCAAATTCTGCAAACTCAGTGTCTACAAGTCAGGAACGATGATACGAACCCAACGGAACTTCCAAAATTGGATTCCGATGAGCCGATCTCAAAATCATCCGTCAAGTGGAGCCTGTGGGGCCCACGATACGTGATTTTGTCAACGTTCTCGGAATCGGACCAAACTTGGGTCATAGGACCAGCATATTGCTACGAGTCCGATGGCGCAAGTTTCGTCTCGATCCGACGTGTGTACACAAAGTTACAACGCGTTCCAGAAAGGACAGATACGGGGTGTCGTCGGCGGATACGCGTTGATTCCGGGGTGCACGCACCTCCGAATCGACTTCTGCGAAATCCCACATGACCGTATCAACGTCGCGCACAGTTCGGTAAAGACCGCGTGCGACCAAGTCGTCCCGTCTGGCGGGGCGACTCAGTTCTGGGGTGAAACAGGGCATTATTTTTTCCTGTTTTTGGATCACGGTGTGCGATCACCATAGGACGCGATGCTCCGAGCGAATTGCACGGGCACCGAGAGGGTTACACATTCTATGCGTAGCAACTGACGGAATTGAAATTAGAGTTGCGATGAGGGTGAAAACAGTACCTGAACCGAGCTCCAAAATCTGAGTTCTGCGTGTCCGAGGGTCGACTCGTCTCCTGGATCAGAGTTTCTGCGTCCTCGTGTCCGAGGCGAGTCAGAACTTAGGGCTCTGTCTGCGGATGGCTTCGCCGGGGGTCAGCCTCGAGGTCGGCTAGGACTTCGGTGATCAGCCGCTGACGGAGGCTCCGCTCTGCACAGTCGGCTAGGCCTTCCGCGCTTGGGACGATCGGGTGGAGGGATGGCTGAGTCGAGGTGGTGAGGGGAGCCGGCACTGGGTTCAGTCGAAGGAGGCGGTGGCTGAGGGCTCTACGCGGGGGGGTCATCGACCGAGAGTCGTCGACCTAACTGCTGGGTTCGCGGCGGAGGACGGAGAAGGGGGAGTCGGTCTGGGCGAACTCGGCGGCGGGGTTTTAGGTGATGGGAAGCGGCGGCGTCGCGGATCATCTACTGGGCGGAGCAGCCAGGTGATCGTCGGCGACTTGATGGCGGCGGAAGCTTAGGGTTTAGGGGATGGCGAGGCACGGACGCCGAGGAGGCACTATATAGGCTGCTACAGGAGTCTTCGGCAGAGAAATCCTAGGGTTTCCACACGGTTTGGATCCGGGTCGGGTTCGGCTTGGATCCAACCCGACCCGAACGCTGGGTTTGGTTTGGTCTAGCCTGGATTTTGTTCAACTTGGGTCTGGTTCACTCTCTATAGCTTTTGGTCCTCGATTCGTTGCTCCGGTGTCCAATAAATTCACCGAAAAATGCCATGCGTCCGGTTCTCCATTATACACAATAAATTTTTACTTTCAGAATAATTTAACACCCATAAACTGCCCGTAAAATTCTTTAACTCCTAAACACCTCGGTTCTTCATCCAAAATCCCGAAAACATCCGGGAAAATTATATTAAAAATTATCTGAAAAATAGGGTGTTTACACTACCACCTTCACTCGAGGGAGTCCTTGAAGTATTCCACGTGTCGCAACTCAGGCGATATGTGACAAACAGCAGTCATGTTCTCAACCATTCGAAAATCACCATTAGGCCGAGCTTGTCGTATCAAGAGCAACCTGTAGAAATCCTTGATCATCGAGAAAAAATATTGAGGAATCAGTCTATTTCCTTGGTCCGCGTGGCATGGAAGCATGGCGCACCAGGAGAATCTACTTGGAAGCGTATGGACGACATGCGAAAACGTTTTTCGAGCCTATTCGTAAACCAAGATATAAATTACTTTGTTAAAATATATCTTATGCCATCTTTGACTTCTACCGGGGCTTAGTTTTAATTTCGAGGATGAAATTTTTTATAAGTTGGGTAGATTGTAAACCCCCTCGACCAGATTTCAGTATTTTAGGATTATTTTTAGCAATTTAGGATTTATGGCAATATTTTAATTTATTTTGCTTACATATCCTATTGACTTGTGCACCTGTCCATCACCGAATTATTTGGAGCTTTACCTTGAGTGTTATCCCCGAACAATGTTCACCTACCTCTCCTAGACATGCTAGTCTATTTTTTTGCACTTTGTGCAACTCCCAGATACTCTATTTTGAGCCTCGTTTTAGACGCACAAATATCGTTACCAACGTACGTATTTAAATTCCCAGACCTGTATCCATCTCTGTTCCAACAGACATTAGAGGCCCAACATGCACATGTTTTGCCCAAACAAAAATACGTTAATATTCTACACTGAGTATACTACATTTAGTATATTGACACCGTGCTGAAATTATGGCCCTACCTGCCTCTAAATAATTAGTGAACACCGTGCGCAGTATTTATTAATTAATAAATATGGTGGCCCGTATCACCCAAGAAAACCAGGCCCAGTCCCTGCCCAGACTCACCGCACCCCCTCAGGACCCTCACACAGCTTTTTTCTTCAATTCTGTAAATTTTAGTATTTTTAGGAATCAGGTGTTTTTCCCAGACAATTTCGTAAATTGTGCAAATTCCCAAAATAGGACCTTTATGTAATTTATGAAATTACAGGGACTTTTCTGTAAATTTTTCTGCGAGGTGTCACCCCCTCATTGGCCGGTGAACCTGCACCGTCCATTTGGAGGCGGGACCCACCAGAAAATATTCCAAAAATATCCTGTAAAATATCTTTAGATATTTTACTTAAAATATCTATTTAATTTCTATAAATGAAAAAGAAAATAAAAAGAAAACCAAAAATCCCTAAACCTAACCCAGCCCGCAGCCGACCCCCCCCCCCCCCGCCGGAGCGGCGAGCCCCCTCGCCGGAGCCGCTCCGCCGACTCCCCCCCCCCCCCCCGCGGCGAGCCTCCCCCGCCGCCGGCCCCGACCTTCCCTCTTCCTCCACCTCCCTCCATTCTTCTTCTTCCTGAGGATTCACCTCCGGCCCGACTTCGGCGGAGCACCCCGCTCCGGCCTGACATCCCCTCCGCCAACCTCCCTCTCCCCGAGCCCCTTTCCCCTCTGCCACCACCACCAACACCACCATCTCCAGCGCCGCTCTCCGCCACTCTCCCCTCGAGCTCGACGATGTCCCCCGAGCTCCGACCGACATCTTCCCCCTTCTCCTACCCCGATGCCTCCGCCACTCGCCACCACCACCATCACCTCCAGCGCCTTCGTCTTCTCCGGTAACCTCAGCCCAGGGCCGTCTCCTCCTCCCGAGTCTCGCCCCACAGCACCCTGAGCTGACCTCCATGACGACCGCAGCTCGGGCGTGCAGCCCCTGCCCCGTCCGGTCCGACACAGCAGCTCCCCGACTTCAGCGAGCTGCAGCGGCCGACTCGGCTGTGCACCCGACTCCGGCAGTGGCTGCTCCACTGTGCATCCCTTCAACCCGCTCGACTCGAACCCCGGCCGCTCGCCGTCGACCTCCCAGCCCCACGCAGCATCGACGAACCGCTGCCCTAGCTCCGGACACGCCAAAAACTGGACACAGCAGCATTTCAGAGCCCGGACACAGCCCGGACACGATCAACATCGTGTCGCATCTCTTCTCGAACACGGGAAATTTATTCCACGGAGCCCTGTTCAGGTTACCCGTTCTATCTCCTCGTAGTTTTATTTTTAATTCCGTCAGTTATGACACGTAGGATATATAACCCTCTCGATGCCCGTACAACCCGCTCGGTGCATCATGTCCTGTGGCGATCGCGACACGCGATCCAAAAATAGGAAAAATAATACCCCGTTTCATCCCGGAACTGAGTATGCCCCGCCAAACGGGACGACTTGGTCGCACACGGTCTTCACCGAATCGTGCACGCCGTTGATACGAACGTGCGAGATTTTGCAGAAGTTAATTTGGATGTGCGTGCACACCGAAATCAACGCGTATCAGCCGACGACGTCCCGTATCCGCCTGTTCTGGAACATGCTGCAACTTTGTGTACACACGTCGAATCGAAAAAAAACTTGTGCCATCGGACTCGTAGCAATACGCTGGTCCTGTGATCCAAGTTTGGTTCGATTCTGAGAACGTTGACAAAATCCCGTATCGTGGGCCCCATAGACTCTACTTGACGGGCGATTTTGTGATCGGCACATCGGAATCTAGTTCTGGACATTCCGTTGGGTTTGTATCGACGTTCTGGACTTGTTGATACTAAGTTAGACAAATTTGGAGACCTCTGACCCTGACACATTTTTCGGTGCAAAGCGGCCCACATGTGGACCCCGTTTTGACCAGAAACTGTCATTTTTGCCCCTGTGTCCAAATTGGACTTAAGGACAGGCATTTCTAGCTATTTGATATTTTCTGAGACTGTTAGTGATATTTATTTCAGCATCCGGAGAAGTCCATTCTGAGGCCATAGTTTCTGACTTTTTTGGCATTTGACATCTGGACGTTATATTTTGCAGCTCTCTTGCCAGGCAAGTATACCTTGCCTTATTGTACTGTTTAAATTCAGTTATTGTAGTTACATGTTTATTTATTTTAAAATCATATAAATGTGCTCGTCCGAGAAAACTCGGGTGCAGTCAACGAAGGCGTTGACGTTAGGACTTGTGTCTGACATAGTGTCTAGTCGACCCACCTAAAAGTTATGAAGTTATTGATATAACTTCCCAGGCCTTGACACGTATCATTACATGTCACAGAGTGAGTTCATGTAGGGACGTGTGCCTCATGCACGACTGGCCATCAGTGTGGGCAACACGTGTAACGGTATTTAGCTTAGTTGGTTATTTTATTGAGACTTGCATCATAGTAGGAGGTGTCCATGTCATTTTCACGAATTGTACATCTATATTGGGCGGGGAAGACATCTAGTAGGCGTGTGGGACACCCCCCTCCTTGAGTTTTTATCATTCGTACCATGCTCCTCGGAGATGGTCGATTGTAGAGTGCCCATGCGTCTGGGGGCATATGACACATATACTAGCCAGTTCTGCCGATTGGTGAATTACGTCAGCATATGTCTAGCCTACACTTTTCCATGCGTACTACCAGGTCTTTAAATTGCATTCACTTAGATGGTTAGCACACCCTGTATTTATTTATTTATTTATTCAGTATTTACATATATGGCATGTTATTTTTCTGTATCTTGTTATGTCCCTCTGTGGACCTGGTCCCCTTCCAGGTGTAGATGTTTATGAGTATTCGTAGGAGCGCAGATCCGGACATGTTACGTATATTCCGAGGAGGTCTTCTCTTTGAGTCTCGTGATTGTCAGATGCTGTTCTTATATGGTGTGTATCTGGTTCATTTTATATTCTATTTCGGCAGTGGATTTGTTTCCATCCGAATGTCATTTTTTAGATTCTATTTATTGAGATCTAGTTACCTGGTTATTGGTTATTCATGTTTATTTGATTTCTATGGATGAGATTTAGATATTATCCTGTGACTTGTGATAGTTTTACCACTTATGAATTATTGTTCATTATACAGCGTACGCTCGTATATATGGTTTCCATATATTGGAGTTGCCATATATACAGGCGGCTGGCATGTTTACGTGTCCTAGTCCTACGTATTTTGGGACTGGGGCGTGACAAGAACTCTACGGCGTACTCGTCCACCGTCATACTCCTTTGGACAAGATCCTAAAACTGGCTCTCCAATGCACTCTGAGCCACATCTGGAAAGAACTTCTCTTTGAAGATCACTTTGAAAGCTCCCCATGTTAATTCAGGCACCGCAATCTTCGGATCTGTGCGATCCCATGTAAGGGCTATATCGAACATCTAACTACCAGCCACCTCTATCTGCAAATTCTTTAGGATTTGTACCAACCGCAAGATCCTCTCGATGTCCTCTATCTAGTCTTCTGTGTATAAGATTCCTTTGATGCCCTTGAAGTCCTTGGGCAACATCCTCTTAAAATCCACAATAGTGCCCAGCCTCAGCTGTTGCGGATCGGGCCAGGGTAGAACATTCTACAGCTGAGCAAGCGCTACTCTCTCCATGGCTGCTGGCGCTAACTGATGCTCGTTCTCTATTCCTTGCCTTATCAAGTCTGACAGGCGGTGTTGAGCCTCCGCCTGGGCCCTCTGGGCCTCCATCATCTCCAAGAAAAGCGTAAATATCTGTGCCGTATCGACTGGTGCTGCTTATGGTGGAAACTTCTTAAAATTTTTGGGTACCGTCCTCTATCGTCGAGCCTATACCGCATCATCGACGGTACGTGGGTACGTCCAGTCTACGCCGCATCATCAATGGTAGAACGATGTCTAGATTATCAATACGATCTAATATATCACACAATATATATATATATATATATATATATATATATATATATATATATATATATATATATATTTATAATGTACCTTTCATGCCATCTCAACTCCAAATGGAGAACAATGATATATGATATTGTACGATATGGACTCGAAGAAAAGAAATACAGAGTTGCCATACATCACAAGTTCAAGTCTAATAATTTAATCTCAACTCAAAGATCTAAAATATAGTACATATCATAAATTATAGCTAAGATCAAATACAACATCATAATGAATGATCTAAAACTCTCCAACTGGTGGTACTATATCAAGAGGATCTACGACACAATCTCATCGGCATCGCCATCCTGTGGCCTATAGTAGGTGGAACACATCTGCTCTAACCAATTATCTTAAAAATATATCCAGTCAGGATTGGAGTGAAGTACAACCCAATAGCAGTTCCAATTAGTTGATAATGACTATAACCAAAAATAGAGAATGTAATACAAGACGAGAGGCAATAAACAATATCATACTGTGGTAGGAAAAAAGAAAGATAATCTAGAGCAATAAACTATAAACTGATCACAATAAAATAGAATAAATACAGTGAACTAGAATATAGAGAAATACTATAACTACACTAAGTATTTGAGATACTAGTTAGATATGTGACCGACTTGGATTTTCAAGATCTACTATCAAGACTATAACACAATCATATTATCATTATTATTGGCTGTTGTCTACAAGTAACATGATAAATAAAACAATCATTTAAGATTGGATGTTGTCTACGGAGTAACACAATCATACTTGAGATATATGATTGGCTGTTGTCTACATGATGCAATATTTAAGGGTTTGATCACATATGTATCTAGAATTTACCCTTTTTTCTCGACCAATACTCATAGATCCGATCACAACACGTTACGTATATGAATTTAATACAAATACATAGTGAACACGAATAAACATGAGCACAAAGAATACCCGATACACACGATAAAGTACATGTGGAAGGAGTATACGGAGTACACGATAAGGGATAACATCTCCTGACAGTAACCATATAGTACCAGTCCATGTAACAATGTGTCATAAATAATGTAAAATATTTCTAAATACTTGTATTATAAATATTATCAAATAATAGAAACTATCAAAGAATGTACTCGCCTGTGGTCCAGAGCTGATAATACCAATCTGTGTCTGGACTGGAGTCAAAGTAACATATATATGAAATTTTATGTCATTTGGTGTATTTGAGTAATAAACATGCTTAGATAAGCTAAAATATGGTTTTCTAGGTCAAGACTAGGTCCTTTTTAAGTGTTCTAGAACCAAACCTTACTATACTAGGTTATCTAAGTCAATACTAGTTAACACTAGGTTGTACAAAGCTATTTCTAGATTCCTAGGTCATACTAGTAGACATATATCATATATTATAAATACACTCATATGTTTACCCTCACATTGGTTCATGGTACCTTTGTATCCTATAAAAAACATGTATACTAATACCTTAACTTAACTCTCTCACTTAACCAATAATTAATAATAATTAGTTACCTATATCAAATACTCTAATACCCAAAACCCATATATTGGTATCTACCCTCACTTGGCATTATATATCCCTTGGTATCACATTACCTATACTCCACACCAACTTTGAACCTACCCTCTAACACAACTTCCCTTCATCACTATTAGGATACCCTCCTCAAGATACACTTGCACAACTATCTCACACCAAGCACCTGAACCCCACAACATACTGCCTGCACTTTACCACCCTCCTGATCATGTAGTTTTTAACCTCCCTTCCTATACTGTCTACACCTTATACTACAACTGCACACTAATACTGATACTCAGATCAGAGTACCCAATGATACCCATTTTAGTATAAACTCGAGGACTGTTGTCCAGGTTATGCAACAAGGTAGAACTATGAGAACAGACTTCCTATGCTTTGCTCTTATAATTGAGCAGTGCTTGTCTTCTCTGCAGTGCAAAAGACCCCCCAGATTTCTTGCTGAAATACCCCTGTGGCAGATCCGAGAGTGTCTCCTCCATTCTACTGCCCAAATTCTAAACAACCCAAGCTTGGCACCCCCTTTGCATCTTAACTGATACTTATCAACCACACACATATAAACTTACTGAACAAGAAATATGAGATACTGCTACTATTATTGCTATTAATTGATCTTAAGCCTATACTCCACTCCCCTTACTTATTTGATGCAACTACTACACCAAAGCCCGACCCCCATCTCCATAAGCTGTTACTTCTAGTGAGCACCCCTAATACTCCTGTTGCTATTGTTGTTGCAATCTCTACAAATTTCTGAACCCGACAACAACCCCCCCTTTACTTCACAAATATATCCACTCACACACACACATCATACCATAGTGCACAAAGCCCCAACTCTCCCTTCTCAATACTCTGAAACACTCAAGTTCCTGCACCCTTTCAGACACACATCAATCCATAGTGCATATATAAAATCCCCTACACTGATACACCTATAAATTATTCACAATCCTTAGCACAACTGTCACCCTACTAGCAGTGAACTGAATCCCACTTTCCCCCTATCCGATATTGATATCTCCACAAGCACACATTCCCCTTCAATCTCTTTACTACTGCTACTAAATCCCCACTTCTCTGTGTTCAGTGATCTGAACCAAATGCAAAACATCAGCTACAACAACACTCCAACCACACACATGGATACACCCCTCACAACACTCAACTCTGTACATAAATATACCATTCTCTTCACACATCTACTTTAATACTGTCATCCATGTACAAGGGCAACACACCCCTTACAACACTCAGCTAATACACTTGCTACTATACATATCTCACTGATCACAGTCAACCATAATATATGTGGACATACACAGATGTACTAGGACACTAATCTAACTAATACACTAAGTGCACTAACACACACTAACACATACACTAATGATGTATACAAATCTGAATATCTATACTATTATATACTACTAGGCCTTACACGAAATACTTGTGGTGCACAAGGGTGATACACTATGATACGCTTACAATACGCTCCCCGAACTTCACCAAACTCTACTGAAAGCCTACAAACATATCAGCTACACATATATGCAACTAATGCAACTAATCACAATGAAAATTGAAGAGTACTTATACAATCATGCACAAAACATCCAAAATAGAGCCCCGTATTATAACGTATCACACCGTATCGTGATACGGCCTACTCATATCCAATTGTGGACACGTAGCTAGTCCCACAACTCCGATCTAAGTCTAATTAGATCTAATTGGTCTTATGACCCACACTTGATGTATCAATCTCATAATTTCCCCTAATTGGACATAAATCACCATGTAACATTCACAATACGACTCATATGGACCTAATTCTTGATTCTATAGGTATACCTAAGCCAAAGAATGATTTATAATGGTTAAATGCATAAATTAGAGCCTAATTTAACGGTCGAATTTAGAATTTACCTATTGGGAGATAGATTTTTAATGGAAAGCTCAATGGACACAATTATGACACGATCTTCATGCTAATTCCACTTATTCAAGTGCTCCTTGCAAATCCAAGTTCCAATGCTCTTCAATTGATGAAAATTAGAGGGAATAAGAGAAAATAGGGGTCAATTGGTGGAGGAATGAAGTGAATTGGGATCTACTAAATTGGGGATCTAAAATTGAATGAACAAATGAAGAGGAGAGAGAGAAAAGGCCTTTATGTGGCCGCCCCCCCCCCCCCCCCCTTAGCCCCTCCTCCAAGCAACATACAAAGTTCAATATGCCCCTACTTGCTAGTTATGAAAAATAATTAAGGGCGGGCTATATTGGAAAGCCTCTAAACTAATACGAATTTAGCTAATCTTCCTATTTAATTAAGGAATAGGTCTAATTAGGCTTAGTCCAAAGTTGGACTCAATGCGTCATGACTAAACTAATTTAGGTCCACTAGTGTCAAGTCCAAATAATGGCTAGTCCAATCTATAAACCAATAATTATATTAGTCATAATATATAACATGCACTTCTATATAAATAAATAAATAAATAAAATACAATATTTATAATAATAAAAAAATAATAAAATTATCTCTATTCTGGAAATGTGGTAGTTACTTCTTGTGGAGGGAGACTTCCGAGCGGAATAACACGAGGCGAAGGGCAGCTCCTCCTCTCGTAATTGCACATATTTTTTGGGACCCTGCTGGGTAGGTGCCTTTGCTTGCAGTCGTTGGAACGCCGACTGCCTGTTTGTTGGCACTATTGCTTTAGTACAACAGCAGTTGATGATGATGTTGGCCTAGGGTATCTTGGAGGGGATACCTCACATGCCATGGTTGCTTTTCTCGTTTTGCCCTTATGGTTGATCACGTTGCGCAAATCAAGCGAGGGCTAGTCCACTGTTATACCCTTGTTATAAGCCCGGTTAGACCGAGTACATGGGTGAATATGTGTTGTCTTTGCTCCCTGTCCTGGGTTTCGTACAAGAACTCTCCCAAAGTCACAGATGGAAGACTTTTGAGACTGACTCTATCCGTTTGCCATTACAGGCCGGACACATGGGTCGGTCTCGTATAACTTCCCGTCAGGGGCTCGCGCAACAGCTAACAGAGTGTGTTGACGGCCGACCGTCTAAGCAGTTGCTTTAGTTTGGCTAGCTCGCACTGTCTTGGAATCCTTTGATCTAGCATGCAACAATGCATAGTATGAAGAGTCCAAGTTCACATCCTACCCTTTCTCACCAAGATGAATGGAGTCAGCGTTGTGAGAGATTCGGTCGAAGATAGAGTTTTTGCTACTGTGTTGGCCGCATGTGGTCATTTTCCTGCGGCTATCGATCGGTGTCGCATGTAGAATTTTGCCTGCGGTTGTAGACTTATGCGGCTTCTGCTATTTTTGCATGAAGCTTATCTCAGCAACCGAACTTATGACATCATAGTATTTTCCTCTGCCAGAGTTTGGTTGCTGAGCTCCTTTCCCGACTGCCGCTTGAACAAAGCCTATCTGGGTGGACGAATGATGTGCGTCTACGGCAACATGGAGAGTAGTGGGGTGCACATGCTCCATAGTTGGGTGAGACGCAGCGACCTTCGCTACCCATGTCCTGCGGGTCTTATTAGGCTTTGCTTGCCTTGGAAAAGGACTCGCACTGTCCCCGGAGAGCTTGTTCTCGAATATTTGCTGGTCGAAGTTAACCACCAACATCCTTTGGGTCGAGCATAGCTTGGCCGCACCGGACTGCGTTACTATCTTCTTATCAAAGGAGAAGTTGGACCCAAGTAAATTCGCCATTTTGTTCGCCATCACAAGTTTTGGACGTTGAAATAACAAACAAAGAAGTACAAAGAGATCATAGACAAAAAATCTAAGTACAATATTTTGATGTGGGTAGTGACGATGGACAAAGAGCTCTGTGACGGCTCCTTTACTCCGTTGACGGTCCGATGTAAAAATGAGGATGCTCTCCTTTCTTCTCCCTCCTGAGCTTGTGTGCATGTATGTAGCTGGCCGGAGGATTTGTAGGGTATACTACCCTTGCTATTTATAGTCGTCGTGCTGACAGACTATCGATGCCGCATATGGCTCTGTTTGGTGGCCGTATAGGGCTCTATTTGGTGGTCGCATAGGGCCCCTTCAACAGAATGGGACTGTAATCGCAGTCGCATACTGTGAATAGGCTGCCAAGTCGTCTCAGTTAGGATATGTTGTTGAAGAGATCTCGGGACTGTTGCGTGCGTGACTTGGTCAACTAGACACTTAGTCAACACTGAATGTGCGAGAAATCATCTACGGTTGTAACAAAAAAAAATTTCTGTGAGTCGAGAGCTGGATAACATCTTGGCTGCATATTATCGTGGCCGCATAGGTGCTCTCATTTGACCTTGTTCGTCGGGATGCTCTGGCCGCATGATGATGAGGCTGCTTGCAAACTCTCGTCTGGCCTTGGTCGAATGGACACTTTGGCCGCATGGCGTTATGGCCGCATGCTGCATGGCGTTGTGGCCGCATGCAAATTCTCATATGGCCTTGGTCGAATAGACATTTTAGCCGCATGACGTTGTTGTCGCTTGCAAGCTCTCATCGAAATTTGGTCGAATGGACACTTAAGCTGCATTATGACGAGGTCGCATAGGGAGTAGCAGCATAAGAGAGAACACGTGGCATGGCACATCTGGCGAGGTCATTAATGCACTGATGTGACTTTTTATCTTTTCTTGAGCCGTCTTTTCACGAATCTTGACGCGTCGATATGATGAGTGATGTGTCAGAGTCTGACAGTCATCGACTGCTGTGTCAGAGATTTTTATGCGGCCTTTCTGTTTTGCGATCGTTCATGTCACATAGAGTATGCTATGCGGCTCCTTGGTCTTTTGTTTGACCAGGCCGCATGTAGCTTCTCTGCGACTTGTTTGTTCAGGCTGCATGTGACGTCTCCTCGGTTTGGTTGTTCAGGCCGTATGTGGCCTCTCTGCGGTTTGGTTGCTTTTTTTGAGGCGACATAACCTTTATGCCACATGTATTTTTTTTTCATGCTTCTACAGCGTCCCCTCAGATTTTGGGTTTATTTTTTATATATATTTTTTCTAAGTGTAGATCATGAGAACTATGTATATATGGGAGTTTGGTATCTCTATATAAAAAAAAGGTCGCATAGTTTCCTATGACTTTTCAACTGTTATTAAATTTCAAAGAATTTTGGAAAGATTTATTTTTTCTTGCACACATGTAACTTTCTCTCTCTTTAGTTCACACTCGGAAGAAAAAACTTGTTTTGTTAATTTGCAAATTGTCATTGTTATTCATCTTCTTCATCATCAAAGTCTCTCTTTCTCTCTTCTCACACGCACAAACAAATATATATATATATATATATATATATATATATATATATATATATATATATATATTGTAGAAGGTAAATTTTATTCTAATTCGACGACCTACAAATACAGTCCGAAAATTACAACCAGATCCGAAGTGGTTGTCACGGTCCGAATACCTCCTGCACTAGCACCACAACTCCACCCGCACCCAACCCAAATCACTCCCGGCTGCTCCACATATTAATTAATTTTTCAATAAAAATTAATATGCCACTCCGGTTGCTCGAACTAGGAACCCCAAGAGGGATAAGCTTCACTCTCCTCATGTGGTCTGCTAGAATCTTGAAATATTATAAACTAATATTTATAACTTTAAGATGTGTAACAAAGTCCGATTCAAACACAAATAGATCCACTTAAACTGATATTTGTAACTTTATGACATGTTTTTAATATATAAATATTTTAAAATTATAAATATATTTATTATTATTTTTAATAAAAAGTGTTGCGTCTTCTAGATAAATATTCTGAGTACGTCACTGATCGGATGTACCAAGGTGCATGGCATTGAAACAATTAACATATAATCTTTTTTTTTTTTCTCAGACAAGTCTCACATGAAAAATCATCCCAACAAGGATTTTGATGGCACTGAAAAAGGAAGAGATGATTGTAACTCCTTTTTGCTGTAGCTTCTTATCCGTTTCCACAATATGAGAATCTATCTACACTGTCCGTATCAGCTTTAATTTGATGGAGGGGAATAAGCCTCATGTGTCCAAATCTTGCTTATGCAATATATATCTGCCAAATGTACATGGTGACATGCCATATCCAAATATTTGAGGATTCAGCCTATGTTGCATGGATACATTAATTGTGAGCCTGGTGCACAAACTTTTACCATCATGTGCAATCTAATCTGCATGATGTGGCAATCTGATCTTCTATCCATCTCTCTGCCGTCCCAAGTGACGGACATCATCGTCATCGATCATCATCTAGGCCTTCTTTACTATGGAGCACAAAAATAATCCATAAAGAATTTTACAAAGTTTTATAATCGACTATTGACCAGATGTCGATTTTCTATATGTTGGTACCATATTTCTAATTAAGATAGTTATGAGCATAAAAACGCCGCATCTCAAAATCTAGACGGTCAGTTGATATTGTTTAAACTTTGTGCTGTTAGTAGATCTATTCTCAAGGGGAACACTTGGCTATCCATCTATTCTCTAGGGGAACACTTGGCTATCCATGTTTGTAGGAAATGTGGTTATGCTTTGTTATGCTTATAAAAGCAAATGAATAAATGTAGAAACGTACAACTGAGCTAATAAAATCCTCTCTCCTTTTGTGTGCTGGTTCATCTTTCTGTCATATTCTTTTACGTAGTTTGCACAGAGACTATCAAGTGGTATCAGAGCCATGTCGTCTGATGCGGACGGGAATTCACTCACACCTCCATCAGTGTCAGCATCGAGTCCAGTGAGCGGCTCGAGCGTGGTAGGCACCCTGGTGATCCCGAAGGTGTTTCAGGAGTCCGGCGGGACGCAGTATCCGCAACTCACACGTGCAAACTACGATGAATGGGCCCTGGTGATGCAGTGTATGCTGGAGGCAAGAGGTCTCTGGGCGGCGGTGCACACCGGGACGACGGAGCAGGAGCTGGATAGGAAAGCGATGGAGGCTCTCCTACGTTCTGTCCCGCCAGCGATGATCTCATCACTGGCGATCAAGGCAACGACGCGGGAGGCATGACAGTCTACGAAGACGGTGCACGTCAGCAGCAATCGCGTCAAGAAAGTGAAGGCGTAGTCGCTGCGCAAACAGTACGAACAACTGGCATTCTGGGACGGTAAGGGCGTGGTCTCTTTCGCCATGCGTCTCACTACTCTGTCGAGCGCTCTCGCCGCACTCGGCGACACGATCACCTTAAGATGCTGGTGGAGGTTCCCAAGAAGTACAGCCAGATCGCCCTGGCTATCGAGACCCTTTTGGATCTCGATGAACTCACAATTGAGGATCTAATGGGGAGGCTTAAGCAGCGGAGATCAGGGACGAGATCGAGAGTGATAATACCTCGGGCGGTAAGTTACTGCTTACAGAGGAGGAGTGGGCTGCTCGTAAGAAATAGCAGAGAGGTGGCTCGTCTAGCAGGGGCGCCGGAAACGGCGGCCAGAAGAAGAAGTAGCGCGTCCCGGAGAGGGACTTGGGAGCGCGCGATCCTAAGCCGAGTGACGAAAGGAGCGGCTCCGGTGCAACTCGCGACGAAAAGTGTCATTATTGCGGAAAACTGGGCCACTGGGCTCGTGAATGCCGTAAGAAGAATAAGGACGAGGCCCTTTTGGCGCAGGTGGAGGAGGACGAACCGGCGCTTCTGATGGCGCAGGTGTGCACAATCGCCGAGACGCTCGACACCCACGCCGAGGTGACCGAGCAAGTGATGCTCAACGAGGAGTGTACCATAGTAAAGCTTGGGGAGCGGGAGGACACCGACAATGTGACCTGGTACTGCGACACGGGAGCGTCTAACCACATGACGGGCGTGCGGGCAGTCTTCTCCGAGCTCGACACCGGCGTGCGGGGCAGCGTCAAATTTGGCGATGGCTCCGTCGTTGACATCCAAGGCCGGGGCACGGTGGTGTAAATGGGCCAAGGAAGAGAACATCGAGCCCTCACCAACGTCTACTACATTCCCCGGTTGCGTAGCAACATCATTAGCATCGGGCAATTGGACGAGACCGGCTGCTCCACGCTAATCGAGGATGGAATGCTTTGAATCCGCGACAAACAGTGCCGCCTCCTTGCTAAGGTATCACGCACTTCAAATCGTCTATATATCCTTCCATTGCGGATCGCACAGCCGGTATGCCTTACGGCACAGTGCTCGGACATGGCGTGGCATTGGCATGCGCGCTACGACCATCTACACTTCGACGCCCTTCGTCGCCTGAGCAGGGAAAAAATGGTAGGCGACCTTTCGTACATTGATCAATTCGATCAGTTGTGCGACAGCTGTCTGGCCGGGAAGCAGCGACGCACTTCATTTCCACGGCACGCCAACTATAGCGCCACCGACCCTCTCGACTTGGTGCATGCGGACTTGTGTGGTCCCATCTCACCGGCGACACCTGGCGGAAAGCGCTACTTCCTTCTCCTCATCGACGACTACAGCAGGTTCATGTGGATCAAGCTGCTGAGATCCAAGGACGAGGTGAGCGAGGCGATCAAACGCATTCAGGTTGCGGCGGAGGTCGAGTCAAAGTGCAAGCTTCGTGTACTACGCACAGACCGTGGCGGCGAGTTCACGTCGAACGATTTCAACGACTACTGCGAGCGCCACGGTATCAAGCGCCACCTCATCGCGCCTTACTCGCCTCAGCAAAACGGCATCGTCGAGCGCCGGAACCAGACTGTGGTAGCTATGGCCCAAAGCTTGCTCAAGGAGAAGAGCATGCCGGCGGCATTCTGGGGCGAGGCGATGATCACGACGGTGTACCTGCTAAACATGGCGCCAACAGCCGCAGTGAAGGGAAAGACGCTATATGAGGCGTGGCATGATAAGCGCCCCGATGTAAGTTTCTTACGTACTTTCGGTTGCATTGCTCATGTGAAGATGGTGCAGCCAAATTTGAAGAAACTTGACGATCGGAGCAAGTAAATGGTGTTTATTGGCTACGAGGCGGGGTCCAAGGCTTACAGGGCCTACGATCCAGTCGGTCGTCGCTTGTATGTCACCCGCGACATCATCTTTGACTAGGCGGGGCAGTGGGACTGGACGCACACCGACATCGATGCCAGCCTCATCAGGATCGGCGAGGCATTCACTGTTGAATTTTTCCACGAGCTTATTTCCGGCACGTTCATTTCGGCCCGGGAACGGAGGTCCATCGCCAGAGGCTGTGGGCGCAGCCACACCCGCATCGACGCAGACGCTGCCTCCACCCGAGCAGGCGGGAGCCGGTCACGCGTCCCCACCATCGGCCGTGACGTCCGCTCGTACAACCGCGACATCAGCCGCGACGACGCCAGCGGTTTCGACGCCTGAGACGACGGGTACGGCTCTGATCCGATTCGTCTCACCGCCGTCAGGAGCGACGCCCGATCCGCCAAACGAACTGTCGTGCCGATACCGCTATCTGTAAGACATCTATGAAGTTGAGTCGGTGCACCACCACGACTCTGAGTACCTCCTCCTCGCAATGGATGACGAACCCTCTGTTTTTTCAGAAGCGGAGCAACACGAGTGCTGGCGCCGAGCGATGCTGGATGAACTCGCATCCATTGAGGAGAACAATACCTGGCGGCTCGTGGACCTGCCCGCTGGTCACCGCCCCATTGGACTCAAATGGGTCTACAAGGCGAAGAAGGATGAGCCCGGCGTCGTCATCAAGCACAAGGCCCGGCTCGTCGTGAAGGGGTATGTGTAGAGGCACGGGATCGACTACAATGAGGTTTTTGCGCCAGTAGCCAGACTTGAGTCCGTCAGGTTGCTATTGGCGTTTGCCGGTCATGCAGGTTGGGTTGTCCATCACATGGATGTGAAAATGACGTTCTTGAACGGGAAGCTCGACGAAGAGGTCTACGTCACGCAGCCACCCGGTTTTACATCCGCCGGCGAGGAGCAGAAAGTTTTTCGCCTACACAAGGCACTCTACGGCCTTAAGCAAGTGCCGAGGGCCTGGAACACGAAGCTGGACAAGTGCATGTCTACACTCAGATTCAGCCAGAGTCCCTCGGAGCACGCCATCTACGTGAGTGGCCATGGCGAGGCAAGGCTGCTCGTGGGTGTCTACGTCAACGACCTCATCATCACGGTAACCAATGCGGGCGAGATTGACAAGTTCAAGCGCGAGATGAGCAGCTCATTTAAGATGAGCGACCTCGGCTTGCTTTCTTTCTACCTTGGCATCAATGTACAACAGAACACAGACGTTATCACAGTGAACCAGTCTGCGTACGCAGCCAAGATACTGGAGAAGAGTGGCATGGGCGACTGCAACCCCTGCCATATATCTATGGAGCCACGTTTGAAACTCAGCAAGGATAGTGCTGCACAGCCGGCAGCTGCCACGGAGTACCGGAGCATAGTAGGAAGCTTGCGGTACCTGATGCACACCCGGCCGTACTTGTCATTCGCAGTCGTGTATGTGAGCCGCTTCATGGAGAAGCCGACGACTGAGCACCTAGCGGCGGTCAAACACATACTCCGGTACGTTGCTGGTACGCGGGGTTACGGCTGCCGCTACGAACGAGGAACAGAGGAGGCCCTGCTGGTCGGCTACTGCGACATCGACATGGCCGGGGATGTTGACGACCGCAAGAGCACGACATGCGTACTATTCTTCCTCGGTAACAGCGCTATCAGTTGGCAATCACAGAAGCAGAAGGTGGTGGCACTGTCATCCTGCGAAGCCGAGTATGTCGCAGCAACCACTGCCGCCTGCCAAGGCATCTGGCTCGCACAGCTGCTGGCGGACATGAAGGACGACGATATCAGATGTGTAAAGCTGCGCCATCGACAACAAATCAGCAATCTCCCTCAGCAAAAATTCGGTGTTTCATGATCGCAGCAAACACATCAAGACGAGGTACAACTTCATTCGTGACTGCATCAAGGACGGGACAACTGAGGTAGAGTATGTCCGAACAGATGAGCAGCTCGCCGACATACTGACCAAGGCCCTGGGCCCGGTCAGGTTCCAGGAGCTTCGCTCCAAGATCGGGATGATCGTCATCAAGTAATCGCAAAAGCTTAGGGAGCGATTATTGTTTAAACTTTGTGCTGTTAGTAGACATATTCTCAAGGCGAACACTTGGCTATCCACATATTCTCTAGGGGAACACTTGGCTATTCATGTTTGTAGGAAATGTGGTTATGCTTTGTTATGCTTATAAAAGCAAATGAATAAATGTAGAAACGTACAACTGAGCTAATAAAATCCTCTCTCCCTTTGTGTGCTGGTTCGTTCATCTTCCTGTCATATTCTTTTACGTAGTTTGCACAGAGACTATCAGTTGATAGCTAGATTGGTAGACCTACCTTTTATATACTTAGTTTATGCTCATAAACTAAGGAGCACACTTAAAATTCGGCTTCCCAACTATTAAGAGTGTAGATAAAGAGATAAGAATCATAAAACGTTACAATTGGCAACAAGGAATTCCAGTCATTCAACCACAAAGGACTGAAAAAATAAGCATAATCCCATGCCTGAAGTAACAAACGCTATCTGAAATGTATATAGGGGTAAAGAGTGGAATCTGAATCCTCCTTACCAACATCTAGAAGAAAAAAACAAAAAGAAAAAATAGCAAAAAATCTTACTAAGAAGGCGCCATTTGGCACTATGCTTAATGTTTGACAGTTGCATCCCCATACGAGGTTCTAAGTCTCAGAAATGCTCTCTCAATTAACTTTAGGCTAGAATTATGCATGTACATCTCGGCACTCCTCATACCTGGTAATATTGATCCTAATTCTCAGATCGACCATGTATTAGTGGGAGCATCTAATTTGTAGCTTAAAATGATATATGAGTAGAAAAAAGAGATAATAAAGTTAACTTTGGATAACCAACAAGCTATAGCTATATGCTGTTGGAAATAATTTAATTATTTAATTATTGAATGAATATTTTAATGGTTGTGTCTCTTTGAAATAAAATATTGTGTCCATTCATTTGTGTCTCTTCATCATTTATAAAAGAGTCATGTATTCAAGCAATTAATTCATTCATTCATACACTCAAGCATCAAGTCCAAGAGAGAGAGAGAACCATCATTGCTTTTTCAGTTCCTATGGTGTGAAGTGCTCCTACCAGAGGAGTAGTACCGTTGTATCCTGGGAGACTAACGCCGTTAAACCGTAAGCACCTGTGCGGGACGAATATTGTCTTAAGGACATTGAACCAAGTTCAAGTCTCGATCTTGGTTAGATCGTTTATTTACAGTTTGTTTATTTACAGTTATTTGTATTTCTGATTATATATGCAATACAGAGTATATTTTTCTCACATATGCATCCCAATGGAAGAAGGACTATGCTACCGGAGGAGTAGTACCATTTGTATGACTGTCCGGATGGCCGTCACGTGACAGAAACGTCGCGTTGCAGCTGTTCATTGGGGGGAGAGGTGCGACCAGATGTGGCCCACATAGCAAGGGGAGAGAGGGTTGTAAGCATTTGGTAGTAAACTTAGCATTATTGATGGAAGAAATATTCCCTACTAAAGCCTATCCTTGTCTACTTGCATCAATCCCTCGTCACAGTCAAGCAATCATCAGAATTAAATTCCCTTTTTTCCAATATATTCACCATACAAAAAATGCCAGCATGTTGCAATAACATTTAATTCCCGGCTATATAAGCAAGTTGCTATTGCTCAATCTCCACACAGAACAAGCCAATACATTCTCAGGTGCTACTTCTAGTCTGTCTTCAATTTAGATATGGATAGCGTGATGAGGCTGGCTTCGCAGAGGGCGGTGGTGATCTTCACCGTCAGCTCCTGCTGCATGTGCCACACTATCAAGAGGCTCTTGGGCGAGCTCGGTGTCAACCCCGCCGTCCACGAGCTCGACCAGGAGCCCCTGGGGCGAGATATGGAGAAGGCGCTGGTCAAGCTTCTGGGCCGGAAGCCGCCCGTTCCGGCTGTATTCATCGACGGGAAGCTGGTCGGGTCCACCGACAAGATCATGTCGCTTCACCTCGGAGGCAAACTAGTCCCACTCCTCAAAAGTGCCGGCGCTCTCTGGCTCTAGCTATATATGTCGAGTGATTATATAGACTCAGTGTTATCTTTTCCTATCGTGCCAATAATTTTGCCAGCAATGTATCGAGAGTTGAAACTATATAGAGCTAACTGTGATGGATTACTGTTTAGATTCCGGTATATGACTATGAAACGCGAAATATTGTTCTCGTACCTCTTTTGGTGCAAATTCTCGATTTTGAGACGTTATAAGTTTGGGATGAAGTGATATGATCTGACTCGGAGCAAACATGTAGAATCTTGGTAGGAATGAGTGCACGAATGTGATACTTGATAGTGTAAGAAAAAGTTGACATATTTAGCAAAAAGAAAAAGAAAGCACTGGTGAGGAATTTAATAGATTGTTAAAACTTTTAAACGGAAACTTGCTCCAAAGCACTATAAATAACTTGATCAAGACAGTTTTCTTTCTAATATCCGTATGTGGTGTTGTAGTTCACATCAAAACTCTAGAATTTTGGTGAGGACTGAGCTAATATGTTTATAGTGCCTATTTCTGGGCTGAGAGCTGAGTTTACATAGCAACGTGATTTTTTTTTTTTTTTTTTTTTTTTTTATGCTTAAATGTGTGCTAGACCAAGCCTTCAATCTAGTTTGCTTTGACACCCTGTTAATGCCCCGACCGTAGAAACTCGAGAGTTATGGTGAGAGGTGAGATTACAAGTTTTTACATTATTCCAGAAGTAAGCTTCTTGATGACTACTGCACACTAGCAATGGGCCAATGGCCATACTCTATACATATATAGATTAACAACTTTTTGATTTTGTGAAAGTCTCTTAGTAAATATCTTCATATTGGTCCCCAGTCTCACATATATTGAAAGGCTACTGTTATAAAGTCTCCCCGATTTATACCGGGACAATTAGAGGATTTGTTGTTTTGCTATAGGTCTCAATATTTACAAAAAGTGAGACGGCATGAAAGATGATAGAAAACAAGATTACAGACTCCAACGAGACTCAAACAAACAAAATCTGCCCGGTTATGGTTCCTCTTATTTTCTCATGTACATGTCAAGTTTGTTTGAATCTCTTATTTCCCATAATAATACTAATGTCTATTGGAGAGAGAGAGGTGAGGTCGGATGTAGTCCACATAGCAGAAGGAAGTGAGGGTTGTAAGAAGTTTGTAAGCATTTGGTAGTAAACTTAGCACTATTCGTCAATAATAGTACTAGAAGGTCTTTCGAGCTTCAACTAGGACACAACTGGTGATTAAATACCTGATGGTTATGCTTATAGTTAGTCTTAATTAAATTGATCAAAATGCACCAACAGTTATTTTTCTTCTTCTTTTCCTTACAATTACTTGGTAAATGGTCTAACTAGAGCAAGGATATTTCATAATTTATATTGAGCTTAGTGAAACTATATATGAAAGCTTAATATGAAGAAATAGTTCTTAATATGAAGAAATAGAAGAATCTTAATAAGATTATTCTATTTTATCTTTTGTCATTTTACTTAGCATAAACAATCTTATAGAATATAGAAATAAAGACTAATAAAAATTTATTTTATTAAGTGTGAAGGTAAATGAGAGAAGGATCAAAATCACACACCATGATGAATAGTCTTTCTATTCCGACCGAGCAGATACCGAACGATTTCTCAAAGAGACGTTTTGATATTATGCACGATCTTCTTAATTGGTATAACCATACAAACGAGCCGTGCTCCATAAACTATCAAATTCGACCAATTAAGCAAGTTTGTATCACTACTCAAATTCCACGATTTCTCGTACAACTCAAATCCAATCAGCCGATTCAATCCAAGAAGCCAACAAAATGACTCCGCTCGGAAGCAGGACATCACACCGATCACATAGATATTTGAATGATTTCTCTGCATGAATGCAAATTCAGTCAGGTCTTTCGAGCTAACAAACCAGTATAATGTACGTACCTCTCGGAGTGAGACATTACAATTGTGCCGTTCAGTGCTAGTTCAACGAGCTGTTCAGCATGCGTTCAGCGGGAAGCATCGCTCCAGCAGCACTGCCAGAACTCTCGATGAACCATGGTTTTAGCGTGGGAGCTTCTCCTGCTAAACCTTTGTTCCAGCGTGGAGGCATCTCACGCTAGACCTTGATTCCAGTGTGCAGTCTATTTCCGCCGAACATTGACGAAACTATCCACTTAGTGGATGTTTACTGTTGCACTGTCCGCTTAGTGGAGAGTTATTCTCCAGATTAATTGTCCATTATAGATAGTAGTAACTGCTAGGGGGGCTTGCCCCCTGTATATTCTTTAGTCTTTTGCTTTTATAGTTGGACTTGAGAATATATGATACGGGAGGAGAGATAACACTAGTATTCAGAAGCTACGAAGTACTGTCCGTACGAAGCCCATTCTGAAGATGACAAATGAGCGTTTCAGAAGTTCTAACTCTTTGAACTTGCTGGTTCTGTGGAACAAATTGACGAAGATTGTCGAATCTTGATTTGAACAACGATGATCTTCATCACTCTCGCAAGAGTTTTATCTCGTGTTTCTTCTATTTAATTCTTTTTTGTTGCAGTTTTTTTTAATGTCTTGCATTTTCAGCATTCTTCTTTTTATTAGTTGTTGTGATCTTCGATTTTATTTGTAATTTGTAGAATTTTCTGTAACAATTGGATGATGGTTCTAGCAGAATCAACCGGCATGCACTTGCACCCTGCAAGGGACCGCGAAAGCAACATGTAATCCATCCACAGAGAAATGCAGCGCCCAAAGCCATGGTCGGAAGGATTCCTACCCATGAAAAATAGTTTTCATTAGGTGGCATCCTCCGTACATAGTGTGTGCATACACACATCTCTATGCAATCTAACGATTGAAAATGAATCGAATACGTCGCGTCTGGTCCATACAATAATTTTTCCACAGCTTGCTAGCTAGGCCACCACAAATGAAACCATATCTATATATACATTTCTGCACCTCTCTTTAATTTCCCCTTTCTTATCCATTCTGGGAATCTGCAGAACTCACTAGTAATTAAAGCGACGATCGAATCAGCTTCCGGTGGGAGGGACCAATGACGCCCAATCGGTCCGCATCATCACGCGCTAGATGCACGCACACGCATATATATCTTCTCGTGTCGATGGCGCACGGTGCAGTGATCAGCGTGATGATGCATGCTAGGAGGATGCCACGTGCACTGCAATGCTGCGCACCGACCTCGCATCATCGATCGAGACACGTAAGTTTATCATGTTATCCTTCGCTTCGATTCGACAGACAAAGTTTGACATTCCCTCTCCACTCTCGCTCGCTCGCACCATTGGCAGGCAAGCAGGCATCAATCTTAATTAGAAGATTCAAACATATATAATGCCGAATACTAACATGCACTAATGAGACAGGCATGCAGCAGATTAGGCCTATTCTACTGATAACATGCCAAATCTATGTAATATTCCCAGCTCTACTGCATGCAACACTTGTACAGGTCTCTATCAAACCAATCATCATCATCATCATCAGTGGTGCATCCATCTTCTCCAATGCACATACCTTATTGTACAAGTGTGTACGTAGTAACCAAAGGGTTTTCTGACCCGCTTTTAAATTTTGCACAGAAAGAAAGAAAAAAACTCACAAGAATATACATAATTGATAAACGTGATTCACTTCTCAAAAGCTCTGCAAACGAAATTTCTACTATATTCTGAAGATAATAACTACATAATTAATTTTCATCCTAATTCTCGGTTTATAGGCATAGCATATTTGGAGGACTTAATTACAGGTGCCCTTTGTACAAGGAGGCTACCGTCCTCCTGCGACCCTCTGTCGACCTTATAACGAAGGTCGATTCGCGATCAGCGGACTAACGGCCCAGTCACTTACGCAATGAAACTGGAGGGGGTCCAACCAGCAAGCCTCCCTCCACATAACCTAACAATAATTACGCGATATCAAAAGTAATAAGATATCATGTAAAAAAAACTTATATTTTTGAGCAACCCATAAATGCAAAAAATCTGCGTTTATGTGTTAGCTCTCAAGCAAAAAGAAAAAAAAAAAGAGAAGAAAAAAAAACCCATAAAAATAAAAACTTTCATAGATTGTAATAATTTAGCATAAATATTGGATATCTTAATATGGCCGATTTTGCTTTTTCGTTGTTTTAAAAATTGTTTGGTAATAATAACTTACTAAATAAAAAATTTCAAAAATCAGTTTAATTTTGTGATAAGTTTAAGGTAACTAAAAGATTGCTGGGAAAAGATGTTCATGGACATTTTGGTCACTGAGCACAATAATATCCACCTTGCAATATTGCCAACGGATACCTTTTCCCCGGCTATATAAGTCAGTTGTTGGTAGCTTAAAACTCCAACAACAACAACAACAATATCCACTCCCCAATCCTTTCCTTTGCTCTCAACACCATTCTCAGCTCAGCTCTTACTCTCGCTAGCTTTAATTTCTTTGCATAATTAATCAAATCTTCGATCGATCGATCGAGTCGAGATGGAGAGAGTGATGAGGCTGGCCTCGCGGAGGGCGGTGGTGATCTTCACCGTCAGCTCCTGCTGCATGTGCCACACCGTGAAGAGGCTCTTCTCCGAGCTCGGCGTCAGCCCCGACGTCCACGAGCTCGACGAGGAAGCCATGGGGAGGGAGATGGAGAAGGCGCTCGTCAAGCTTCTCGGCCGGAAGCCGCCCGTGCCGGCCGTCTTCATCGACGGCAAGCTCATCGGCTCTACCGATAAGATCATGTCCCTTCACCTTGGAGGAAAACTAGTACCACTCCTCAAGGAAGCCGGCGCACTCTGGCTCTAGACGTACGTCCGGATTTATACGTGCTACATGCATGCAAAAAATCAAGGTTGCAGTGAGCGTAGAAATAAATTACGTGAGTTTTTTTTTTTTTTTTGTAATTATATATGTATTAGTGTGGTATTGGACTGTACGTACATGAATAATAAGAATTGAAGTTAATAGAATATTGATTAGCTATAGTACTTCTGATTGAGCAATTGTCCAATTTCTTAATAATTAAATAATAATAATAATAATAATAATAATAATAATAATAATAATAAATTCTTGATTATTATCGAAAATAATGTGTATATATATTGTCATGGCCTCGCCAAGATAATACGAGAGCTACGCAATTAAGTGATCATGTCAACTATATCAAATAACACGAGCTGGGATTATAGTTTATTATTATTATTATTATTATTATTATTATTATTTTTATTTAATGAACGATGGAAGCAGGACATCGAGTTCAAAAAAGACTACGATGCAACATAAAATTTTCGAACATTTACGTTGGACAATAAAAAAAAAGACAATCATACTATAAAATATTAAAATGTATTATTCATGTACCAAGTTACCAACGGAAAAAAGAAAGAAGTTTGCAAACCTTCGAGCAATTTGTGGCCCACTTGATTCTATCTAATTTTGAAGGAAAAATATGTCTCTCGATCACAAGGTCAGCTTCTCCACCACCAGCTTGTTTATTATCTCATCGTTGTCAGGAACGAAACTATGATTCTGAATTGGGATATGCTAAGTTAGGTTGGAATAGAATGACTATGAATAAACTCATATAAAAAAATAAACATAAAAAATATATATACAAAAAAAAAAAAAAAAATCTGGGGAGAGACTGGAGCCCACTCCAGCTCTAAGGTGGCTCCGCCCTGATGTTGCAGCATCCTTCCATGGTCATAAACCTCCTTCCTCGTGCAGAGGTTTCTTTTTTCCCTACCCATCATTGATCATCGGCGGTCGGTGGACTAGGCAAACCTATTTTCTTCGACTTGGTCTTCTCATTCAGGTTTAACATACTTTGGTTCAAATTCAAAACAAACTTATGTTGGTTTTGTTAGTCCTGAAGTCAGAGCAAAGAAGAAGAGGTAGCCACAAAGTAGAGACTAATATAAAAGTTCGTCTCTATCAACTCCAAAAGAGAAGTTAGTGCACTGAGATTCACACAAGAGTTTCTTTACAGTGACACGCAACCTCCAAGAAGCACTAAACCACGAACAGTTTATAAACTGACTAAACAAAGAAAAATGAAAATACAATAATAAGCAGAAAAATATTCTTCTCTTTACATTTGTAGACGTTACATTGAGAAAGAACGAAAACAAAAAGAGAAATACAAAGAAAGGAACTCCTTGCTGGGGTGATCAAAACTACCGGTGCTTAAGGCAAGATTCGCCCTACACGACGATCTGCCCCCAGGATCGAGCAATTTCACACAAGAACTTCTGGAACGCTCTAAGTCACCTTCGGTATCACTCGAAAAAATACTATGTGGAAGGCGTGCTCGGGTGGCCGCATACGCTCTGGTGCTCTCGGACTTTCCAACTAACGAAATAAAAGAGAAGTTCCTTTATATATAGAGAAAAACAACACCAATGCGGCCTAAGAAATCTCAGGCCACATATGCGCCAACCGAACAGAAATTAAGTCGCATGCGTAGCCGTAGCCGCATGTGTCACCGCCACCGCCGGTCATGTTGCACAGGACAGCGTCGCAAAACGCCGTCAAGCGCCGAAAGCAGCAGCCACTGTGCACACACTACCATAATAAGGCAAATTAATGATGCAAAAAAGAGTCATAAAATGGCTAAATTATGTCGTTAATACGAAGTAACAACTTATTTAGCGATGTTTTAATTTTGTCGCAAAAAATCTAGTCGCTAATCAAAACAACGTCGAAAAATGTCGCTGTCGCGACATAATTTAGTGACGTTACAAAGTTGCAAGAATGACGACTCTTAGCGTCGCAGTTCACCAAATTTGTGACATATTATTTTAGTCGGTAATTGTCGTTAAATTTAGCGATAACTTGCGACATAATCAGCAATGAAAAGCTGACATGGCCAAAATTGCCATGTCAACAATATTTAGCGATGTTTAGTGATGATCAACGACGTAAAATAAATTATTTGACAGTTTAGCGATGTCATTAGCTACTCCTATAGACGTCACTAAACGTCGTTGAACGTCGCTAAGATTGAAAAATAAAAAATAAAAATAAATGAATGCCTGCAATATCACAGTATAACATGCATGCAGTATGATTATATTTCAAATAAATAGACAGACCCAGAGCAACACTCCATTGAATTCCCTCGGTTTGTGACCCCTTCGTGGAACAAACAACCCCGGTACGTACAATCACACAACTACAATGATGAAATAAATCAATAAAAAGCTCTAAGGCCCAAATCTAGTCACACAATATCTGGTCAGACAATATCTGGTCACACAATAAAAATATACAAATAAGTCACACAATAAAAGTGTACAAATAATAAGTACAAACTCCCATGAATGGGCCAATACACACATGCCGAAAAAAACTACTACTGATCAGGAGGAGGAGCCACATTGAATTTGAGATATTAGCGCATCAAACTGCTCCTGTATAAGCGTCACGGAACCCGATGCAGGAGTCGATGTAGATGACGATGCAGGCAGACCAAGAGGACGTTGTTGCTCCAACTCTGTTAGTCGAGCGTCGCAAGTATCCATGATAGATAATAACCTCCTAGTACTATGCTCTACTCGCTCGCCCATCTAAAGATGTGATGCCTTCATCCTTGATAGTGAAACGCCCACGGTCTCCACTCACTCGCTCATCTCAATATGTGACGCCTGCATCCTCGGTAGTATGGTGACCATGGTCAACTGCAACTCCTGCAGCGACGTCACGCTGCGCTCTGTCGACGAGGCCAGATCCCTCAGCTCCATGATGCTACGCTCTAGCGATTCAAAATGTACTATGAGCGTCGCTTCGTCCGTCTGCGGCTGCGGATGCTCCGTAATTGTCACTACCACATTTTCTAGGAAAGGGTATTCTGGTAATTTCCTATTTAAATAAATATTGTGCATGGTAAATAATTATTTGTTGTATTATTTAATTGTTGTTAGTTATTATTTAATTATTTTAGACTTATTTTAGTGGACCCAACTAGTTTAGTTTGGACCCATGGACCAACATGAATTAATTAGTTAGACTTGGCCCATTTAGAAAGTCCATAGTTAAGGAGATGGATTAAATTAATTAAATGATTAGACTAGAAGCTTCCTTCCTTAATTATTTCTTCATGAGAGGCCCCAAGGGGTACATTGGACATTTTACAATTGCTTGGGGGAGGGGCTATGGCCGGCCTATTAAAGAGGGGGGGAAATTTCTCTCTCCTCCCATTTCATTCCAAATCTAGATCTAGAATTCTCCCACTACCAAATTCCCTCCATTCCCAATCCAATTCCCTACCAAATTCATTCCAAATTCTTCCCAATTCACCATTAGAGAAGAAGAAAGCAAGGATCTAGAAGAAGGAAGCAAGGATCTACAAAGAGGAGCAAGGATCTACAATTTGGAAGCAAGTTCATCTCAATTGGAGGTTTCATTGGGAATCCATCTCCCAATAGGTATAATTCGGATTTTCCCATTTAAATAGCTTCTAAATCTGAGATTTAATCATATAAAATCAACCTATATGTATGTACTACCCATAGGACTTTGTTTTGTGTTCATAGGAGACCCATGGAGAAAGTTATGGTGCTTTTTGTGTCAATTTTGTTGGAATTCCGAATTTATATTTTTTTGTGTGTGTCAATTGATCCTATAGATCAATTGGACATGAGATTTATGTTTGAGACTAGTGTCGTATCCATGTTGGGATACTTGTGGTTCATATCCCAACTATTTGGTGATACGTGTCATTTGGGGGTTTTCCTCCGACACGGGGCTTTGAACATGTCGTATTTTGACACGGACACATAGATCTACTTTTGACGCTTTGATTTGTTCATAAATATTATTTGTGATTTGTTTGTGTCCTTCGGGGTGCATTTGGTTGTGTGTTGGACTCGTGTCGCATGCGTATCCTAGATCTAGTGGGATACGGTGAGATACTCTCCAATTGTGTGTATTTTTGCATAGATCTAATTAATTGTGGTTCAATTCTTCATTTATAATTAGTAAATATATATGGATATTATATATTTATTTTGTGTATTTATTATGTAATTATTATAGCATAGATCTATATTTTTGTGTGTGCTAATATGGTGTACAATATAATATGTAGCTTCTTGCATGCAATTATATATGTTACTACTTGTTAATAATATAAAGTATACATAAAATGTTTTATAAAAATATATTTATGTGTTTGTTTGTGTAATTATATTATTTATAATTATTATATAATTATTTGAATATTAATGAATGTATTTTTATGTGTGCTTCTAGCCATGTAAAATACGTACATATGTGCATGTGTTTGGTATTTTAATTTTGTAAGTTTATATGTATGTATATATAAGTATATAGTTATTAAATTGTTTATATATATATATATGCATTTTGATTTATATATGTATATATATATATATATGTGTTTTGTGAGGTATAATAATTATTATAATATAGTATTTTAATTGTATGAATATTGGTTTTCATATATATTATTTATGATATATATATTATTTGTATTATTAATATACTTTGTGTAAGATTCTTTTGGAATCTATTTGATTCCTAAATTATTGTAGTTTATCTCTATATTATTTTATAGATGTCTTGTGAGGTTGACTTTGGGTTTGACCATGTTTGACTTTAGTGGACTTTAGAGTTGACCATAGTTGACTTTTACCTTAGAATTGACTTATTGACCTAGAAGTTGCCTAGTTTGACTTGTTCTCTTTCCGGGACCTTGTATTAATGTGGTATTCCATGTCTAGGTCTTCGAGGCACCGAGTCAGACATTTGTGAGACTGTTCATTGGACTTCAGGCGAGTACATTTTCTGATAGTTTCTCATTTATGATATCCTCTATGTTCGTTGTATCTAGTGTAGATATACATGTTCTCTTGACACTATGGTTACACGGATTGGTATATCCGGATCTCGTCATGAGATGTTATTCCTTGGTATATGGTGTATATGGTGCAAGTATTGTTTCATTGGTTATCTTGTACATGTACAGACACCGATTCTCGGGGAGACTAGCTATCTTCTTGGGGAATCTAGTGCCATAACGTACCGTGGTTGGATCTATTATACCAGTCGGGGTGGGAAGTATTTTAGTGTAGATATGTGATCATACCCTCCTTGTGCATGTCTTGTTCCTTGTGAGTGTTGATCATACACCGCACGTATAATCAGCCAGGCCATTATACTCTTGTGCAAGTTCATAAGCCGATCACATGTTAAAGCTAGTACTCACACACTTAGTCATTAGTATTCTTGTTCTATCAGCATATTGTTCATTATTGTATTTCTTTCCAGTACTTCCTTATTGTCTATACATTTCTTGTATCTATTTATGCATCTTGTTTATCCACAGCTACTTACTGTTACATAGTTTTTATCATTATTTGAGAACTGCTGTTAGGGTTGTACTCTGCTCCTTTTCTGACTGGATATATTTTTCCAGATGACACTGAGGAGTACCCTACCTATTATGGACCCCAGGATGTTGTGAGTTTAGATTCTGAGACCCTGGCTCAAGAGGGACTTATCCCAATTGAGACAGTTGACCCTGGAGTTGTAGCTTTATAGTTTTGTAGTATTCTTTTGTACTGGATTTGTCTCCAGCATATTTCTGTATTTTTCTTCAGACTTATTGATGTATTATTTTAGACTCATGAGTTGTATTGTGACTATTCTATTCTTATCTGATTCGTGTTCATTCTATCTTAGTTCTGTGATTGAGTACACTATCTTTTGCTGGTTCATTATATTAGATAGACTTTCTAGACAGCGTTCTACCGCCGATTCTGCGACGTAGGCTGGGCGTTGTTTCCGACTAGTACCCTTACCCCGGGTGCGGGTCGTGACACGTTTTTGGTGGTGGCCCATGCAGGTCTAGCTTCACAAGTATGTGATGTCGTGGTAGTGCGACAACTTAGTTGTACTACTGCGAGCCTGCAATAGGATATAGGATATAGGCTGAGATACTCAATCACATCTAGGAAAATTCTTTTGATTCAACTATTCTCCTTTGATATTGATATTTAATCCCTTAAACTGTCCTTTCCTTGATGTCTTACATCTTGTGCCATATTGATCCTCATTCCGTCTTTTTATGAGACATACTCGGAGATACTTGCGGAGGCACGCAAGGTTGAGCGGGATCTGGGTTTGAAGACTAAGAGAGACCGTGATTCTTTTCTGGGGGCCAACGGCAGTGCAGTATCTGCCAAACGTCCTCATTTCTAGTCCAGACCTTTCCAGCAGCCACAGCAGAACCAGACTCCAGCTAGAGCGCCTTTTCACCAGGCACCTCAGCAGCAGAGGCAGTTACAGCAGGCCCCATGCAACTTCTGCAAGAAGCCCGGCCATATCTGGGAAGTTTGCAGGAGGAGGCTAGGAGTTTGTTTGTATTGTGGTACTGAAGGGCATCAATTGAGGGAGTGTCCTCGTCGTGCAGTTCAGGGAGCAGCTCCAGCTCCGAGGGCACAGATGAGACCACCTGCAGCACAACCGAGGGGACCGCTTCCGACACAGCAGCAGCGTGTCCAGCATCAGCAGCAAGGAGGTGCTCGGCAGGGACGAGCGTTTGCTATGACAGTCGAAGAGGAGGAACCCACCGGAGATGTCATCGCAGGTTCTATTCTTCTTGATTCCATTCCAGCTTTAGCTTTGTTTGATAGTGGTGCTTCCCATAGTTTTGTATCTGTTTCTTTTGCTCTAAAGCATGGTTTGGTAGCTGAGTCTTTGCTTAGGACTTGCAAGATCATGACCGGGGGAGGCATTATCCTGGTTAATGATATTTGCAAGGATCGGAGAGTTACTCTGGGAGGCCGGGAGTTGAGTGCGTGTCTACTTGTAATGCCACTTCCGAGCTACGATATTGTACTCGGGATGGATTGGTTGAGTAGGCACCGTGCTAGCATAGATTGTAGAGGAGGTAGAGTTTTGTTTGGTCCGCCAGAAGAGCCAGAGTTTGAGTTTGTTAGAGGAGCTGTAAAGCAGGGAGAAGGCATTATTTGTGGAGCTATGGTGGAAGACAAGGAGTTGCCACATCCGTTGATAGCAGAATTCTTGGATGTGTTTCCTGAGGAATTGCCAGGATTGCCGCCAGATCGAGATATTGAATTTTCTATAGACTTGGTGCCAGGTGCAGAACCGATTTCGCAGCATGTCTATAGAGTAAACAACAGCGAGCTGGTCGAGTTGAAGAAGCAGGTGGACGAATTGCAGGATAAGGGGTTTATCAGATCGAGTTCTTCACCATGGGGAGCCCCGGTATTGTTTGTACCGAAGAAGGATGGATCGGTGCGCATGTGCATTGATTACAGGGCTTTGAATAATCTCACTATCAAGAATAAGTATCCTTTGCCACGGATTGATGATCTGTTTGATCAGTTGAGTGGTGCCAAGGTATTTTCTAAGATAGATTTGAGATCAGGCTACCATCAGGTGAAGGTGAAGCCGGGGGACATACCGAAGACTGCTTTTAGAACTCGGTATGGTCAGTACGAGTTTATGGTGATGCCATTTGGTTTGACTAATGCACCGGCGGTATTTATGAACTTGATGAACAAGGTGTTCCACCAGTACCTTGACAAGTTCGTGGTGGTGTTCATCGACGACATACTCATATACTCGAGGACACCGGAGGAGCATGAGGAGCATTTGAGGATTGTGTTGGATGTGCTGAGGAAGGAGAAGCTGTATGGAAAGTTGTCCAAATGTGAGTTTTTCTTGGACAAGGTGGAATTCTTGGGGCATGTTGTGACTGGTGATGGTATTTCAGTGGATCCAAAGAAGATTTCAGCAGTGGAATCTTAGAAGACTCCGAGTTTGGTAGCAGAGATCAGGAGTTTCTTGGGATTGGCAGGCTACTACAGAAAGTTTGTGCAAGATTTTTTGAGGATTGCCGAGCCGATGACCAGACTCACAAGGAAGGATGTGGAGTTTGTTTGGACGGAAGATTGCCAGGTCGCTTTTGAGGAGTTGAAGAAGAGGTTGACGTCTGCTCCTATTTTGACATTGCCATCAGGGTCCGGAGGTTTCACTATTTATAGTGATGCATCGGGAAAGGGTTTAGGTTGTGTTCTTCAGCAGCATGGAAAAGTGATTGCCTATGCATCCAGGCAATTGCGTCCTCATGAAAAGAACTATCCTACCCATGATTTGGAGTTGGCAGCTGTCATATTCGCCCTGAAGTTATGGAAATATTATTTGTACGGAGAGCGTGTGGAGATCTTCACAGACCACAAAAGCTTGAAGTACGTTTTCACGCAGAAGGAGTTGAACATGAGGCAGCGTCGGTGGTTGGAACTGATGAAGGATTTTGATATCTCTTTGCAATATCATCCTGGGAAGGCCAATGTAGTTGCCGATGCTTTGAGCAGGTATCCGGTAGCTATGTTCTTGAAGCAGGATCGATATTTGTTAGAGGACTTGGAGAGCTTGGGCATTGAGGTGATTGTTCCGGGTGGTGCTATGCAGATGTGGGGATTGCAGATACATTCAGATTTGATGGATAGGATCAAGGCAGCACAGTATGATGACGTATCTTTGAGGAGTATCAGAGCTCAGGTGAGAGCAGGATTGGAGGATGATTTCACTATTGCAGAGGATGGATCTTTGAGGCATGGAGTTAGATTGTGTGTGCCTAGTAGGGAGTTGCGAGAGGAGATATTGCAGGAAGCGCATCGCTCTCAGTATTCCATACATCCAGGTGCTAACAAGATGTATCGGGATATGCGAGAGAGTGTGTGGTGGTATGGCATGAAGAGGAAAGTGGCACAGTTTGTATCCAGATGCTTAGTGTGCCAGCAGGTGAAAGCCGAGAGGCAGAGGCCAGGAGGTTTACTTCAGCCATTACCCATTCCAGAGTGGAAGTGGGAACACATTACTATGGATTTTGTGTCCGGACTACCACGATCTCCAGGAGAGAAAGACGCGATTTGGGTCATTGTTGATAGATTGACCAAGTCGGCCCACTTTTTGCCTTTCAAGGTGGGTTTGTCTACGGAGAAGCTGGCAGAGATGTATGTGAGGCAGATCGTTAGGATACATGGAGTTTCCGTCAGCATAGTCTCAGATCAGGATAGTCGTTTTACTTCTCATTTCTGGAGGAGTTTGCAGGAGAGTTTGGGCACTCAGCTCAAGTTCAGTACTGCATATCATCCCCAGACAGATGGGCAGTCAGAGAGGACTATTCAGACTCTCGAGGATATGTTGTGCACTTGTGTACTAGATTTCGGGGGTTCTTGGGAGGACCATCTCCATTTGGTAGAGTTTGCTTACAACAACAGTTACCAGGCCAGTATAGAGATGTCACCTTTTGAAGCTCTATATGGTCGGAGGTGTCGTACTCCTTTGTCTTGGGACGATGTTGGAGAGAGAGTTTTGCTTGGGCCAGAGATGGTTGTGGATGCAGCAGAGAAGGTTCAGTTGATCAGAGACAGACTTCGAGTGGCACAGGACAGACAACGGCATTGGGCCGATAGCCATCGGAGACCCTTGGAGTTTGAGGTATAGTTTAGATTTTATTTTGTGTGCTTGTTCTTGGTTGTTTGTTATAGATAAGTTCTTAAGGTGGTGTTTTGTTCTAGGTGGGTGGTTTGGTGTTTCTGAGGATTTATCCGACACGAGGCACGATTCGCTTCGGTGGAGGCGGAAAGCTTAGTCCGTGATTCATTGGACCTTTCACTATTCTAGAGAGGGTCGGTGCAGTTGCTTATAGACTAGACTTGCCACCTGCATTGGAGGGAGTGCACAACGTGTTTCATGTGTCACAGTTGAGACGATACGTGGTAGATCCTAGTCATGTATTGGATCACTCAGAGATAGAGGTGGGCCCTACTCTTAGCTATCCAGAGCAGCCAGTTGGAATTCTGGATCGGAGAGAGAAGGTGCTGAGGAACCAGACTATTCCTTTGGTGCGCGTCGCATGGAGGCATCACTCTCCGGGGGAGTCTACCAGGGAGAGAGAGGATGACATGCGAGAGCGTTATCCATATTTGTTTGTACCTTGAGGTATGTTATTTCTAGTTATGTTCTGTTCATTGTTATGTTCTGTTCATTAGTTAGTTGTGATTCTTTAGTTCTGTTCTATGATTTTCTGGGGGTAGTTTTCGTCTTTGAATTTCGAGGACGAAATTATTTTAAGCAGGGTAGACTTGTCACTACCACATTTTCTAGGAAAGGGTATTTTGGTAATTTCCTATTTAAATAAATATTGTGCATGGTAAATAATTATTTGTTGTATTATTTAATTGTTGTTAGTTATTATTTAATTATTTTAGACTTATTTTAGTGGACCCAACTAGTTTAGTTTGGACCCATGGACCAACATGAATTAATTAGTTAGACTTGGCCCATTTAGAAAGTCCATAGTTAAGGAGATGGATTAAATTAATTAAATGATTAGACTAGAAGCTTCCTTCCTTAATTATTTCTTCATGAGAGGCCCCAAGGGGTACATTGGACATTTTACAATTGCTTGGGGGAGGGGCTATGGCCGGCCTATTAAAGAGGGGGGGAAATTTCTCTCTCCTCCCATTTCATTCCAAATCTAGATCTAGAATTCTCCCACTACCAAATTCCCTCCATTCCCAATCCAATTCCCTACCAAATTCATTCCAAATTCTTCCCAATTCACCATTAGAGAAGAAGAAAGCAAGGATCTAGAAGAAGGAAGCAAGGATCTACAAAGAGGAGCAAGGATCTACAATTTGGAAGCAAGTTCATCTCAATTGGAGGTTTCATTGGGAATCCATCTCCCAATAGGTATAATTCGGATTTTCCCATTTAAATAGCTTCTAAATCTGAGATTTAATCATGTAAAATCAACCTATATGTATGTACTACCCATAGGACTTTGTTTTGTGTTCATAGGAGACCCATGGAGAAAGTTATGGTGCTTTTTGTGTCAATTTTGTTGGAATTCCGAATTTATATTTTTTTGTGTGTGTCAATTGATCCTATAGATCAATTGGACATGAGATTTGTGTTTGAGGCTAGTGTCATGTCCATATTGGGATACTTGTGGTTCGTATCCCAACTATTTGGTGATACGTGTCATTTGGGAGTTTTCCTCCGACACGGGGCTTTGAACATGTCGTATTTTGACACGGACACATAGATCTACTTTTGACGCTTTGATTTGTTCATAAATATTATTTTTGATTTGTTTGTGTCCTTCGGGGTGCATTTGGTTGTGTGTTGGACTCGTGTCGCATGCGTATCCTAGATCTAGTGGGATACGGTGAGATACTCTCCAATTGTGTGTATTTTTGCATAGATCTAATTAATTGTGGTTCAATTCTTCATTTATAATTAGTAAATATATATGGATATTATATATTTATTTTGTGTATTTATTATGTAATTATTATAGCATAGATCTATATTTTTGTGTGTGCTAATATGGTGTACAATATAATATGTAGCTTCTTGTATGCAATTATATATGTTACTACTTGTTAATAATATAAAGTATACATAAAATGTTTTATAAAAATATATTTATGTGTTTGATTGTGTAATTATATTATTTATAATTATTATATAATTATTTGGATATTAATGAATGTATTTTTATGTGTGCTTCTAGCCATGTAAAATACGTACATATGTGCATGTGTTTGGTATTTTAATTTTGTAAGTTTATATGTATGTATATATAAGTATATAGTTATTAAATTGTTTATATATATATATATGCATTTTGATTTATATATGTATATATATATGTGTGTTTTGTGAGGTATAATAATTATTATAATATAGTATTTTAATTGTATGAATATTGGTTTTCATATATATTATTTATGATATATATATTATTTGTATTATTAATATACTTTGTGTAAGATTCTTTTGGAATCTATTTGATTCCTAAATTATTGTAGTTTATCTCTATATTATTTTATAGATGTCTTGTGAGGTTGACTTTGGGTTTGACCATGTTTGACTTTAGTGGACTTTAGAGTTGACCATAGTTGACTTTTACCTTAGAATTGACTTATTGACCTAGAAGTTGCCTAGTTTGACTTGTTCTCTTTCCGGGACCTTGTATTAATGTGGTATTCCATGTCTAGGTCTTCGAGGCACCGAGTCAGACATTTGTGAGACTGTTCATTGGACTTCAGGCGAGTACATTCTCTGATAGTTTCTCATTTATGATATCCTCTATGTTCGTTGTATCTAGTGTAGATATACATGTTCTTTTGACACTATGGTTACACGGATTGGTATATCCGGATCTCGTCATGAGATTTTATTCCTTGGTATATGGTGTATATGGTGCAAGTATTGTTTCATTGGTTATCTTGTACATGTACAGACACCGATTCTCGGGGAGACTAGCTATCTTCTTGGGGAATCTAGTGCCATAACGTACCGTGGTTGGATCTATTATACCAGTCGGGGTGGGAAGTATTTTAGTGTAGATATGTGATCATACCCTCCTTGTGCATGTCTTGTTCCTTGTGAGTGTTGATCATACACCGCACGTATAATCAGCCAGGCCATTATACTCTTGTGCAAGTTCCTAAGCCGATCACATGTTAAAGCTAGTACTCACACACTTAGTCATTAGTATTCTTGTTCTATCAGCATATTGTTCATTATTGTATTTCTTTCCAGTACTTCCTTATTGTCTATACATTTCTTGTATCTATTTATGCATCTTGTTTATCCACAGCTACTTACTGTTACATAGTTTTTATCATTATTTGAGAACTGCTGTTAGGGTTGTACTCTGCTCCTTTCCTGACTGGATATATTTTTCCAGATGACACTGAGGAGTACCCTACCTATTATGGACCCCAGGATATTGTGGGTTTAGATTCTGAGACCCTGGCTTAAGAGGGACTTATCCCAATTGAGACAGTTGACCCTGGAGTTGTAGCTTTATAGTTTTGTAGTATTCTTTTGTACTGGATTTGTCTCCAGCATATTTCTGTATTTTTCTTCAGACTTATTGATGTATTATTTTAGACTCATGAGTTGTATTGTGACTATTCTATTCTTATCTGATTCGTGTTCATTCTATCTTAGTACTGTGATTGAGTACACTATCTTTTGGTGGTTCATTATATTAGATAGACTTTCTAGACAGCGTTCTACCCCGATTCTGCGGCGTAGGCTGGCGTTGTTTCCGACTAGTACCCTTACCCCGGGTGCGGGTCGTGACAGTAATCCTCTTGCATCAACTTGTCACGCAGAGATGCGATTTGAAGGTCAACTCTCTCATGGGCTCGCTGCGACTCCTCGGAGGACTGTGGGGTATGCACATCGGCAGAGGGCATCCTAGAGGACTGTGATACAACATAGGCACCGTAGGATCCCGTATCATAATACGTACCCTATGTAGACCACCAACTACCCTCATCCACAGCTCGTCATCCGACGAAGCTGGGTGGGCCGGGGGTTCTGAGGAACTATCCCCCTCTCCAGGTGTGGGCTGGCTCGACTCTTCGCAGAGCCTCCTATACTCATCCTAGAAAAATATGTATCTATCGATAAGCGTACTACTTACTATATATCTTAGGTACTTATTAGTAATTACATGTATTTTTAATGGGCATAGTCCATATTGGTCTTAAATATTATCATGACAAGTCTAATTGGGTTTACTAGAGTCAAGTCTACTATAAATAAATAAATAATACAAGCACAATTAAATTAAATAGCACTATAATGATTATTCGTCTCTAGAAATAAATAGATATTCAAAATGACCAAAATATCCACATTTGGAAAAGTATGGGTGACAAACCTACCCTACTTATAAAAATTTAGTCCTCAAAATTTAAGGAAGAAACTTCCTCAAAATTTAAGGAAGAAACTAACTACAACAAGCAATTACAACAAGCAAGAAAGAATTATACCTCATGGCTCAAACAGATAAGGGTATCGCTCGCGCATCTCGGATTCCCTCTCCCAAGTAGACTCTCCTGGAGAGTGATGCCTCCACGCAACGCATACCAAAAAAATTGTCTGTTTCTGCGGTACCTTCTCCCTGCGATCCAAAATCTCCACAGGCTGCTCTGGATAACTGAGAGTTAGATCCACCTCGATCTCCAAGTGATCCAATACATAGCTATGATCTGTCATGTACCATCTCAGCTGCGACACGTGGAACACGATGTGCACTCCCTCTAGTGTAGGCAACAAGTCTAGTCTGTAGGCCACTGCACCGACTCTCGTAAGAACACCGAAGGATCCGATGTACCGTGGACTAAGATTTCCGCCTCCACCAAAGTGAATCGTGCCCCGTGTCGGAGAAATCTGCAAGAACACCAGATGGCCAACCTAGAACAAAATACCACCTTAGCACTCTGCCTAAAACAAGCAGTCACAAGCAAAACAAAATAAAACCTATACCTCGAACTCTAATGGTCTCCGGTGGCTATCGGCCCAATGTTGCTGTCTGTCCTACGCCACCCGAAGTCTATCCCTGATAAGCTTCACCTTCTCAGCTGCATCCACGACCATCTCCGGTCCCAATTAGGCTCTCTCACCAATATCATCCCACGACAATCGAGTACGACATCTCCGTCCATATAATACCTTAAATGGTGATATCTCAATACTGGCCTGGTAGCTGTTGTTATAAGCAAACTCTACTAGGTGAAGATGATCCTCCCAAGAGACTCTAAAATCCAAAACAAAAGTATGAAGCATATCCTCGAGAGTCTGAATAGTCCTTTTCGACTGTCCGTCAGTCTGAGGGTGATATGTGGTACTAAATTTGAGCTGGGTGCCCAAGCTAGCCTATAAACTCCTCCATAAGTGAGATATGAAGTGACTATCCTAATTCGAGACTATGCTCACAGGAACTCCATGTAATCTGATTATCTGCCACACATACATCTCTGCGAGCTTCTTCGTAGACGTACCCACTTTATATGGCAAGAAGTGGGCCGATTTGGTCAACCTGTCAACAATGACCCAAATTGCGTCTTCACCTCCTGGAGAATGCGGAAGCCCTGAAACAAAATCTATCGTTACATGATCCCACTTTCACTCTAGAATGGGTAAAGGCTGAACCAATCCACCTAGCCTCTGTCTCTCTGCCTTTACCTGCTGACATACCAAGCATTTGGATACGAAGCTCGCTACCTCCTGCTTAACATCATACCACCAAATATGCTCTCTCATGTTTCTATACATCTTGTTGGTACCTGGATGCATAGGGTACTGAGATCGATGCGCCTCCTGAAGAACCTTTTTACGCAATGCTCCACTCAGCAGACACAATCTGGTACCGTGCTGCAATGATCCATCAACAGCAATAGTAAAATTCTCTACTAATCCCATCTGAGTCTGCGCTCTGATACTCCTTAGAGACTCATCATCGAAATGTGCAGATCTGATCTGGTCAATCAATTCTAACTGTATCTGTAATCCCCATATCTGTGCTGCAACTCTAGGAACTAACACCTCAATACCCAAGCTATCAAGATTGACCAATAAGTATTTGTCCCTCGTCAAGTACATAGCCACTGGATACCTACTCAAGGCATCAATGACTACATTGGTCTTTTCTTGATGGTCTATAATGATATATGGAAGTCCTTCATCAACTACAGCCACCGCCACTGTCTCATATTGAGCTCTTCTATGTAAACACATACTTCAAGCTCTTGTGGTCTGTAAAGATCTCCGTACGCTCTCCATACAAGTAGTATTTCTATAGCTTTAGAACAAAGATGACTGCTGCCAACTCCAAGTTATGGGTAGGATAATTTTTCTCATGTGGACATAATTTTCTGGAAGCATAGGCAATTACCTTCCCGTTCTGCTGTAACACACATCCCAAATCCTTACCCAAAGCATCACTGTATATGGAAAATTCTCATATCCCTGATGGCAATGTCAATATTGTAGCTGTAGTCAACATCTTCTTCAGCTCCTCAAAGGAGACCTGACACTCTTTAGTTCAAACGAACTCTACGTCCTTCCGGGTCAGCCTAGTCATCATCTCTGCAATCTTGGAGAAGTCCTGAACAAATTTTCGATAATAGTCTGCCAATCCTAGAAAGCTCCTGATCTCTGCCACTAAACTCGGGATAGAACACGACTCAACTGCTAAAATTTTCTTTGGGTCTACTGAGATCCCTTCTCCTGCAATAACATGCCCGAGAAATTCAACCTTATCAAAGAATAACTCACACTTTGAAAGATTGCCAAACAACTTCTCCTTTCTGAGGGTCTCCAGAACTATCCTCAGGTATATCTCATGCTCCTCCTGGGTCTTCGAATAAATCAATATATCATTAATGAAAACTATCACGAACTGATCCAGGTACTGATAAAATACCTTATTCATCAGGTTCATGAATATTATCGGACATTGTTCAATCCAAACGGTATTACTAAGAACTCAAACTACCCATACCGAGTTCTGAAAGCTGTCTTAGGGATGTCTTCCTTCTTTACTTTCACCTGGTGGTACCCTGACCTCAAGTCTATCTTTGAGAATATCTTCGCTCCGCTTAACTGATCAAATAGATCGTCAATCAGGGGTAACGGATATTTGTTCTTGATAGTGATGTTATTTAGAGCTCTATAGTCGATACACATGCGTACTGACCCATCCTTCTTCGGTACAGACAATACGGAGCACCCCATGGTGATGAATTTGATCTGATGAAACCTTTCTCGTACAACTTATCCACCTGCTTCTTCAGTTTTGCTAGTTGGCTGTTATTTATCCTATAGACGTGCTGTGATATTAGCTCTGCACCTGGCACCAAGTCTATAAAGAACTCCACATCTTTGTCTGACGATAAACCCAGAAACTCCTTCGGAAAAACATCCATGAACTCTTCTATCAACGGATGTGGCAACTCCTTGTCTTCCACCATGGATCCATATATAGTACCCTCGCTCTGCTCCACTGTTCCTCTGACAATCTTAAACTCTGTCTCTCCTGGCGGTCAAAATAATACCATGCCTCCACGATAATCTATGTTATCATGGTGCATACTCAACCAATCTATCCTGAGTGCAATATCGTAGCTAGAAAGTGGCATTACGAGAAAGCATGCACTCAACTCCCAGCCTCCCAGTGTAACTCTCTGATCCTTGCAAACATCATTGACCAGGATAATGCTACCCCGAGTAGAGATCTTGCAAGTCCTAACCAATGGTTTAGCCTCTAGGCGATGCTTGAGATCAAAAGATACAGATAGAAAAGTATGAGAAGCACCAGAATCAAATAAAGAATAAGCTGGAAAAGAATCGAGAACTGAACATGAAATGATATCTCCGACTAGCTCGGCCTCCTCTACTGTCAAAGAAAAAATTTGCCCCTGCTGTGCACCTTTCTGCTGGTGTTGGTGCTGTATAAACCTCTGCTGCTGTGTTTGCAATGGGGGCCCTCTCTGTTGACCCGCAGGTGGCCTCGCGGGTGCTCTCTGAACTGGAGCTCTGCGTTGAGCTTATTGAGCTAAAATCCTGGGATAATCCATCAGCTGGGGGTCTACTGAGCCACAAAATAAACACTAGCCCAGCCTTTTTCTGTAAACATCCCACCCATGCTATGATTTCTTGCAGAAAGGCAAGTAGAAGCTGCCTTTCCTTATCACGTTGGACTGTCGGTGCTGTGCATCATCCTGGGTCCTCTGGCCTCCATTATCTCTCTATAAAGTGTGAATAACTGTTTAGCATCCAATGGCACTGGAGGTTGTGGGGGAAGTCCCTCAAAAATAGCTGGGACTGTCCTCGGAACTGGAGGAGGAGCAGCCCCAAAGGCTGCTGAAATCCCCACCTGGACCGGTGAGGCGACCCTCTCAACTGGAGAAGAAGCAGTAGTAGCTGCTGCCTTCTCCGCAGCAGGCCGGGAAGTAGCTAAGGAAGCTGCCACTGCTCCCGAGCGAATAAATCTGATCTTCAGAGACATCCTAAAGAAATATTAAAAAAAAGAAGTCAATATTGCACAAGATACGATATCATGAAAGAAGGACAATAATATTTCAAAGAAATCAATATTCAGAATGATAAATATTACAAAATCAATAGATTAGAAATGTTCCTAGTTGTGATTGAGTATACTCTCTTCCTAGATCCTAAGTCCTATTTCTTATAGCAGGCTTGTAGTAATACTCATGTCTGAGTACTACTACCTTGACTTGCATGGGACACCATAAAAATGTGTCATAATTCGTACCCAGTGTAAGGGTACAAGTACGTGGGTATGTCCAGCCTACGCCATAGCATCGACTGTAGAACGCTGTCTAGGTCATCAATACTATCTAAACATCTCACACAATAAATATAATGTACCTGTCAATGATACTCAACTCCAAATGGAAGAACAATATGATATAAGATAAATGCTAACCAACACTCAATCATAATATAAACTATAGGAGGATAAAAGCACGATATGGAATAGAAGGAAGAAATAAGGAGTCACCATACATCATAATTCCAAAATCACTAGTCTAGGCACAATATAAGTCTCAAATAATATATACATACCAAAATTCTAATAATAAGACTAACACAATATCCAAAATAATGTCTAAGCCTCCTCGGTCACTGGCACTAAGTCCTCCTGCTATAGGGGAGTATCCTCTAGTGGCTCGCCACCCTCCAACCCATAATAAGTGGGACACAGTTCCTCTAGCCAATCATCTGAAAAATATATCTAATCAGGATTGGAGCAAAGTATAAAACTCTGCAAGCAGTTCCAAATATATGGTAGAGAATACATAACAAGAAATAGAAAAGAATACATTATGCACAAGTAACTAGAAATAGAAATATAGCTGGAACCGGCAGATAAGTACAATATGAACTGGAAAGATAAATATAGGCAATATAAAAATAACTGCAAGTAGAGAAACTGAAATACTAGCTATGTGGTTTAGAGTGCAAGTTCTTTATGTGAACGACTTAGGTTGCACATAAGGTAAATAGGGTAACTCGGTTATACGTGAGTTGTATAATCGATATACACATAAGATAAATAGGGCTTGATCACATAACCAACTTCTACTTCCCCTCCCCAACCAATACTCATGGATCCAATCAATCCACGTTATATACATGAATACGATATAGTCACACTAGCACAAGAAATAGTTGATGCACAAGAAGCACATAAAATAATACCCGATGCACACGATGAAATACATGTGTAAGGAGTACCCATTGAATACGGTAAGGGGACAACATCTTCTGACAGGATCCATATAGTACTAGTCTGTATAACAATGTGTCAGAATCAGGTATATTAGTTCTAGAACAAGTGATATATACACTATTATGAAATAAAAGTAACAAAGAGATGTACCCACCTATAGTCCAGAGCAAAAAAGGTATCTTTGTATCTGAGCTGGTGTCACACAGACCTATATATATGAGATATCATGTCATTTGGGGTAATTGATAATAAATGAGTTAAAGAATGCACTAATATGATTTCTAGGTCGAATCTAAGTCATACTAATCAAGCTAGGTCAAACTAGATACTTCTAGATCGATTACAAGGATATACTAGTCCATTAAAGCCACTAATCAACTACCACTAGCCAATACTAGCTATACTAGCTAATAGTACTAATATACCTATATGCTAGCCAATATAATACTCTATATCTTAATACACTTAGTATATAACTATAATTTATACTACTAAATGATACTAGGTTGTACTAGGTCTTAGTTAGAAATCTAGGGCCATAACTTGTAGGTATTATCTAACTAGCTAATATTACTAAATATCTTGTATGTATATTTATATATACACTAGTTATACTATACCCAGATATTATCTAGTGTATTCTTAATACCTTACCAAGCCTAAACCTATATCTATTTCCTTAGTTATATAATACCTTAGCACCTATACTTCTAACTAATCCTACTGATACTACGTAAACCTAGTAGTCCATAGTGTAACTTGACTGATGCTAAGTGAAATACTAAGGCAATGACTGCTATTGGTGACACTCACTGATTCACCCTGAATATGATTCACTAATTCCAAACTTGAATCTCCCTTGTTGTATACTACCTGCCACCCCAGGCTTGCACACTTCCTCAACCATAGTTCATTCCTGAACTGAACTGCTACTAAGCCATGAACCCGACCCCTTCTACCTCCTTCACAATACTCTAACAATAACAATAGCACAATAATACCTACAACAACTATAACATCAACCACCTCTAACCACATCAACCTCCCATCTTCCTCGACCACTGCATTCAACCCTGGCAACACCCCCACCCTTGTATTGACTGCACATTGCTCGACTTCCCTCTGTACTTCAACAGTTCGTATCAGAGGGTGCACTGTTCTTCAGTGCACCACATTAATGAACTGAATATTGTAGGCATTGCCCTCTGCCCAACTGAATATAACTCACTACTCCCCTTGCCCCTCGACTCACATCAGTGCACAAGACACCCACATGTATGCACAACAACCTATTCAGTTGCTCACTGCAACATGGGTGAATATCCTTACACCCAGTTAATCACACTTACCTACACAGCCACCTATTTACAAACACCTAGTAGGCACCTATGATACACACACAACCAGGCTATCACAGTCTAATTCTCCACTACACATTGGTGCACACACTGACTGTCATCAGTCCAGAATACTCATACTCATTTGCACATATATCACACATTACATAACTCAAATATAACACCAACATTCCTCACATTATCTATGTACTTATATATATACATATATAAATATACTAACACATATATCTATATATATGATACGCCCACACACTAGGAGCATTAAATCAAACACTTGACATGCACAACTAGGATACTCATGATACTCATCCAATTTGAACTGCCAAAACCCCCAATTCTCCACATTAATTATATATACATATGTAATACATCATAATATAACTAAAGTAACTTGCTATAATGAGAATAGATGATTAATTACAAAAAACTCCCAAAATGAGCCCCGTATTATACTGTATCATAAATTACTACGATATGCTCTACTCGTATCCAATTATGGATACTTACTTAGTCCCATAACCCCGATCTAAGTCTAATTGGATCTAATTGGTCTCATGACATACAATTAATGTATCAATCTTGTAATTCTCCATAATTGGTCCTAAATTACTATGTAACTTTCACAATACAAGTCATATGGACTCAATTTTTGATCCTATGGGTAGCCCTAAGACAAGGGGTTATTCCTAATAGTTAGATGCATGAATTAGAGTCTAAATTAAGCAATAGATTTAGAATTTATCTATTGGGAGATTGATTTCCAATAAAAAGCACAATAGACACAATCTGGACACGAGCTCTTAGCAAATCCTCCTTCTCCAAGTGCTCCTTGCAATTCCAAGCTCGAATGCTCTTTGATTGATGGAAAATATGAGAGAATGAAAGTAAATTAAGAGAATTTGGTGGAGGGATGAGTCAATTTGGGGAAGAATATAATTGAGGATATAAATAAAATAAAGAATAAAAAGGAGAGAGAATGTCTCCCCCTCCTATAGTGGCCGGCTCCCTACTTGCTTCCCAAGCAACACTCAAAGACCCATATGCCTCTCACTAATACTCATGTAGATAATTAATTAGGAGGGCTAAATTGGAAAGTCTCTAAACTATTACAAATTAAGCTAATCTCCTTAATTAATTAAGGAAATGAGTCTAATATGACTAGTAAATATTGGGCTCAAATATTGTCATGACAAGTCTAATTGGGTTTACTAGAGTCAAGTCTATTTAATGGTTAGCCCACTACTATAAATAAATAATACAAGCACAATTAAATTAAATAGCACTATAATAATTATTAGTCTCTAGAAATAAGTAGATATTCAAAATAACCAAAATACCCTCATTTGGAAAAGTGGGGGTGGCAGACTCACTCATACAAACTTGATGGCCGCATAGCACTTTGGTGCATAGTTTCTGGCAGTATAGCTCCAGGACGCATAGCTCCTGTCCACATAGAGCCTGGACGCATTATCACACCCCAGAACAAGAATACTGGAGAGCGGGGGTAGATAAAGCCAGCTAAGTATACCAGAGTACTCTATACCCCGATATACGGTCATGGCTGTCTAGAGATGTGAGAGTTTACTCTATAATTCAATAGTCATTCCTGGGTCAAGAGTCCCAGGTGTCTCAATCTCAAGCAAGCAACAAGTTTCAAGATGCATGATCACCAAACATATAATAGTAAGGCGTTCCAAACTATACATACACAGATGATCATGAAGCTAATTACCAGAATAAAGAACTAGCAGAGTACAATATTACATGATTAGTTCTATCTATAGTCTAGAATATGCTTTATATGTAGGCCCACAGGCTGCAGTATCAAGAATCCAAAAAAATAAGCTAAACATGTGCTCAGTGGCTAAACGCCTCAAAAGTATAATATACAAGATTAGGTGGGTGATGAAGATAAAACCCACTCATGTCCTCGGGTGCTCCTCGTATTTACCATCTTGAGGAGGGAAGTATGAAAGATCCTGCAAATTTGCTCCGATATCTGGCCATAAAAAATTAGTGGGGTCAAACCCCCAAAACAATAAAGTACCACAATGGAGCCAATCTTAGGAACTAAAAACCAGTATGCAGACAATGTCATAAATAAAATAGTAAAGTAACAGGTGGAATCGAGCAGTTATAATTTTTGGAGTCAGGATCAGGAAATCTTGGGATCAGTAATAAAGTTTAACTTATGATCAGTGACTAGATGAAGCAAAACAGGGCTAAATAAGAAATTTAAGCAATCACGGCCAATTATATCCTACGACTTGATACCATTATCTAACTAGGGTTATCACATCCCTAATTACTAGCACATGCAATTGAGATTCCTTACTGCCACATGCAAAAACATGTCATGCCCCAGTCCCAAAATACGTAGGACCAGGAATACACGACACGCCAGCTACGTATTCGACCAGACTCTGGTCTGACTCGAATACGTATAAGCTGTATAATATGAAGGTGCACTATCTAGATATCCCATAAATGTAAACCTCTATGTCTCAATCCACAATGTACAGCAGTATATAAGAAAGAGCTATATGTGCTAAAGTCGGCCGCCCAATAATACACAAACTCGAATAGACTCGAGAAGAGATGAGTCTACAAAAACTAGGCTACAACAGCAGATGAATAATCAATATAAAATAAGTAACCATAATGCTGGCAGAAATGATATGAGTACCTGGTACAGTGCCCGCAAGATATGCCACTCCATCAGTATCTCCAAGTGCTTCATAATCGTCTATGCTGCAAAACTGGCATGGAACCAGGTCCTCAGAGGGACATAACAAGGTACGAAATACAGCATGCCAAGTAAACAGAAAGTACAAGTGCAACAACAGGGTACTCTATCATAACCAAACAAGTGTGACACAGTTTGAAGACAATGTTCGACGCGTGGGCTTTATAAAATAAAATCGTAGCTCCGGACACGGAAACACACGGGACGTACCGCAGCTCCGGGCAAAGAGTCACACGGGTGATACCACTACACTAGATACAGGATCACTACATAGATACTACATAAATATATAAGTGCGTGAAGAGGAGCCCAAACGTCTAGTAACTGTCTTCCTCTTTCCAAGCGGTCAACGATGGTGCGCTGAACCTGAACCTCCATCTAACAGTCTCCACACACGAAAATAACTCAACGGACGCGACCCTAAGATCGTCCCAGTCTCTGGTCATGATTTCAGTATCAGGATACAGGAATCTGGCATGATCATAGTATATGCGTGTGTCCTGGGGTATCGATATACTCAGGTACGTATATCGAGGTGCTATGAAGCATCTAACAATTATTCTAAGATGTTACGACGAACATCAGTACCCGGTTGTGATCCGAACGCGAAGTATCGAACGTCAACATAAATACGTGCGCAATGTGCATAAAGAGCAACAAATATTTGTAATCTGAAATACAGGTTGGCAAGGTACACTTGCCTGCGACCGGCTGCTGATAACGGAGATCCGGTACCACATCCAAGTTCGCAGGTCCCGTAGTACCTAGAGATGAGATACAAACCAATAATCAATAATCTATTCTATGACAGACAGGGATGCGACACACATATACACCTAAACTCAGTCTCAGCTACGACTCACAGGGACAAGACACTAGGGGGTTGACTATCGGTATTATACGTCAAATCATCTAGTCATCAGTACCACATCATCAAACCATCCTCAATCCTTCTTTATTCAGCACAGGGTTCCTTGGTATATCATGCATATTTATTCCTCATATTTTCCCTCGGTGTACACTGACGTTAATACGTACATTTACTGTCCTCCTCAAATACTCAATTAATAATTATTTAAACCTTATGTTTTATATCATCCTGTCAATTTGCAATTAGTACCTCTCTTCAATTAAACCCATCATTAATATATAGTTCCCAAATCACCGGTTATTGGTTTGATACAACACACTAGTACATAATAAATCACCTGTCCCTCGATGACAAATCACAGTGTAATTTTGTAATAATTTAATTTGTTCAATAATATAAATCAATAGTAAAAAATGTGAATTTTAAGGCCCTAACATCTCAAGGTATCCCAATATCATGACCTCAATATATATTCAAATACCTTATATATTAATCTTGTATTTTCTACCCATGTATATAGTTCATACCCTAACTCGAGTATAACCATTAATTCCATTTTAATTACTCTTGTAAGTAAACCCTAAACTCACTCTTAAACCCTAATATGTTCTATATAAAAATTACACAACACAAGACTACACAAGGAGAACTCAAGAGAAGGGGAGAAGTATACCTAGGCGACAAGGTGGGTCGCTGGCCGGAGCGAGGTGCTGCTGGCCGGACTGGATGGGTGTCAATGGTGGTGGTAGTGATCTCGTGGTGGCGGTGGTGATGATGGGAGCTTGTGGTGGTGGTGGTGGTGGTGGTGATGATGGGAGCTTGTGGTGGTGGTGGTGGTGGTGATGGGACCGGACAGGGAGGAGATGGCCGGATGAGGAAGGCCGGAGCAAGGTGGTGCTGGCGGTGGAAGCGGGACAGGAAGGAGATGTGGGGCTGAATGGAGCAGGCCGGAGCAGCGCTGCCGGATGGGGGAGCCGCACAGTGGAGTCGGGGGGATGCTGCACAGTGGAGTCGAGGGCGGTCAGTCGCGGGAGCGGTCGCGGGGGTATGCTGCAGACCGGAGTCGAGGGCGGTCAGTCGCTGGAGCGGTCGCGGGGGTGTGCTGCAGACCGGAGTCGAGGGCGGTGCGGTGCTGGCCGGACTAAGTTGGTCGGCCGGACTGGGGGAGAACTACACAGCCGGAGCGGGTCAGCAGCGGCCGACCGGATCAGTCGGCCGGAGTGAAGTCTGTCGCCGAACTGAGTTGTTCCTTCGGGGAGAAGAAAGGAAGAAGAAGAAATTTGTATGGGAAAATATGGAGGAGGGAGGAGAGAGAGAGAGGGGGGGTTTTCAATGCCTAGGGAATAGGGCCGTCTTGGGAATAGTGAGGGTGATGTTGATATTTTATAGGGAGGTGTGTGAGGGATGTATGGTGGGGATGTTCTCATTCAAATTTGAAGGCTAGGATTTAACATGGAGGATTGGGTTTCTCCATGCAAAGGAAGGGAAGGAAAATGTTGACTAGGTCAAAGAATGGTAAGCTCTCCATTTGGTCATGGCCAATAAGGTGAGGACACCTAAATTAATAAATTGCAACTAAGCCCCTTAAATTCAGAAAATTGCACGAACACATGAAATAATACAAAAATTATGGAGAAATAGTGTTTGATGATTTGTATGGTGAGGGGGTATTGTGTGTGTGGCATGGGTTTAATTTAATAGCCGTTGGGATTAATTGGGAATTAAAATAGGATTAGACAAGATTGGTATCCTCGATTTAAATAGAATTAAAGTGCCCCGCACTTTTAAATTAAATGGGGGCACTTGGGGTCAAAATTTGGAAATGACACAAAGGTCAAAAATGGTGGGGGCTTGGAGTCAGTCTTGGACTCTTTAGTTGGTCCGGCTCAACGGGTTAAGTTGGTATCTCAAAATTTATGGTAACGACACAGGTGTATGACACGGAATTAAATATGGGATTTTAAGATACGGGAAGTTATGCGATTAATTTAAGGCACAACATATTTGATTTTTGTGTGACGAAAGGTCCAGTGCCTAAATTGGCGGGTCAAGTCAGAAGTACAATAGTCCGATGGAATTTATGGGCTGATATTGGGCTCCGAATAATTAAGCAATGATAGGACGCTCCAAGGGTTTAATTAAATAAAATAACCGATAACTCTACTCTAAACCTCAACATCTGCTGCTAATCTAAATTTTTTCCAATCCATACCTGACTATCTATAGTATTAATCGAGGGAATTTACATTCTTCCCAACTTAGAAAAATTTTGTCCCCGAAATTGAAAGTAAAGCACGATAATAGCTAAGAGAATTTCAAAACAACTAGTAATCAAATGCCGTACGTAAAATTGTACCTTGCTCCTCAAATAAGTATGGGAACCGCTGCCGAATAGAATCCTCACGCTCCCAAGTAGACTCGCCTGGTGAATGGCGCTTCCATGCAACTCTAACCAGTCGAATAGTCTGCCCTCTCAAAGTCTTCTCGCTGTGATCGAGGATCTCAACTAGCTGCTCTACGTAAGATAGACTGGGCCCTACTATAATCTCCGAATGATCAAGCAAGTGGCTAGGGTCTGTCACGTATCTCCTCAACCGCGATACGTAAAATACGTCATGCACTCCTTCTAATGATGGAGGCAATGCAAGACGATAAGCTACTTCGCCAACTCATTCCAAGATGTCAAAAGGCCCGATGTACCTCGGACTCAGCTTGCCTATGCCTCCGAATCTGATGGTCCCACGAGTAGGCGATATCTTCAAAAATACCTGATCATCCTCCTTGAACTCCAATGGTCTGCGGTGCGCATCACCAATATTTTTGTCTGTCCTGTGCTGCACGCAGGTGGATCTGAATTTTCTTGAATTTCTCCACTGTCTGTGTTACCAACTCTGGACCTAGTATCTGACGCTCTTCCATGTCACTCCAACATACTGGTGACCTACATTTCCTGTCGTACAGTGCCTCATAAGGTACCATTTGTATGCTAGCCTGGTAGCTGTTATTTTAGGAGAATTCCACCAAGTGTAGATGGTCCTCCCAAAATCCTCCAAAATTAATCATGCACGCTCTCAACATATCCTCTAATATCTGTATTATGCGCTCTGACTGGCCATCAGTCTGTGGATAATATGCAGTACTAAACCTGAGACGTGTTCCTAAACTCTCCTGCATACTCCGCCAAAAATGTGACATGAATCTGGAATCACAATCCGTTACGATGCTGACAGGCACTCCATGTGGTCGTACTATCTGTCTCACATATATGTCAGCTAATATCTTCGTGGACTATCCCAACTTTGAAGGGCAAGAAATGAGCAGACTTGGTGAGTCTGTCTGCGACAACCGAAATGGTATCCTTCCTACTAGGGCCCTACGGGAATCCTGTGACAACGTCTGTGGTAATGTGTTCCCACTTCCACTCGGGAATGAGAAGCGGCTGCAATAGTCCTGCAGTCCTCTGATGTTCAGCCTTGACTTGCTGACAAACTAAACATCTCGCCACGAATCTTTCAATCTCTCTCTTTATCCCATGCCACCAGAAATGTTGCCTCAAATCTTGGTACATCTTCGTACCCCCGGGATGAATAGAATAAATCGATCTATGAGCCTCGGTCATCAACTCTTGGCATAGCTTGCCACTCAGAATGTATAGGCGATCTCCATACCTCAATGTTCCGTCTTTATGAATCCTAAGTCCCGTTTGCACGTCGGCCTCTGTCCTTTTTCGCAGTAGTCTAAATCTCGTATCTGTAGGCAAGACTGCCTTGATCCTCTTAATAAATGTGGACTGAACCTCGAGACTGGCCATCTGTTTATTCATGCCTGGAAATACAATCTTAATCCTGAAGATCCTCTAACAACCGGCGATGAGTCGTAAAAATATGCCATGGGCTTCCTGCTTAAGGCATCTGCTACTACCTTCGCCTTGCCAGGGTGGCACTGCAACTCGATATCATAATCTGTCATCAACTCTAGTCAGTGCCTCTGTCTCATGTTAAACTCCTTCTTCGTGTAGGCATACTTCAGACTTTTGTGATCTGTATAAATCTCATCACACTCTCTATAAAGGTAGTGTCGCCATAGCTTTAGTATAATTATTACTGCAGCTAGCTCTAGATCGTGCGTCTGATAGTCCTTTTCGTGAACCCATAGTTGTCCTGATACATAGACTATCTATTCTATCTAAACATAACTCATATTTGCTGAGCTTGGCTTACAGCCTTTCTGTCTCAGCGTCTCCAACACGATCCTGAGATATTTCTTGTGCTCCTCTTAGCTCTTGGAATATACCAATATGTTGTCGATAATTACCACCACGAACTTATTTAAGTACTGGTGGAAAATATTGTTCATTAGGCTCATAAATACTGCTGGCACGTTGGTTAAACCAAACGTCATGACTAAAAACTCATAGTGTCCATACTACGTCTGAAAAGCCATATTCGGAAAGTCCTCTCTCCGTACCTTGATCTGAGATCGATCTTCGAGAATACATATGCGCCACTTAGCTGATTCAACTGTATCGTTCCATCATTCTTCGGCACAATTAAGATGGGTATTCCCCCATAGAGAAATACTAGCCCGACTGAAACCCTTGTCTAAGAGGTCCTCTACTATGGACCTTCAACTCAACCAACTCTATCGGTGCTAGTCTGAAGACGGGAAAATAACCGGCTCGGCTCTTGGGGTCAACTCTATAGCAAACTCTATCTCTCTGTCAGGTGACAGGCCTGGAAGATTCTTTAGAAACACATCCTCAAACTCTGATATAATACGGTGGTACACTGGTTTACCTCCTGCATTGTATACCCCTAAGGCAGATGGGCACCATACTCCTGGGCTCCCTGAAGAAACTCAACTCAGGGTAACCTGGTGGCCTAAAAATATAATGCAACTACGTCGACAATCTAGTGTCGCGTGGTATTGGCTCAATCAACCCATGCTAGGACGGTGTCATCGTCCAGACTTAACCTCAAAATAAGTTCTCCTATTCTGTTTACCACACTAATCCTCTAAAAGAAAAGTTCTTCCATGTCTAAAGTATAATTTCTCTTTTCCTCAAAATTTTCCCAAAAATTTTATCCCTCAAAATTCTTCTTCCCGCTATTTATTGTTCCGGGTCACATAGTGCGATTATAATAATGACGTCACCTAAGCACATACAAAAAATTTTGGTATTAGATCATCATCTTCCAAGTGAGGTCCTAAAATTTTATCTCCTCTAGCTCATAATTATCGTTCCTAGTATTGCTATCATATACAACCACTAGTTTCCATCATCAGGCTATGTATTTCCATAAATTATTCTAGGTCATGATCAACAATCTTTCCAACTCCTAGTACTCCCAAGATCACTACTATCTCAAGTACGGGTAGGGTACTACTGGGTCCAATTATCTTGCTAACCTTACATACTAGTTCTAGAATCCTAAAAGAACCTATCAATCTATCCTAATAAGGTAACAATCTTCTCAGGGAGTATTACACGAATTCTGTCTTCTGTCGTCTGGTCTTCGATCTTCTTCTGGAGGGAAATCATCAGTCACAAACATTCGTCTTCTCGAACAATAGGGGACGAAAAACAAGGATAGCGATATTGACAGAAATTGAACGAAGGCAAATTGGAAGTCCAAGGGCGATAATCACATACAAAGAGTTTTTGAAATCAATTATGGATTGAGATCCTATTCAACAACCATAATATCTGTTCCTAATTTGAAGGCTCGCTTGGCACAGTCAGGTGACCAAGACGATTTAAATTTGACCTGCATGGGCCACTACAAAAATATGTCATGGCCCAGTCCCAAAATACGTAGGACCAGGAATACGCGATACGCCAGCTACGCATTCGACCAGACTCTGGTCTGACTCGAATACGTATAAGCTGTATAATATGAAGGTGCATTATCTAGATATCCCATAAATGTAAACCTCTATGTCTCAATCCACAATGTACAGTAGTATACAAGAAAGAGCTATATGTGCTAAAGTCGGCCGCCCAATAACACACAAACTCGAATAGACTCGAGAAGAGATGAGTCTAAAAAAACTAGGCTACAACAGCAGATGAATAATCAATATGAAATAAGTAACCATAATACCGACAGAAATGATATGAGTACCTGGTACAGTGCCTGCAAGACATGCCACTCCATCAGTATCTCCAAGTACTCCGTAATCGTCTATATTGCAAAACTGGCAGGGAACCAGGTCCTCAGAGGGACGTAACAAGGTACAAAAATATAGCATGACAAGTAAACAGAAAGTACAAGTGCAAAAATAGGGTACTCTATCATAACCAAACAAGTGTGACACAGTTTGAAGACAATGTTCGACGCGTGGGCTTTCTAAAATAAAATGGTAGCTCTGGACACGGAAACACACGGGACGTACCGCAGTTCCGGGCAAAGAGTCACACGGGTGATACCAATACACTAGATACAGGATCACTACATAGATACTACATAAATATATAAGCGCGTGCAGTGGAACCCAGACATCTAGTAACTGTCTTCCCCTTTCCAAGTGGTCAACGATGGTGTGCTGAACCTGAACCTCTATCTAACAGTCTCGATACACTGAAATAACTCAACAGACGCGACCCTAAGGTCGTCCCAGTCTCTGGTCATGATGTCAGTATCAGGATACAGGAATCTGGCACGATCACAGTGTATGAGTGTATCCTGGGGTGTTGATATACTCAGGTACGTACATCGAGGTGCTACGAAGCATCTAACAATTATTCTAAGACGTTACGACGAACGTTAGCACCCGGTTGTGATTCGGACGCGAAGTATTGAACGTCAACATAAATACGTGCGTAATGTACATAAAGAACAACAAATATCTGTAATCTGAAATACAGGATGGCAAGGTACACTTGCCTGCGTTCGGCTGCTGATGATGGGGATCAAGTACCACGTTCAAGTCCGCAGGTCCCGTAGTACCTAGAGATGAGATACAAACCAATAATCAATAATCTATTCCACGATAGACAGGGATGCGATACATATCTACACCTAAACTCAGTCTCAGCTATGACTCACAGGGACAAGACACTAGGGGGGTTGACCACAGTGACTATCGGTATGATACGTCAAATCATCTAGTCATCAGTGCCACATCATCAAACCATCCTCAATCCTTCTTTATTCAGCACAAGGTTCCTTGGTATATCATGCATATTTATTCCTCATATTTTCCCTCGGTGTACACTGACGTTAATACGTACATTTACTATCCTCCTCAAATACTCAATTAATAATTATTTAAACCTTATATTTTATATCATCCTGTCAATTTGTAATTAGTACCTCTCTTCAATTAAACCCATCATTAATATACAGTTCCCAAATCACCGGTTATTGGTTTGATACAACATACTAGTACACAATAAATCACCTGTTCCTCGATGACAAATCACAGTGTAATTTTGCAACAATTTAATTTGTTCAACAATATAAATCAATAGTGAAAAATATGAATTTTAAGGTCCTAACATCTCAAGGTATCCCAATATCATGACCTCAATATATATTCAAATGCCTTGTATATTAATATTGCATTTTCCACCCATGCATATAGTTCATACCCTAACTCGTGTATAACCATTAATTCCATTTTAATTACTCTTGTAAGTAAACCCTAAACTCACTCTTAAACCCAAATATGTTCTATATAAAAATTACACAACACAAGACTACACAAGGAGAACTCAAGAGAGGGGAAGAAGTATACCTAGGCGACAAGGTGGGTCGCTGGCCGGAACGAGGTGGTGCTGGCCGAACTGGATGGGTGTCAATGGTGGTGGTAGTGATCTCGTGGTACTTTTGGTGATGTGGAAGCTTGTGGTGGTCGTGGTGGTGATGATAGAAGCTTATGGTGGTGGTGGTGGTGGTGATGGGACCGGACAGGGAGGAGATGGCCGGATGAGGGAGGCCGGAGCAAGGTGGTGCTGGCGGTGGAAGCGGGACAGGGAGGAGATGTGGGGCTGAATAGGACGGGCCGGAGCAGCTCTGCCGGATGGAGGAGCCGGATAGTGGTGTCGGGGGGATGCTGCACAGTGGAGTCGAGGGCGGTCAGTCCCCGGAGCGATCGCGGGGGTGTACTACAGACCAGAGTCGAGGGCGGTCAATCGCCGGAGCGGTCGCGGGGGTGTGCTGCAGACTGGAGTCGAGGGCGGTGCGGCGCTGGCCGAACTAAGTTGGTCGGCCGGACGGGGGGAGAACTGCACAGCCGGAGCGGGTCAGCAGCGGCCGGACCGGATCATCCGGTCGGAGTGAAGTCAACTGCCGGACTGAGTTGTTCCTTCAGGGAGAAGAGAGGAAGAAGAAGAATAAAGGAAGAAGAAGAAATTTGTATGGGAAAATATGGAGGAGGGAGGAGAGAGAGAGAGAGGGGGGTTTTCAATGCCTAGGGATTAGGGCCGGCTTGGGAGTAGTGAGGGTGATGTTAATGTTTTATAGGGAGGTGTGTGAGGGATGTGTGGTGGAGATGTTCTCATTTAAATCGGAGGGCTAGGATTTAACATGGAGGATTGGGTTTCTCTATGCAAAGGAAGGGGGGAAATGTTGACTAGATCAAAGAATGGTAAGCTCTCCATTTGGTCATGGCCAATAAGGTAAGGACACCTAAATTAATAAATTGCAACTAATCCCCTTAAATTCGAGAAATTGCACGAACACATGAAATGATGCAAAAATTATGAGAAAATGGTGTTTGGTGATTTGCATGGTGAGGGGGTGTTGTGTGTGTGGCATGGGTTTAATTTAATAGCCATTGGGATTAATTGGAGATTAAAATATGATTAGACAAAATTGGTATCCACGATTTAAATAGAATTAAAGTGTCCCACGCTTTTAAATTAAATGGGGGCACTTGGGGTCAAAATTTGGAAATGACACAAAGGTCAAAAATGGTGGGGGCTTGGAGTCAGTCTTGGACTCTTTAGTTGGTCCGGCTCAACGGGTTAAGTTGGTATCTCAAAATTTAGGATAATGACACAGGTGTCCGACACGGAATTAAATATGGGATTTTAGGATACGGGAAGTTGTGCGATTAATTTAAGGCACAATGGATTTGATTTTTGTGTGACGAAAGATCCAGTGCCTAAATTGGCGAGTCAAGTCAGAAGTATAATAGTCCGATGGAATTTATGGGCTGATATTGGGCTCCGAATAATTAAGCAATAATAGGGCGCTCCAAGGGTTTAATTAAATAAAATAACAGACAACTCTACTCTAAACCTCAATATCTGTTGCTAATCCAAAAATTTTCCAATCCATACCTGACTATCTATAGAATTAATTGAGGGGGTTTACAAAAATAGATAAGGTATAGTAGTTTATAGGTAATGCAATACTCGACAACGTGCTGAAAGTGTGCCCCTCACGACGGAGAGCTCCAAATCCATCAGGTATCGCTGGGATACCGGGATTACATGTAGCCAAGAAATCTCTTTATATTCTTTCTATATTATTATTCTAGTTATTAACCTAGGCAATTATCAAGGATTCTCGACCGTGGTGTTCAGGAATATGCTTTAGACATGATGCAAGACAAGACAGTAACATGACAAGCACAATCAAAATCAATCACAGGGATACATGACATGCAATACATGTGCTACTAATAGCCTCTATCCGGACAGTTATAAGAGTTCTTAAGTCGTGAGCGCGCTACGTCGAGCCTCTATTAGGAGTATCAGTATCTAGGAGTATTAGGGTTATCAATTCCATATCAAGATTCAGGAGTTCATTTATACTATATAATCACTTAGCTCATGTCAGGAAATTAAGATCCATATGAATAATATCACGTTCAGAAAATAACAGAGATTAACTAAAATAATTGGATAAAAGAGAACTAGAGAAATATCAAGTGCTAAGCATTATTAAAGGAGAATAATGGCATACATGCGCATAAATTATCAATTTAGGGTTGGCGTATGATTTAGGTAAGAAAATAAAACATCTGCGCATAATGGGCCAAAACCATTATTGGCGCACAAATGGCCAAAATAGCATTTGGTGCACAATGCAGTAGTCTGGACAGTTCTGGAGCACTTTGATACCAAAAGTGCTCTGAGCAAATATGGCGCACAATTGATACTAAAGCGCACTTTTATAATTTTGGCGCAAAAATCAAGCATGAAAAGGTCTACAAAAAGATAAAACACACGCTTTAATGTATGACACAGCAGTCAAGAATATATTGCATTCGAGAACACAATTCTCGAGAATGGTCAGAATTGCTTAGTCATCAAGTAACTACGAAGGGCTGCAAGTGTGCCATCTCTGGAGAATGCGACAATGTACGCCAAAACATAACTGACAGCAAAGTATGCCATTCTCCAATGGCAGCAACGTGTGCCAGTAAGGAAAGTTTAACCAAAGTGTGCCAACTCTACAATATCTGCAAAGTGCGCTAACATGACTATTTAAGCAGTACCTTACATTCTTGATGACTTGCAAACTCATTCAAGAGTGCGTCAACTAGGATTGGCGTACTTTTGGAGGAATTGCCTTAGTACAAAATGTACGTAGGAGTAAAAAAGTGCATCCAGAGTACTCAATATATCTTGGCGCACTTTCTAAGAAATTTGTGAAACGCATACTCACACTCTCACTGGAACTTCATATTATGCCTCCAGGGTTTCTTACGTACTTTTTGTAAGCATTACATGCCAACTTTGCATTCTCCGACTTGCTGTTCTCGGGCTCTGTGCCACCCTCACTTTTCCAAATAGGGGTAAATTAGTCATTTGGCATAGTTATTTTATTTTTAAAGATTATATATAATTAGAGTGATGCATATATTTATTTGTGTTTTGTATTATTTATGTATATTAGTAGGCTAGCCTATTAAATAGGCTTGACACTAGTGAACCCAATTAGACTTATCAAGACAACAATTGAGCCTAACATGGACTAGGCCTAAGTTAGACACACCCCCTAATTAATTAGAAGGATTAAGACTAATTTGTATTAGTTTAGAGATTTTCCATTATACCCATCTTAATTATTTCTCATAATTAGCATGTAGGGGTATAGTGGTCATTGATTATTGCTTGGAAGAGGGGGAAACAAGGGCCGGCCACATAAGAGCCAATTTCTCTCTCTCCTCTTCATTCTCTCCATTTACTTTAGATCCACAAATTCTAGATCCCTAATTCACTTTATACCTCCATCAATTTCTCTTAATTCATTCATATTTTCTTTCATTATCATTACTCAAGGAGCATTGGAGTTTGGATTTGTAAGGAGCACTTGGAGGAGGAGCTTGGACAAGAAGATCGTGTCTAGATCATATCCGTGGAAACAATTAATTGAGAATCCATCTCCTAATAGGTACAATTCTAAATTTACCTTTATTGTAGGTTCCAAATTATGCATTTGACCATTAGGAACCCTCCCATAGCATAAGGCTACATATAGGAACAAGTTCTAGGCTATTTAGTTGTGTAATATAATTTCTACAGCATAATTTATGTCTATTTTGGGAGAATTATAAAATTGACACATCAAGTGTGTGTCATGACACTAATTTAGTCATATTGGACTTAGATCCTGGTTGGGATAATAGTTAGGTGTCTGCAATTAGATACGAGTAGGACGTATTACGATACGGTACAATACCCTATGATGCGGAACTCTAATTTGGGTATTTTGTACAATTACTCTTCAATTCTCATTATAGCTAGTTGTATTAGTTAAATATCATAGTTATTAATATATGGAGAGGATTATTGTGGAGTATTTGGGGTTTTAGCATTCTAATTGAGTATGTATCTTAGTGTAATATATAGTGCATGAACATGTTCGATGTTATGCCTAGTGTATGTATGAGATGGATGTGGTGTTGTGTCTATGAAGGGGAGGTGTATTCAGCAACCTACTACTATGTTGTGTTATATATATATATATATATATATATATATATCATAATTAAGAGTGTGGTGAGTTTTGGTATCATATGTGAATCAATTAGTAGGGGGGTGTGTGTGTGTATGCTCATGACTATGCTTAGTGAGTGTGAATGTGTTTTGTTCTTGAGTGAGTTGTGTGCAGTGTCATTGTGGCTCGGGTTATAGGGATTGTAGGCAGAGAGAGGGGTGGCAGCATAGAAGTTAGTTACATCAGCAATATTTGGAGACCATGGCAACAGAGAAGTATCAGTAACAGCAGCTTCCTATACACTAGTTATAACTTGCAGCTACTTAATCTACAATGTACCATAGGCAATCAGGAAGTGATGCAAGGAATGATGGTGTTGTTGTTATAGCTGTGTAGTAGTGCACAAACTGTGCAGTCAGGTTTTGATGTGTACAAATGATTGGTTGAAGAGAGAGGTGGCAGCTAAGATCAGAGTTGGTATATGTTATAATTAGTGGTAGCCATGTGGAGGGGTCGAGTAAGATAGTGTAAGGTATAGTTGGGATGTGGGAGACTAGGTGTAGGTTGATACTACAGTATACACTGCTGGTAGTAGCAGGGTTAAATACAGACAACTAATAAGGGCGAGGGTTATTGTTCAGTGCATCTTAGAGTAAGTAGGAGTGCTTGAGGGATCATCAGTAGTAAGGAGTATAACCTGTGCACATGTGTCCACAGGTAAGACTGAGTGATCAGGTTAGGAGAAGAAGGGGGGAGTAGCAAGATCCAGTAGGGGCTCGAGCATATCAGTCAATTAACTATCAGAGATTAGTATCAGTGAGAGCTAGTAGCAAGGTCTTGGTAAAGGTTCAAATGTATTATTGTCTCCCTAGGTGCAAGTCAAGAATCATGGACAATTAGATATCTGGGATACCAAGACATTGGTAAGTATGAGTACCAAGATTTGGGTAGAATGACAGTTGAGATTAATGTATGGTATAATTCAACACACTAATATAAATAGTTATGGAGTATTGGTTAAGGTGAAGTTGGATTTAAGTATTAGTACAAGTCTAAGGTTATGAACTAGAATATTAGTTAAGGTAATGTATAAGTAAGGTATGTTCCTACCAAATTGTTAGAGTAAGGTATTAACAAGATACCCTAGTATATGAGTTATGTATATAATAATAGTGTCACGACCCACACCCAAAAAATCGGGCATGAGTCGTGGGTACGTCCAGCCTACGTCGCAGCTGTTTAGGGTGATAAACGAAAGAGGAAAAATATATAAGACGAGGTTTATACGAAACCCGTTTTCTTTTCTTTGGTTTACAAACAAGCTTGTACAATTAATCCTATACGAGGATGTGGGAGTATAATTTATTTAATCTGGGTAAATATTGCTATGGGTGTCTGATCTGTAGCTGATCACTTTAGCCCTTGGACCACACGATGGTGAAGAAGTGTCGTAGAAGACGGAGAGCAGCTTCGGAGGTTGCTCAGGAGGATGGATGCACGATGCCAAAGTCGTTGATCGCTACTCCTTGCCTGAGCTCCAGACTCTTCTCTCTCCAAGACTCCCTCTCACCGATCTCTCCCGCCTTTCTCCAATTCGACCTCGGATCTGATATTGGTTTCCTTGACCAATTTTCCTCTCAATTTTGTCGACCTTCTCCTCTGTTGATAGAGGTCTCTATTTATAGAGTTTTAGTGACAGTGACCACTCAGTCGGTGTAAAAACCGAGTAGTGGAAAGTACAGCACCCTTTTACACAACGGTTAAAGTAACCAATGCCTGCGTATAGATGATCTTTTGAATGAGTGTGTGACGCGGGTCCAACTAAGGGACAAAATGCGTATAATCGCTACGGAGATCACGACGTAGAAGCCACGTAGGTAGGTATCCCTCGTGTAGAAGAGGTTGGCGTAGAAGCCAATGTCTGTCACTGTGGCGTAGAAGCCAATTAGGCATAGAAGCCGAGTAGGTGTAGAAACCTGAGGGCATAGAAGCCGAGTATGCACGGAAGGCCGAATGGGCGTAGAAGCCGAGTGAGCATAGAAGCTGAATGGGCGTAGAAGCCGAGTGAGCATAGAAGCTGAATGGGCGTAGAAGCCGAGGTGATGTGGACGTCTTAGCCGGAATTACGGCTCTTGGAGATATAATCAAATCTCTCGCATTAAATGCAGGGATCTGTCATCATCCTGTGCATTAATTGCAGAGGCGTGTCTCTAAGGCCTGCCACCGTTCTGAGCATTAGGTGCAGAGACGTGCCTCGAGCCCTGTATGAAGAGCAGCTTTTGACGTGGCAATCTGTTTGTCTTCCGTGAAGCATAAACTGTTCATGCCTGCCTGTGTAAAACAAGGTAGCGTATCCCCTTATACGCGAAAAAGAAGCTTACGCCGAGGAGACGTCAGTAATCGACGGTTCGGTGATATTTAACCAAATCCCCTGCATTAAATGCAGAGAGCCGCCATCATCCTGCGCATTAATTGCAGAGGCGTGTCCCGAGTGGTCTGTCATTATTCCAACCGTCGTCTGGGTAGCCGTACAGTACTCTTTGTCAGGAGCCAGACGTCAGATTTACTGCGTGATTTGACAGGTTCATTTCGGGGGATACGAAGCGTTCCTCGTACGCTTTAATGTTGCATTGAAAGCGGGTGTGGTTTACGCCATAGAGGCGATGTAGCACCTTCTTTACGCAGAAGCGGCCTGGACGTACTGCTTTACGCGGATGGTCCTTTGAGCTTATATTTCCCACTGTGTTTTAGCGAAAGAGCTCTGTTGGACGTTGGGGGCTCTGAGATCATCAGTTTACGCTACTCTGCATAAATATGCTGCGTATAGCTATCCAGCGTATTTTTCATACTTCTACAAGACCCCCTTCAAAGCTTTCAAATTTCTCGTAATTTGAAATACTTTGAATGAAGCATGAACCGCTCCTCGTAACTCAAAACGTCTCTGAATGGAGCTTTAAAACGGTCGAGGCTGACTTTATGGCAGATTTATTGGGGATCGATGTGACCTCTCTCGCCTATAAAAAGGATGAGGAGTTAACCTGTTTTCCCCGTATTCCCTTCGCCACAGAGATTATCGCCGGAGTTCATCGGGTCGATCCGAGGAAGAAGGAGACCATGTTCTTCCATCATGTAGGAAGCCGAAAAAGACGGCATCTTCGAGCAAATGTCATCTACAACGATGGATCATGGAAGGATATCATAGCCTCCTTTGCTCGGGATAATCAGCAACTTTGTATGGTGGTTCTTCGGGAGAGAAGAAGAATCGTATTTCACCACGCTGCTTGCAAGTGGCACCTTCTTCCGTTACCTCCGGGGATGAGAGCAGCAACTAGCTCTGACCTCGGGTATTGAGTTGGGTGAAATACCTTAACTCAATCTGTCATGGTGCACGGAGCATGGGATCTGCATAATTTAGGCAGGCCCAGTTCCGTATTCTCCCTCCATTTATCATTTTAGTCGGTTGAGGAAACCGACCAACTGCTGGAGGAGAGATAAAGAATTGGTGCCCATGCAAGAACCTGGTAGAGCAGATTCTTGGGGGTGGCCTTCCGACGACGACGAGGAAAAATCCTTTTATAGACGGGATTTCCCTCATATGTAGTCATGAGAAATAAAGAAAAACCCTTGTAGATTGGATTTCCCTCATATGTAATCATGACTTTAATTTTAATAAAATCGTCTTTTTTTTTCATATGACCATGTTGCCATACTTTGTTGTGAAGTCTGAATATGTGTAGCTTTGACACGTCTGATTCTTTACGCCGACTCTGTTTAGAAAGAGTGCTAGGTCCTGTCCTGTCTTTTACGCATAACTAGGGAAGCGTAGAAAGCCGTTTTAGCATTCTAGTGTTTGAACTGTCCTGCTGTTTAGGAGTGAGGAACCCCGTAGAATTCTGAACTGTTGCTTCTGATAAACAGCATTCTTGTTCAGACATTATCTTCAAGAATGATTCCTCGGAAAATCCCTTTGAGCAGGGCGAAAAATGGCTGTCAAACTGATTTGCCATCTTGGTAGATGAAATATTCAGACTGGAGTCTGGATGAACTTCGAATCGACCATAAAGAAGAGTAATTTTTCAATGTTGAACTCTGTATGCTTTGGGTACTTGGAATATCTTGTGGTCAAGAAGGAGTATCTTCTGTATGAACTCCTGTAATTGACCGCTTTGAGAATCGTTCAGATGTACGCGTACTCTGGCCGACGTATCTTTCAGATGTGCGAGAAGTCGTGGAGCGTGAAATCATCAGTCTGCAGCCTCTGAGCATAAACTAAACACCACCGAGCGTAAAATCATAGACTTGTAGTTCCTGACCGTAAAGTCGTAGGTTTGTAGCCTCTCGAGCATAAAAGCTACTGAGCACAAAGGCATCTGGGCGTAAAACCTGACTTGTAGCCGTCGAACATAAAGCTGTAGATTCGTAGCTGTCAAGCGTAGAAAGCTCCTTAGCGTAGAACTGTAGATTTGTTGCTTCTGAAAAAAAAAAAATTCGAGCGTGAAGTCGTGGATCTATTGCTTCTGAGCGTAAACTAAGCGCCACCGAGCGTGAGATCATTGATTTGGTTTCTACTGAGCGTGAAGTCGTAGGTTTATAGCCTCTCGAGCATAAAAGCTACCGAGCACAAAGGCATTCGGGCGTAAAACCATACACTTATAGCTTGCGAGCATAAAACCGTAGATCTGTAGCTGTCGAGCGTAGAAAGCTCCTTAGCGAAGGAACCATAAACTTGCTTTGCGCGAAAAACTTTTCGAATTCGCTGACTGTCCGTCTTCTCTGAATAATAGGCTGACGTAGGACCCAATCATAACTGAATATTAATTAGGAGATTTGGTTCGGGGTCCGAGGAGTCCATATGAACTCTATGTATATCCCAAGTTTCTGAGAGGAAAACTTTCCATCCGTCTTCTGCGAAAAAAGAGCCTTCGACTGTTCGAGTTCTTCTCCATTTCTTCTCCGAGTCTTCAAAGTTTTCAGTAATGGATTCGAAGCAAACTCCCTCCGCTAAGGGAAAGGAGGTTGATTTTTCTTCTTGTTCTTCGGCTCAAGCGAGGGTGCCTCTGGCTGGACAGGGCGAACCTCTTTCTGAGCGGAGCATCCTGCCGACGAGCAGTGCACCCGGCTTGAAAGGTAGAGCTTTTTGGATGAATGAGAACGACTGAAAATCCTTCGCACACGTTGAACGTGACCGCGCTAGGTCATCTCCTGTGCTGATAGCCTCTTTGAGGAAGATGATGCACGGAGACGTTTTATCTTTTTACGCCCACATTTTTAATGTGTCAGCGTAAAAACTCCAGATTTTTGCAGTTGAGCGTAAGAGCTTTGGCTGCCAAAAATTTGGCGTATACAGTAAAATCTGAGCTTTACGCTTGTGGATGAAAATCTCGGCATAACATCTCGAAATTTGGCAGTCTATTATAAGGCACAGACTGTATACTGCCGATATGAATTTCACGCTTTTGGATAAAAATTTTGGCGTAAACGATCAAGTTTGTACAGTCTTGGCGTAGAGCATAGACTGTTGCCTCTTGGCATATGTTGCAAGAGTGTAATGTCCAGTAGAAACTGACGTATTTTTCTTGCACCTTCGCAGTTAACTTGCATGAGTCTCCGCTAGCCGAGGTGATGGGTTCTGCCGCCGGGATGCTGCACTCCAACTATCTGGACGATCTGTCGCACGTGACATTTCCTATCTCCGGGCCCCAGTATCCCGAAGGAAGGGAAATTCTGATATCGGCTCAGGGTGAGCGAACGCTGCTGAATTTGATCAACGGGGAGCCCCTGACGTACGTAGACGGAGAACAGTATATAAAGTCGGCTTTCCTCTTCGGGGACATGATTAATAAGCAGTCCCAAACGAAGCCCAAGAAAGAACTCTGGGTTTTCCCTGTCGGGGGCTTGGTCTTGAATCTGCACAAGATGCCGAGAGATTATCCCATCTCGGCATTCTTCCATGCTACACATCCTAGGAGGATATCGTGGACGCTGACTCCCGATCTTCACGGCAAGTCGGAAAAGATCTTCTATCAGAAAGGATCTGGCCTATTTGTCAGCCGTCTTTCCGGCTCTGTGACGTTGTTCAGGGGATTGTATCCGGGCAGTGTCCCGAGTGAAGACAGCTTGGTGCTTCGGCCGGTGCAATTGCTGACCTTCTGCAATAACTTTATGGGTCGCGGAGGAGTATACCCCAAGGTGAATCCTCGATGCAATGGGTGGATGACCCCAACAAATCTTCGGTGGGCTCGTTTAGTTGATTGGGCCCTGAAGCATTTTCAGATCGAGTTGGAGAACATCGGTCTGTTTGCGGCTGTGAGTGCCACTAGCGTTGGGTTACCTTCTAACCCCAACCTGTTTCTGGCACTGATGGAGCGATATATTTCGCTCACCGGGACTTTCGCCACTCCACTAGGGGAGCTGGGATTGGCCCTCCATGAGATGGCAGAGATCTCGAGACTGCCGATGGGGGATACTCCGTATAAAGAGTATATTCCCACGAACCGGGAGCTGGGGGATTCAGATCCTCGGGTAGTGGAAGTGTACCAGGAGCTGATGTGCCACTACCTTGCTTGCACTGCCTTCTACGATGAGCCTTCATATTTGGCTCACACTAGCAAATGGACGTCCTACCTCTTTTTTCATCGGGCGAGGACTGCTCAGCCAGAGAAAGTTTTGGAGGGCAAGGATCAGCCTGTGAATTATCTGAGCGCGCTTACTGCTCAAGTAGTCGACGATCTCATGGAAGACGTCGGGGCTCCAGATCAGTTCCTCGACGAAGGGACAGAAAAGTATCCTGAAGGCACTAAGGCCTATAGTTATTTGAGGCGCTGTCGCAGGCCTCTGTCCAAGGAAGCTCAACTGGCTGGCTTCCTCTCTATATGGCTGTGCCGACTGGTGGTACCTGGCATCGCATCTGCGGATCGTATTCACCGCAACACCTTGTAGCCTGCAGTACGCTTGGTGTTTGGGGTGAGACTGGGCTTGCTCCCTGCCATGGTGTGCCGCATACAAGCTGGCCTGAGGGCGATGACTGAGGCGTTGGTCGCCGATGAAGCTCGGCGTGAAAGCTTTCCCCGGGTGGAATTACCATACCTGTACTTGATGGGATGGTTAATTCTCCATAACCCCCGGGTGATAAACGAAAGAGGAAAAGTATATAAGACGAGGTTTATACGAAACCCATTTTCTTTTCTTTGGTTTACAAACAAGCTTGTACAATTAATCCTATACGAGGATGTGGGAGTATAATTTATTTAATCTGGGTAAATATTGCTATGGGTGTCTGATCTGTAGCCGATCACTTTAGCCCTTGGACCACACGATGGTGAAGACGTGCCGTAGAAGATGGAGAGCAGCTTCGGAGGTTGCTCAGGAGGATGGATGCACGATGCCAAAGTCGTTGATCGCTACTCCTTGCCTGAGCTCCAGACTCTTCTCTCTCCAAGACTCCCTCTCACCGATCTCTTCCGCCTTTCTCCATTTTGACCTCGGATCTGATATTGGTTTCCTTGACCAATTTTTCTCTCAATTTTGTCGACCTTCTCCTCTGTTGATAGAGGTCTCTATTTATAGAGTTTTAGTGACAGTGACCACTCAATCGGTGTAAAAATCGAGTAGTGGAAAGTACAGCACCCTTTTACACAACGGTTAAAGTAACCAATGCCTGCGTATAGATGATCTTTTGAATGAGCGTGTGATGCGGGTCCAACTAAGGGACAAAATGCATATAATCTTTATGGAGATCACGACATAGAAGCCACGTAGGTAGGTATCCCTCGTGTAGAAGAGGTTAGCGTAGAAGCCAATGTCTGTCACTATGGCGTAGAAGCTAAGTAGGCATAGAAGCCGAGTAGGTGTAAAAACCTGAGGGCATAGAAGCCGAGTAGACACGGAAGGCCGAATGGGCATAGAAGCCGAGTGAGCATAGAAGCTGAATGGGCGTAGAAGACGAGTGAGCATAGAAGCTGAATGGGCGTAGAAGTCGAGGTGATGTGGACATCTTAGCCGGAATTACGGCTCTTGGAGATATAATCAAATCTCTCGCATTAAATGTAGGGATCTGTCATCATCTTGCGTATTAATTGTAGAGGCGTATCTCGAAGGCATGCCACCGTTCTGAGCATTAGGTGCAGAGACATGCCTCGAGCCCTGTATAAAGATGAGCTTTTGACGTGGCAGTCCGTTTGTCTTCCGCGAAGAGTAAACTGTTCATGCCTGCCTGTGTAAAACAAGGCAGCCTATTCTCTTGTACGCGAAAAAGAAGCTTACGCCGAGGAGACGTCAGTAAATGACAGTTCGGTAATATTTAACCAAATTCCCTACATTAAATGCAGAGATCCGCCATCATCCTGCGCATTAATTACAGAGGCGTGTCCCGAGTGGTCTGTCAATATTCCAGCTGTCGTCTGGGTAGCCGTGTAGTACTCTTTGTCAGGAGCCAGACGTCAGATTCACTGCATGATTTGACAGGTTTATTTCAGGGGATATGAAGCATTCCTCGTACGCTTTAATGTTGCATTGAAAGCGGGTGTGGTTTACGCCATAGAGGCGATATAGCACATTCTTTACGCAGAAGCGGCCTGGACGTACTGCTTTACGCAGATGGTCCTTTGAGCTTATATTTCCCGCTGTGTTTTAGCGAAAGAGCTCTGTTGGACGTTGGGGGCTCTGAGATCATCAGTTTACGCTGCTCTGCATAAATATGCTGTATATAGCTATCCAGCGTATTTTTTATGCTTCTACAGCAGCATCGGCGGTAGAACGCTGTCTAGGTCTACTATCTAGCTAACAATCTCTCACAGCAATATAAGTACCTGTCAAGATTTTAACTCCAAATGGAGGAGCAATATGATAAAGATAACATAAGTACTCAATCACGAATCTAAGCACGATAAGATAACAAAGAAGTCTAACAACTACAGAGTCTAAACAACTACGACTACTAAAGATATCTATAATAATAATAATAATACAACAATATCCAGAATCAAATATAATACAAGTCTCAAACCAAAAGTCAGGGACAAATCCGGTACCAAAAGCTAATAAATACACTGAGGTCCTAGTGATCCCTGCTACCAACCCGAAAATTACTCCTGAATTAGGGGGTCCCTGTCTGCACCATCGACAGACTAAGGTCCATAAAACATCGGACACAAAACTTCCTGATCCTCTGAAAAATATATCTAGTCAGGATTGGAGCAAGTACACCTCTAACAACAGTTCCAGTTAAATGATAAAAACTATAAAGCAGTTGTAGCAAGTAGTACAAGGTGAAGGAAATAAAGAATGAACAAGGAAATATATATATATCAACTGGTGCGTAAAGGTAAAGATACATAAAAATCAGAAGCAAGATAATAATGACTGCAGGATACAAGAAATCTAAACTAAGAGCTAGTGTGTGCACAATAACGTGAAGTGAGTCCAGCAAGAGTAAATGTAATGAGTCAAGTCCAGAAAGTATAAGTGAGATCAGTCAAGAAAATACAAGAGAGTCCAGACTAGAAAGAATGAACTCGTATCTCTGAAATACCTGTTTTGACATGTAAACGGCTAGGGGTAAGTACGGCTCACCGCACATTGGGTGTGCGGCTGCTATCATTCCAGATTAGACAAGAGGGGGTGATTCCAGTGATTCCAGTTGGGAATATTTACATGTCTACTCGAGTATTTTCCTGCCCCGACTAGTAAAAGTGAATCCAAGTCTCGACACGTAAATCAAGTATGAGCCCAGCCAGAAACATGAGTGATGCCTGTAGTGAGTCATGATGTGATGCCAGTAGGTAATTCAAGAAATAGAGGCCAGAAACATGAAATATACGTATCGCAAGTAAATAAATCCAGAAATACTAGTCCGTGTCATGCCAGAAAATCAGATAATACTAGACTAGAAGCTGAATCATAATAATCATCAGATAATAAAAACTATCAGAGAATGTACTCCCCTGATGTCCTGAGCAACTAGCGATCCAAACTGGCGTCGCAAGGACCTATTAGGAAAAGCAAGGTTAAACGGGGTTCTAAAGAGTTATACAGATATAAAATAACTAAAAAAAAGCTTCTAGGGTTGTTCTAGGTCAAACGGGTCAAACCGATGAAATCTGGGTCAAAAAGTCAACCCGAGGTCCAAAAAGTCAACTCTATATCAAAACTAGGTCAAATGTTGACTTTGGCAGTCAACCAGGGCAACTACGGTCAACTATAGGTCAAACTAGGGTGCCTCTAAAATTCTAGGTCAAAACTAGCTTATTAAGCTAGTAAACCCTCAAACTCGCCTCCTTGAGATACCGAGATACCCTCGGTATCCGATACCACAACCTACGCTATATACCCCGCCTATACCCACTATTATATATAATAGCACGTATATAATATATATATATATATATATATATATATATATATATATATATATATATATATAAAACTAACTCTAACCTCAATCCTAGGCAAAAACCCAATATCTCGCCCCGATGCCCAATACCTTGAGTATCTCAAGGTATCGCGATACCTCGCCTTAACCCTCTCTAACACTAACTAACTAGCTAACTATATATATATAAATACTACCATATACTACTATATATATAACATCAATATATATATATATATATATATATATATATATATATATATATATATATATATATATATATATATGAGTCTTCCACTTACAAGTTAGCCAGGTAAACCCTTTTCGCTACTAGGAAACTCAACTAAGATGGTGGAGCAGCCAGGCGGGTAGGTGAGGAACTAGGTTCCCGGAAAAGAGAGAGAGAAAGGAGGCGAGCGAAGTGAGTGTCAGCTGGACGATCAGCTTGTGAGATTTAAAACGTGTCGTCTACTTCCAGGAAATGTTCGGAACAAAGAACTTTCTCGAATACAACGCTGCATTCTTCAAAGATTGAGGAAAAAGAGGAGATCCATGAAGCCATTACTTTACATTCAGCTAGCACTAAAAAGGCTACTCCTATTAGAAGTGGTAAAATTAAACCAAGTATTTCCGCTGGAACAACAATGTACGTTTTCGATTTTCTATTCACTCATGATCGGGCCTGACCTGACCCGATCATGATATTTTACTTATGATCTGGCCTGGTCGACCCAATCATGATATTGAAGGATGGGACCTTTTCTCGAAAAACTTCGAATCCGAAAAAGTGTCGCTAACCGGCAAGCAATAGAGTCAGCTTACGGGGTGGGGAAGAGAAAGCGTAGCGAATCGCATAGAGTTGCCCCTACCTGCCAGCGCGCAGATGGATAGGATGGGCGAAGCGCGAAGGGATGGATGTTTGAGAGGTTGAAAGAGTCGGTCTTGAAAACTGAAGTATTGATAGGAATACCGGGGGTTCGAATCCCTCTCCATCCGCGAGTCGAAGTAAGGCGAGCACAGTGAGGAGGCGCCCAAAGGCGAATAAAGTGAGGCGACCGTTAGGGAGGTAATGGCGGTGAACACCAGTGAGTTAATGTAAACCCCCTCGTCAAAAATAGAATTTAATTAATTATTTTACTGAGTTAAAACTGCAACCCAAATCCCACGTACCCAAATTAGGGTATCAGTCTACACCAAACTTGTTAGGCCATGACTCATGTGTACCATCCAAATCTAGTTCCTTATGTTTCTGACGCATTAGGAATTACTGAGTCGAATTATTAAATTAAATCAAACTTAAAGCCAATTTACCTCAAGCAAAACCAAACCAAGCCCACATGCGCTTTTGAGTGGATCATTTCCATTCCAACAAGCCGGACAGGCCCAACAATCGAGTCCAGCCCATCATCCCCACCACCCATATAAATATACATCTATTCACTCAAACCCTAGAATTCATATCACCATCATCTTCTCAACCCTAGCCGAATCCCCTGCCAAGACCTATCCCCGCTCAGCCCCACCGGACCACCGACCGTCCCTCCAGGCGGCCGGAATACCACACCACACCAGGCCGTCATCACCAACCCCTTCGAACCCGATCACCCGAGACTGTTGTCCCTTCCCCGACTTCCAAACCACGCCCTCCGCTCCGCCTGACCCCGCCAGACCCCGCCAACCGACCCGCCGGACCCCATGACACCATCAACCGACGTCGTCCTAGCCCACTACCGCCGGGATAGACTGCTGTATCCGTGGCAGCAGTCATCACAGCCGACTGAACGTCGGCAGAACGATCACATCCACGCGTCGACAAGAGTTCACCCCCGCCGGAGAAGACGGTCGACCAGCTAGTGGACGCCCCCCTCGTTAAGTCGATCAGGTACTCGTTCACTGAACCCTTCTCTCTCATGTCATAATACTTCACTTCCGTGTCGCCATGTCGCATGAACACATAGTAATAGTATTCAACCTAGTTAGTATTATAAGCATGAAAGCTTATTTAATTTGTTACTAATAAATATGTAATTATGAAGTTAATAACCAGTCACCAGGGTCAGGTATTTCACTTGAAACGCTGGAATATAAACTAGTAGGTTGAACATGGGAATAGAGACATGTGTTCGTGCAGAACCAAAATTGTAGACAACCCGTAACTAGAAAATTATTGACTCGAGATACATGTTGACCGAAGACAGAACACGTGTACATCCTAGCCACGTGCACACGTAACGCTGTCTTCAACCAACCATAAACTTGAGACAGACCCTTAAGAGCAACGTAGTGTCAGTACATTGGGTCTTAACGTCTGATGTAGATTTCTATATTATATTATATGTCAGGATCATCGGATCAGCCAGGAGACATCGCAGGAGCAGGCTTTTGGCATTCACCTCCTGAAGACTCAGGCAAGATACCTTGCTATATTTACTGTTTAATTTAAATATGCATCTGTTGTATTGTATTCTTGTTGCTTATAGTTTATACAACTGTGCACGTCCGAGTTATCTCGGGTGCATTCGACGGATACGTCGATGATTAGTATATATGGACTTAGCTCTTAGTAGACTCCACCCATTGGACGATATCCTGTTATTGTCTGAGACCTGACACCTTACACGGTCACTGTGATATATTCATATTGGGATGTGGGTTTGCGCACTCGACTAGCTATCGTTGCGTGTAACCTACATCACGGTTAGTACGTAGTTCAGGTTATAATTTAGAGGCTTGGCATATAGATTCAAGGTATGCACGTCGAGTAGTCGACTTGCGTATCTATATTGGGTGGGGAGGACAACTAGTAGGCATATGGGATACATACATTGGAGCCATAGTTCGGAGGAGCCTCGGATCCAATGATTTTCCCTTATATTGATGACACATTCTTCGGAGCGTTACGGACGATATACTGTACTGATGCTACTCTATTCGGAGAGTAGGCGTTATGCCTACACCTACCCATACGCACCAGCGTTGTCCTCACATTGCATTCACTTAGATGGCTAGCACACCCTTATTGTATTTATTTTATTCAGTATTCATATATGGCATATTATTTTCTTGTATCTTGTTACGTCCCTCTGAGGACCTGGTACCTTTCCAGATTTAGACGAGACTAACTACCCTACCGTATATGGCCCAGGACAGGAGACGAGATTTGCTACAGCTGAGGAGTTGGAGGTGCAACCGTCAGAGTTCCCGTGATCAGTTGGTAGGCCTTTAGCCTAGTTGGAGGGCATCATCATCTACTCAGCTGATGCCCTAGTCATTATCTTTTATATCTTATTTCAGTACTTTATTTTGTCATAGTAGTGGGTTTGTTCCCACCAGACATCACTGGTTGTACTATGATATCTTAAAACTGGTATTTATCAACTAGCAGTTTATTTAGTATTTCTTGCTTTTTATATTGTGGATGAGATTAGATTACCTGTTATTGACTGATATTGGACATGTTAGTATTATAGGACAGCGTAGCACTCTTCGTGGATCCATTAAATTGGGATATCCTCTGAGACGTGTCAGCTGGCTATTGCTACGTGGCCTGGTTCCATATATTTTGGGACTGGGGCGTGACATGGTTTTAGTGGTGGCCTATACAGGTCCACTTTTCGCTTGTGGTATGATAACATGCCCAGCGAGCCTGCAATAGGATAGAAATTATTAGGTCTCATCCACTTTTGATTCGTCCTTGAACTTCCTTCATACTGCTTCTAAATATCTGCATCCTGATTGATTTCTCTCGTACTCTTCTAATGAAGCTCTATCTCTTGCAGCAAGATAAATTGGCGCAGTGGACGAGGAGCACCCCGTGCCGCGGTGCCAGATAACACCACTCAAGGAGATGAGGTACCCCAAGGGCAACCCCCGCTACAGATCCCGCTGATACATTGTCACGAGACATCGCAGGGCGATCCTACACCGCCACCTGAGGGACAGACTTCCCAGACGATCCCCACGCAGCATTGTGAGGGCCAGACTTCAGGAGCTACACCGATGCCGCAGACGGAGAGGCCGACATCTGAGGAGATGCCTACTGCACAACCAGAGATTCCACTACCACCGCCTCCACCTTATCCACCCTAGATGCCACAGCTAGATGGGCAGCCACAAATGCTTCAGTTCTTCCAAGCAATGATGCAAGCACAGTAGCAGCAGACCAAGACATTGCGACAGAGTCTGATGGCAGTACTAGAGAGGACACCTGTCATGACACCAGTACCAGCACCTCCACCAGCCCCGACAGATGGCACTGTTAGATGGTTCTGACAGATGGGACCAGATACCTTCTCAGGCGATGAGACTGCAGAACAGATCTCCGATTGGATCGCCAACACGGAGATGCTATTAGAGGCCTCACAACTGCATCCAGACCTTTGGATGACTGCAGTGAGGGCCCAACTAAAAGGCAACGCCCATCACTGGTAGGATTCCATTGAGCGCAGTGTAGGCAAGAACCAGACTTGGGAACAGTTCTTAGAGTACTTAAATGCAAAGTATTTTCCAGCAACAGTCAGAAATGCCCTGTACTTCCAGTTTCTACATCTAGAACAGGGGAATATGACTGTTGACGCATATGACGCAGAGTTTAGCCGCCTTAGCAGATTTGGAGCCGTCCTGATACCCAATGATCTAGAGAAGGCTCAGAGATTCTACCATGGCCTCAATTTTAAACTACAGAGATATACCACCACACAGGCGAGGATTTCATATGAGGAGGTTCTCGTAGAGGCGAGGATCCAGGAAGCCATTGTCAGAAGAGTTAGACGTTCCAGTACGACCACGCCAGCTAGAGTCCAGTCCAGAGCAGGAGGACCCATCCGTCGTCCCGGAGCGCAGACACAACAGAGAGTAGCACCATATCCACACCAGGAACTTCCGACTTGCCACTTCTGTGGTAAGAGAGGTCACTTCGAGAAGGACTGTCGGAAGAGACTTGGAACATGCATGATTTGTGGAGCAAGCCAGCACCTTGCCAGAGATTGCCCACAGCGCAGGGAGGCAGCCCCACAGGCCGGACAAAGGCCAGCAGCACCAGCCCCGAGGACACTACCCCCACCAGGAGGACAACGTCCACCAGCACCCGGAGGATTCCAGAGGGGACCACCCTTGGCCCCACAGCAGGCACAGTTTGATCGGGCCCGACAGCAGGCAGGAGGACAGAGACAGGGACAGGCCTTTGCATTAGCAGCCGCTGAGGAGGAAACAGAAGGAGAAGCAATCACAGGTACCATTTTAGTCGCATCCTTACCTGCGACAGCATTATTTGATTCTGGGGCTACATTGTCATTTATATCTAGTAGATTTATAGCAATGCATAGAGTAGCGACTTTCTCCTTACCTAAGAGTTGGAAGATTCTTACCGGAGGAGGTATCGTGCCGGTTATCAACACTATTAGAACGTGCTCGGTAGTCGTATATGGAAGAGAGATGAGAGCACGATTCCTGGTATTGCCTATATCGTACTTTGACGTTGTGTTAGGCATGGACTGGTTAAGCCAGTATAACGCCGTAATGAACTGCCGAGAGGGTAGCGTCACTTTTAGACCACCAGATCAACCGGAGTTCGAGTACATGCGAGGGACCGTCGAACAAGGAATAGGACAGACAACTGGAACTTGCATGACTATGGAGATTACACCCCCACCTATAGTTGCAGAATTCGAGGATATTTTCCCCGAAGAATTGCCAGGCTTACCACCCGATAGAGACGTGGAGTTCACCATTGAGCTAGTGCCAGGAGCAACACCGGTATCTTCTAATGTGTACCGATTGGCGAAGAAGGAGTTAGACGAGCTGAAGCTACAATTGGAAGAGTTGTAGAGAAAAGGATTTATTCGTCCTAGTGCATCACCATGGGGAGCACCAGTATTGTTTGTGCCTAAGAAGGACGGAATAGTACGTATGTGTATTGATTACAGAGCCCTTAATGCTTTGACTATCAAGAACAAGTATCCCCTGCCGCGGATTGACGATTTATTCGACCAGTTGACCGGAGCAGTGGTGTTCACAAAGATCGACTTGAGATCGGGTTATCATCAAGTGAAGGTGCGAAGAGAAGACATTCAAAAGACAGTATTCAGGACTCGTTATGGTCACTACGAGTTCTTAGTGATGCCTTTTGGACTGACGAATGCGCCAGCTGTATTTATGAACTTGATGAACCAAGTATTCCATCAATACCTGGACCAGTTCATGGTATTCTTTATCGACGACATTTTGGTGTATTCGAAGAGCCACGAGGAGCACGAGAAGCACTTGAGACTAGTGTTAGAGACGTTGAGAAGAGAGAGACTTTATGTCATACTTAGCAAGTACGAGTTTCTCCTAGATCGTGTCGTCTTCCTTGGACACATCATCTCAGGAGACGGTATCTCAGTAGATCCGACGAAGATTTCATCTGTAGAGACATGGCCAACCCCTACCAATGTCTCAGAAGTGAGGAGTTTCCTAGGACTTGCCGGATATTACCGAAGGTTCGTAGAGAAGTTCGCGAAGATTGCAGAGCCAATGACCCGCTTGACCCATAAGGAGCAGGAGTTCACTTGGACAGAGGAGTGTCAGAAGGCATTCGATGAGCTGAAGAAGCGCTTGACTACAGCACCCATCTTGACCATACCTTCTGGATCCGGAGGATTCGTAATCTACAGTGATGCGTCGGGGAAAGGATTATGATGCGTCTTGATGTAACATGGAAAGGTTGTAGCTTATGCTTCTAGACAGTTGAGGACACATGAGAAGAACTATCCCACCTACGACTTGGAGCTTGCAGCGGTGATTTTTGCGTTAAAGCTTTGGAGGCATTACCTATATGGAGAAGGAGTGGAGATATTTACTGATCATAAGAGCCTTAAATATGTCTACACTCAGAAGGATCTAAATCAAAGACAGAGACATTGGCTCGAGGTGATGACAGACTTCAAAATAGAGCTACAGTACCACCCAGGAAAGGCCAACGTAGTAGCAGACGCATTGAGCAGAAGACCTATGGCATTCTTCTTGACTACTCAACAATATCTGTTAAGAGATCTAGAGCAGATGGGTATAGAGGTTGTTATACCCAGAGTAGATGGACAATTGTCGAATTTCCAATTGCAATCGACATTGGTAGAGAGAATCAAGGCTGCTTTGCCGACAGATGCCAGATTTCAGAGGCTCAGGCAGAGGACAGAGGCTGGATTACAGACAGGATTGAGGATACATGAAGACGAAACACTGAGGTACAGAGATCGTCTCTATGTTCCAAATGGAGAACTTCGGCAGGAATTGTTGACAGAGGCACACAGTTCCACCTACTCCGTCCATCCAAGAGGCACGAAGATGTACAAAGACCTAAGACAGTACTACTGGTGGCACGGAATAAAGAGAGAGATAGCACGCTTCGTTGCCAAGTGCCTGGTGTGCCAGCAAGTCAAGGCTGAGCACCAGAGATCTGCAGGATTGCTTCAACCGCTTCCTATACCAGAGTGGAAATGGAAGCATATCACTATGGACTTTGTTACGGGCTTTCCGAGGAGTCCTAGTGGGCACAATGCAATATGGGTAATCGTGGATAGACTCACCAAGTCCGCACACTTTTTACCCTTTAGAGTTGGACAATCGAGGGAGGCTTTAGCAGATATGTACATGAGGGAGATTGTGCGCCTACATGGAGTGCCAGTTAGCATCGTGTCTGACAGGGATACGAGATTTATGTCTTACTTTTGGCGGAGTATGCAAGAGAGTCTTGGTACTCGCCTAAAGTTTAGCACAGCATATCACCCACAAACAGATGGCCAGTCGGAGTACACCATTCAGACGCTAGAAGATATGCTAAGAGCGTGCATGTTGGACTTCGGAGGATCATGGGAGGACCATTTATATTTGGTCGAGTTTTCCTACAACAACAGCTATCAAGCTAGCATTCAGATGGCTCCCTATGAAGTGTTGTATGTCAGGAAGTGTCGTTCTCCAGTATACTGGAGTGATATAGGCGAACGACAGATTCTCGGACCAAAGTTGGTTGTTCGGACGGTAGAGAAGGTAAAGAAGATCCAAGGACACATTCGAGCAGCACAAGACCGACAGAAGCATTGGGCGAATGCACATCGTCGACCCTTAGAGTTTCACGTTGGAGATCACGTATTCTTAAGGATCTCACCTACGCGAGGGACTATCAGATTCGGAGGCAGAGGGAAGCTGAGTCCGAGGTACATCGGACCATTCGACATATTAGAACGCGTCGGAGAGGTTGCTTACAGATTAGCATTACCGCAGACCTTGGAAGGAGTCCATGATGTCTTCCATGTATCTCAATTGAGGAGGTACATACCAGATCCTAGTCACGTGCTTGACCATTCCGAGATCACAGTCGGCCCGAGCCTATCATATGAAGAGGAGCCTGTGGAGATTCTAGACAGAAGTGAAAAGGTATTACGAGGGCAGACCATCCCCCTAGTTCGGGTTGCATGGAGACATCATGCAACAGGCGAGTCGACCTGGGAACGCGAGAAAAATATTCGGCAGCATTATCCCCATCTCTTCGAAGGACTAGGTACGTCCAGTATTTTCTTTAGTCTTTAGTGCTTACCCATGCGTGTGTTTAAATTTTGAGGACGAAATACTCTAAGGAGGGTAGATTGTAAACTCCCTTGTCAAAAATAGGATTTAATTAATTATTTTACTGAGTTGAAACCGTAACCCAAATCCCACGTACCTAAATTAGGGTATCAGTCTACACCAAACTTGTTAGGCCATGACTCATGTGTACCATCCAAATCTAGTTCCTTATGTTTCCGACGCATTAGGAATTACCGAGTCGAATTATTAAATTAAATCAAACTTAAAGCCAATTTACCTCAAGCAAAACCAAACCAAGCCCACATGCGCTTTCGAGTGGATCATTTCCATTCCAACAAGCCGGACAGGCCCAACCCTCGAGTCCAGCCCATCATCCCCACCACCCATATAAATATACATCTATTCACTCAAACCCTAGAATTCATATCACCATCCTCTTCTCAACCCTAGCCGAATCCCCTGCCAAGACCTATCCCCGCTCAGGCCCACCGGACCACCGACCACCCCTCCAGGCGGCCGGAATACCACACCACACCAGGCCGTCATCACCAACCCCTTCGAACCCGATCACCCGAGACTGCTGTCCCTTTCCCGACTTCCAAACCACGCCCTCCGCTCCGCCTGACGCTGCCAGACCCCGCCAACCGACCCGCCGGACCCCACGACACCATCAACCGACGCCGTCCCAGCCCACTGCCGCCGGGACAGACTGATGTATCCGTGACAGCAGTCATCACAGTCGACTGAACGCCGGCAGACCGATCCCATCCATGCGTCGACCAAAGTTCACCCCCACCGGAGAAGACGGTCGACCAGCCAGTGGACCCCCCCCCCCTCGTTAAGTCGATCAGGTACTCGTTCACTGAACCCTTCTCTCTCGTGTCATAATACTTCGCTTCCGTGTCGCCATGTCGCATTAACACATAGTAATAGTATTCAACCTAGTTAGTATTATAAGCATGAAAGCTTATTTAATTTGTTACTAATAAATATGTAATTATGAAGTTAATAACCAGTCACCAGGGTCAGGTATTTCACTTGAAACGCTAGAATATAAACTAGTAGATTGAACATGGGAATAGAGACATGTGTTTGTGCAGAATCGAAATTATGGACAACCCGTAACTAGAAAATTATTGACTCGAGACACATGTTGACCGAAGACAGAACACGTGTACATCCTAGCCACGTGCACACGTAACGTTGTCTTCAACCAACCATGAACTTGAGACAGACCCTTAAGAGCAACGTAGTGTCAGTACATTGGGTCTTAGCGTCTGATGTAGATTTCTTTATTATATTGTGTGTCAGGATCATCGGATCAGCCAGGAGACATCGCAGGAGCAGGCTTTTGGCATTCACCTCCTGAAGACTCAGGCAAGATACCTTGCTATATTTACAGTTTAATTTAAATATGCATCTGTTGTATTGTATTCTTGTTGCTTGTAGTTTATACAACTGTGCGCGTCCGAGTTATCTCGGGTGCATTCGACGGATGCGTCGATGATTAGTATATATGGACTTAGCTCTTAGCAGACTCCACCCATTGGACGAGCGTCCGAGTTGTCTCAGGTGCATTCGACGGATACGTCGATGATTAGTATATATGGACTTAGCTCTTAGCAGACTCCACCCATTGGACGATACCCTGTTATTGTCTGAGACCTGACACCTTACACGATCACTGTGATATATTCATATTGGGATGCGGGTTTGCGCACTCGACTAGCTATCGTTGCGTGTAACCTACATCACGGTTAGTACGTAGTTCAGGTTATAATTTAGAGACTTGGCATATAGATTCAAGGTATGCACGTCGAGTAGTCGACTTGCATATCTACATTGGGCGGGGAGGACAACTAGTAGGCGTATGGAGTACACACATTGGAGCCGTAGTTCGGAGGAGCCTCGGATCCAATAATTTTTCCTTATACTGATGCTACGTTCTTCGGAGCGTTACGGACGATATACTGTACTGATGCTACTCTATTCGAAGAGTGGACGTTATGCCTACACCTACCCATACGCACCAGCGTTGTCCTTATATTGCATTCACTTAGATGGCTAGCACACCCTTATTGTATTTATTTTATTCAGTATTCATATATGGCATATTATTTTCTTGTAGCTTGTTACGTCCCTCTGAGGACCTGGTACCATTCCAGATTTAGACGAGGCTTACTACCCCACCGTATACGGCCCAGGACAGGAGACAAGATTTGCTACAGCTGAGGAGTTGGAGGTACAACCGTCAGAGTTCCCATGATCAGTTGGTAGGCCTTTAGTCTAGTTGGAGGGCATCATTATCTACTCAGCTGATGCCCTAGTCATTATCTTTTATATCTCATTTCAGTACTTTATTTCGTCATAGTAGTGGGTTTGTTCCCACCAGACATCACTGGTTGTACTATGATATCTTGAAACTGGTATTTATCAACCAGCAGTTTATTTAGTGTTTCTTGCTCTTTATATTGTGGATGAGATTAGATTACCTGTTATTGACTGATATTGGACATGTTAGTATTATAGGACAATGTAGCACTCTTCGTGGATCCATTAAATTGGGATATCCTCGGAGACGTGTCAGCTGGCTATTGCCACGTGGCCTGGTTCCATATATTTTGGGACTGGGGCGTGACAGTTAAAGCAAGAGGACCCGGTAGTGAGGTTTTCTTTCGAGTGTAGCGAGTGAAAACAAATAATTGGGGCCATACCGGTACGACAGAATATGCGTTAGAAAGGTCAATCCCTTCCCCCCTTTTTTGAGTCAAAAATCAAAAATCGGGCCGAACTTCTAAAAAGCTGCCCGCCCGCTTCAAAATCTTGTATTCTAAAAAAGGGTACTGTCTTTCTTCATTTCCTCCTTGGGTAGAGTGCTTCCTAAAACAATTACTGCAAACTTTCTTTCAATAGGGATGAGACGGTCACTGATCTTAATCCCAACCTTAACCTGTTGCGCTGGGCAAGCCTAGAAGGCCTTAGTGAAATACTTTCAATGAGTCCGAGCCGGCTGAACTCAAATCCAGCTCTTCTTTTTCCCATAGGCGGATCTACCGCTACCGCTACCCCTACGTTTATTGTATATATATATATATATATATATATATATATATATATATATATATATATATATATACATTACACATATTATATATATATATATATATATATATTTATATATAATATATGTGTAATGTATATATATATATATATATATATATATATATATATATATATATATATATATATATATATATATATATATATATATATACCATTATACATTATATACAAATATATATACTATATATATACATTAATACATAGTCTATACATTATATATAAATATATACTATATGTATACTTTATACACAATTTATACATTATATACAATACACTATATACAATTATATTTGATTTATATATTATAAATATACGTACCTATTGTGTCGCGTCCGGGGGTGCGTATCCGTCGAACACGACATCGCCGGCGAGGGGGGACCGGAGCTCCGGCGGGGGTACACAGCAGTAGCAGCAGATCCCTGGAATGGCAGTAGCAGCAGCAGTTGCAGCAGCTGTGGTAGCAGCCTTGGCAGCGGCGGCCTGACGGTTAGGGGCGGTGGTCAGGGTCATGGGTAAGGCGGCTCTGGTCGTGGGGAAGGCGGCGTCAGGGTGGCACGAGGTGGTTGGCGGTGGTCAGACGATTGGGGTGATTGGGGTCGGGTGTGGTGCGGGTGATGGTGGTGATGTAGTTGGGGTGGTGCGAGTGGTCGTTGAGGGTGGTGTAGACGTTGGTTCCTGGCGGTGTTAGGGGTGGTGGAGACGGTGGTCAGGAGGGTGGCAGAGTCGGTGGTAGTCCGGCGGTGGGGTTGGTTGAGGGAACTCGGGAAGGGAGTCGGGTGTGATGGTTTTGATGATGGTGAAGATGGTGGTTGATGGCGGTGGCAAGAGGCCTGAGGGGGTGGTCAGGCTGCTAGGGGGTAGTCTGGCATTGACTGGGGAAGGGTGGCGGCCAGGTGCTGTGGTGGTGACGGCCTGAGGTGGTGGGGTTGCTGTCCGATCGAGAAAAGGGGGAAAGGGTGATGCTCGGTTGAAGATGGATGAATAGTATTCGGCTAGGTCATTTTAGGGGTGGGTTTGATGTTTAGGTGAAAACATTGGAAACATATATATTTATACATGTGAAGGGGGTTGAGGGTTGACCTAAAGGGATTGGCTTAGTCAACACTTCTGGGGGTTGGGCCTGGCCTTTTATGGGGATGTTTGGAGGCTACAATTCGTATTGTTTAAAATGAAATGCTAGGTTCAAATGAGGGGGCGATGTTGTGCGTTTGCACATTCCAAAAAATTATGAGAAAAATTCATGTGAAGGGGAAATTGGGTTTTCCTCATGCATTGTCCAATGGTGTGGACACCCCAATGCATTTTTGCATAAAAATGCCCAACAATTGGGAAAATTGTACAAGGATAGAAATTAGGTTTTAATTAATTAAATTATCATGCAAGGTGTTCTGGAATTAATTAGAAGTACATGGGATTAGAATTATGTGGGACACGAGTATCATGGACATAGGGGATTCAGTGTAGAATATTATCATAATTTTGGGTTGCACAAAACGGTCAAGATTGTGCCTCCAATTTCTATTGGAACGCACAAGGGTACAAAGTCGTATTTTATTTATAATTAAATAATAACGTCTGCGACGAATGTTGTGCGACTAAAATGTAGCACAAGAGAGAGTGGTCATGAGTTATACACGGGTCAAAATAGTAGGTTGGCACGTCTAGGAAAAGGTTGCAAAATTTGTAGGAAGACAATGGCTAGTGAGGTGCTCCAATTATCGAAGCAACGGTAAGGTGCACTAGGAGATATAATGTTGTACCAAATTCTAAAATACTGTAATCTAATTCTAATTGTCTCCAAATTAAACCTAGTCTCTTTATCTAAGCTAAGTAAAACTAAATTTGGTCGAGGGGGTTTACACTAGACAAGATCTAGTACAGAAATAATAACTAGCATAAGAAGTAAACAGACTACAATCAACAACCACGACCAAGCAAGAAGTACGACTTGATAATTTAGCTAACTAGGGTTATCACAACTTCTAATTACTAACAAATATAATTTAGGATTTCTGTACGGTTGTATGCCTTGCAGACTACTCAAGATACCCAAATGTCGGACATCTATAAAAGTATATATAATAGTGGATACACCACCTCATAAGAGAGATGTGCACCTAATCCACACTACACAACGGTGAACCTGAGTATTCATGTATAATGCATCACTCGATGGTGAGATGGAATATGCCCTACACGACGACATGCTCAAAATCCATAAAATTATGAAAAAGATTGTCGGGGTACGGGACTTGCATGCAACCTAGAGATCCTTCCCCAATGCTCTAATTAATTATAAGGTATTTAATAATTAACAGTTTATTTCAGGATTTCGGGTATGGTATTCCGCATAATCCATCATAAGCATGATGCTCCCCTCAGGGATGGACAAGACTGGATAATGATTTGGCAAGCATAAGAACAAGACTAGACTAAAAAATAACCACAAGATTATAGGCATGACTAGCGTATGCTATAACAAGCCACAACAAGTAATATGCAGGTCAGGTATCAGGAGTGCACTGCTAGGAGTCACTGTCAGGCAGGCATGAGACAATAAGCAAGAATGCACCACGATATGTCACTATCAGGCATGCAGGATAATGTGCAGGAGTGCACACAACGGATCACTATCAGGCAGGTACTGGGCAGGTTTATAATGGGTAGGTATCCCAAAACTATACTAGAAGACAGGTCAGGTCATATGTATAAAGGGTAGGTTCCCCTAACTATACAAAATGCCAGATCAGGACACATGTACTGGGCAATGATCAGGAGTGCACTACGATGAGGCACTATCAGGCATGAACGAGACAAGGGTATAAAGGGTAGGTGTCCCCTAACTATACAATTTTGGGTCTGCACAGGCTAAGAAAGTATCATAGTCAAATAAAATATCAAGAATAGACAAAATAGGCAAAATCAGGGTCATTTGGATTATGCGTCGGATCTCCTCGGATCACGTCAAATTATTTGACCTGTCAAAATAAGTCAGTGGGCCAAAAATTGGATCATTCGTCGGATTATCGTGGATCACATTGATCGTCCAATTGGTCACAACAGGATTGTGGGCCAAAAAATTGGACCATTCGTCAGAATGCCGCGGATTACCGTCGGATCTTTCGAGTGGTCACAACAACCCATACTTGGAATATTTTGGGACTTGTTCGGGCCGTTAAAAGCTCTGTTTTAACTTAGAATCTAGATTTTCAAATGTCAAAATTATATAGGAACAAATTCCCTACAACCTGGGAGCATTTAATTTTGTAAATTTTGATATTTGGTTTATCGATTATGAGAAATACTGTAAAATAGGATTTTTGAAAAAACTGAAACTTGTTCGAATTTCAAAAACTCAAAGTCAATAGGGTAGAAGCTAGGAACGGGTCTCAAGTAGAATATAAACTAGGTCTCATGGCAATCGATCTGGGTTATTGTTTTCGATATCGAGTTCTTATCGGGTAAATACAAGGTTTCTACAGGAAAAAATATTAAAACCAAGCTCTAACCAATTTCTAAAATATGCACATGGTTGAAAATCACTAGAGAAAGATATTTAACAAAAAAGGTTCCATAAAATACTAAGTATAAAATATCAAGAAAATAAAAACGGCAATAAAACACTTTTGTTCAAAAGTTCGGCAAGATGTACTTGCCTAAAGTCAAGCTCCATACCTAAACCTTCAACTCCACCACCAAGAGGGGTTCAGAAACCATACTCTTAGGCCTCGAGACCAAGCTCCTAGCCCCCATGAAAAATGGAGAGAAAATAAAGAAGTGAAGAAAGAAAGAAAAGAGAGAGGGGAGAGAAAATTAATTTGTATATATAGAAAATGTAATTCAATCATGACCGTCCGATCCGCCACGTCATCAATCCAAGTCACGAGATAAATCAATCTCGACCGTTCAAAAAAAAATCATATATCTATTGATTAATAGAAAGTATCAAACACTATGCACGAAAATATCTAAATAAAAATATCTCGAAACTATCTTAAAAGAAAATTGAATATCTGCCGGATGAATTTCGTCGTATGCCGCGGTATGCCAGCGGTATTCCTGTCAGGGAGAAAATTTTCAGTTTTAAAAAAATTCTAAGATTCCACGAGATCTAATAAATCACAGTATATAGTATAAAATATGTATCGGTATACCAATACAGATACTGTGAGACGAGTCTCACAACTCTTTCCTCTTTAGAAAAATTTCGTCATCGAAATTTTATGGGGATTTAAATCAAACATCAAAATCCAAAAAATTATTCTATCAAAGAACTAAGCAAGAAATTCATATAAGTACGAAATACAGGCAAGTAAATGGAACAAGGAATTTAAAAGCAACTATCTACAGCAAACCAACAATCACACAAGCTAGGATAAGATCGGAGGACACGAATGAGTAAACCTCCGAGTCAAAAAAATGCTTGTAACGATCACGGATATCATCCTCGCGCTCCCATATCGACTCACCCGGTGAGTGATGACCCCAAGAAACTTGAACTAATTGGATAGTCCGGTTCTTGAGAACCTTCTCCTCTGGTCTAAAATAGATACGGGCCTCTCCTCATCGATTGGTCGTACCATCAACCAACTCTGAATGATCTAGGACATGGCCCTGATCCGGAATATACTAACACAATTGAGATACATAAAATACGTCATGTAACTCGCAATGCGATAATAGAAGAGCTAATTGATAGTAGATATTTTCTACGCGCTCAAGAATATCGAATGACCAATAAATCTAAGACTAAGCTTTTCCCGTACTTTAAATCTGATGAGTCCATGGGTTGAAAAAATCCTAATAAATATGTGATCGCCGATAGAGAACTCAAGATATCGCTGATGCGAATTCGTCTAATGATGCTGACGATCCTGAGCTACTCTAAGATGCTCTCTGATCGGTCTGATAACCTCAATTGACTGAGATATCATCTCGGGATCGAGCATCTGCCTCTCTCCGATATTATCCCAAGCTAATGATGATCTACATCTCCTGTGAACCCCCTCACCCAAAATTAGGCCTACTTGGCTTAGATAGAGAGACTAGGGCTAGTTTGAATGCAATTAGAAATAGAACACAACATTTTATTTAAAATTTATAATATTTATATCACTTAGTGCACCTTGTCGTTGCTTCGATAATTGGAGCACTACACTAGCCATTGCCTTCCTATAAACTTTACACCCTTGTCTTAGACGTGCCCGTCTTCTATTCTGACCATTGTGTAACTTATAATTATGTTCTCTTGTGCTATATTTTAGTCGCACAATATTCGTCGCAGACATTTATATTTAATTCGATATAAATTTAACTTTGTATCCTTGTGTGTTCTAATTAAAATTGGAGACACAATCTTGACCCATTTTGTGCAACCCAAATTATGATAATATTTTATTCCGAGTCCTCTATGTCCATGACACTTATGTCCATCTAATTTTAGTCCCATGTACTTCTTATTAATTCCAGAACACCTTGTAAATTAATTTTAATTAATTTAATCTAATTTCCATATTTGTGTAATTTTCTAATTATTGGGCACTTTTATGTAAAATTGCATTGAGGTGTCCACACCATTGGACACAATACATGAAGAAACCTATTTTTTTCTTCATATAAATTTTTCTCCATAATTTTTGGAATGTGTAACACACAACATCGCCCCCTCATTTAAATCTAGCCTTGCATTTTAAACAATGCAAATTATAGCCCTCCAATACCTACATGACAAGCCAAGGCCCACTCCAAGGAGGAGTTGACCAAGCCCAATTTTCTAGGTCAAACACCCAACCCAAGTTTGTACATGTATATAAACAACTTTTCCTTCCCTTTTCTTTAATTTTCTAAACTGACCCAACCTCCTATTCATCATCCCTAAACTTCATCCCGAGCTATCCTCCTCCGCCGGAGCAGATCCCCTCCGCCGAGCTTTCGCCCCCTACTCCGGCTACCACCAGAACCGGCCGCCTCCCCCTCGAAGCACTCCCGCTGCCACGACATCCCTGGCGAGCAACTGGACCACCAATCTCGACATCCATCTGCTCGCCTCCTCCTTCTCCAACTGCTGCACACTACCACCGCCATCACCGAAATCCCCTCGATCCGCCGGCGTCAACACAACCACCACCACGACTGTGTCCCAGAGCTTCTTCCCCGACTTCTTCTTTTCCTCCTCCCATCTCCGGCTAAACGAGTTGTCGTCTCCTCCTCAGTTCTCCTCCACCATGAACCACCACTTCATCTTCTTCTCCGGCCTCTTCCCCGGCCAGTCCTTCACCTGAGCAGTCGTGTTCATCACCACCAACAGCCACCCTCGTCATGACTCACCGCCACCATCGTCATCTCCGACGCCATTCTCCTCCGTCGATATCATCACCATCATCCTGCCGGGATCCTCCCGATCACCACCACAGCCCGTTGTTCACACATTGCCATCAACACCACCATTAACCTCCTCCGCACGTACCTCCCTCCATAATGAAACAACCATCCACATCGCCTCTGTTACCTCCCCCTGCTCCCTGTCCTCCTCCATGGCCGCCTGAGCCTGGCCGGAGCAGGCACCGAGCATCCTCTTCTATCTTCCTCCTTGAACTCCTCTCCTTCTTCCTCCCTGTTCTTCTTCCTCCTTGAACTCCTCTCCTTCTTCCTCCCTGAACTCCGCTCCTTCTTCCTTCCTGAACTCCTCCTTCTTCCTCCTTGAGAACCTCCTCCCATCGACCACAGCCACCCTGAGCTCCTCCTCCTCTTCCCTGTCAGCCTCTTCTTCCACTTCCTTGTCCTCTTTCTTTCCCTAGTCGACTTCCTGGCCAAATTCGGCGAGAAGCCATCACCATCATCATCATCATTACCCCCTTCATTATAAACATCTTCATCATCATCCAATCATCACCATTAACAACTTCATTATTGTAAACCTCCTTACACAAAATTAGGTCTACTTGGCATAGATATAGAAACTATGGCTAGTTTGTATCCAATTAGAAATAGGACACGACATTTTTATTTAATTATATAATATTTATATCACCTAGTGCACCTTACCGTTGCTTCGATAATTGGAGCACTACACTAGCCATTGCCTTCCCACAAATTTTATAACCTTATCCTAGACGAGACCGCCTACCATTCTGACCTTTTTGTAACTCATAATTATGCTCTCTGGTGCTATATTTAAGTCACACAATATTCGTCGCGGACGTTATTATTTAATTCTATAATAATTTAACTTTGTATCCTTGTACGTTCCAATCAAATTGGAGACACAATCTTGACCATTTTGTGCAATCCAAATTAATGATAATATTTTACTCTGAGCCCTCTACGTCCATGACAGTTATGTTCCCCCTAATTTTATCCCATGTACTTCTAATTAATTCCAAAACATCATTGCCTTAATTTTAATTAATTTAACCAAATTTTTATCTTTGTGCAATTTTCTAATTGTTGGGCACTATTATGAAAAAGTGCATTAAGGTGTCCACACCATTGGATAATACATAGGAAATCCAACTTTCCCCTTCATTGGAATTTTTCCATAATTTTCAGAATGTGCAACGCATAACATCGCCCCCATTTAAATCCTAGCAATTGCATTTAAACAATGTAATTTATAGCTCTCCCAAATATTCTCATGTGAGCCCAAGGCCCAACCCAAGAGGATGTTGACCAGTCAAACAATTTCTAGGTCAAACCAAGACCTACACATATATATATATTCTTCTTCCCTTTTCTTTATATTTCCTTTTTCTTTTTAAACCAAAAACCCAAAGGCAGCCGACCTATTCTTCCTGTTCCTCCTTTCCTTTAACCGACCCCTCGGCCGCCTGACGTCTTCCTCATCCGCCGTGACCTCGACCGAAATCCACGACCGGAGTCACCTGTCCCGACCCCGGCCACCTGAAGCCGTAGTCACCGCCGATTCCTCCACCCGCAGAGCTTCCCTTCTCTTCTCCGTCGAGCACGCCGGAGACTCCTCCACACGATCGACCCGCTGCCCTCGACCCCTCGCTGGAGCCCTGGACTCTCGCCTCTCCTTTCCTCCGTCGTGACCATGCCTGAACACCTACACCCAGAAGCCACCGCGAGTAGACCCCGCCGTACCACCTCCTTGCTCCCTGCACTCGCCGAAGGCTGACCATGACCATGCTGTCTCCCCGCCGGAACGAAGCCCACCACGACCGCCTGACCTGACCCAGCCTTCGCCTGAATGGCCTCCCCCTTCGCCTCCACACGTTGCTGCGCTCGACGGAACCAACGATAACCACCTGAACTGTAACCGACGTACGGCCGCACCATTGAGACCACCATCAACACCCACGCCACCACAGTTCCCCGCTGCGGTCTCCCTCTCTCTGTTTAACGTCGCCATCTCACCGGATTTCTCCGCCGGACGACTGCACAGCGCCGGAGAAGCCGCTGAACCTGTCATCCCCTCGCCGATCTCTTCCACCTCTCTTCCTCCTTGCCAAGCCCCTCCAACTTCGGCAGCCATCCCTCGACGAACTCTACACCACCACTATCATCATCATCTTCTCCATAATCACCAACACCATCACCTTTAACCATCATCAACACCATCGCCCTCGTCGTCATCATCGTCGTCATCGCTGCTCCCGTGTACGTGCACGTCGAAGCCAAGGCGCGGAGCAAATTCTCTTGTAATTGTCGTATACGTACACGTACGCGTGTGCGAATATTATTCATTAGTATATGAATATATTTGGTATAGTATGTATGTACGTATTAGTATATATATGTTTAATATGAATATTGTTATATATATATATATATATATATATATATATATATATATAGTATATTTCTTAAACTAGTATATATATACATATGTATATGTATTGTATGTGTATTTAATTTGATATATATATATATATATATTGTAAGTAACTAAGGATATATGCTTGATAATGATATGTATATGTATATGTACTAGGTGACCCTAGCGTAATTACGGATATTCCGTATTTACATTGACCTATGACTAGGTGAATTGTAAGTTGACTGCCATATGTACACTGACATACTGACCCGTATCATTTTGACTATCTGGCTTGCACAGCAATTATAGACACGACACTCGTGCGATTAGACGCACACTTGACCCTAGTTGACCAGTGACATACCTAGCTATGCCTTGAGTTCAAGGTAATTATGATTGTGTACGTGCTAGTGTAATGACTGATGTTGTGTTGTATTATATTATATGTATATAGGACATATCGGATGATTCTGCGCCACTCCAGGAGCAGGTTATTGGTACTTCGCAGCTTTTTTGCCAGGCAAGTATACCTTGCCTTTTTGTACTGCTTAAATTCAGTTATATATTTAGTTGCATGTTTATTATTTTAGATTATATAACTGTGCACGTCCGAGAGAGACTCGGGTGCAGTCAACGAATGCGTTGACGTTAGGACTTGTGTCTGACCTAGTGTCTAGTAGACCCACCTAAAGTTATGGAGTTATTGGTATGACTTCCCAGGCCTTGACACATTTCTTACACGTGTTATGAGTCTCATGTAGGGCACGGACTTGCGTGCCTGGTTGGCCACCTGTACGTGTAGGTTGTGTGACGGATAGGGTATAACTGCTAATAGTGATGCATGTTAGAAGACTTAGCAGTTATTAGTAAGCAGAGCATAGACTAGCGTAGGTAAGATAGTCCAATCCTTGCCCTTGTTTGGTTTTAAGGTTGGGCTATTATTTTAACGATAGACTATGAGCCAGAGTTACGATACCGCGGTGTAGTAGCTAAGGCGTATTGTGGATACAATATGCATAGATCATTGGGCGGGAAGGACGACTAGTAGGCGTATGGGACACCCACCTCCTTTATACAGATACCGCACTCGACGGAGTGATACGGACGTATATATTATTACAGATAACACGTTCTTTAGAGTGTTGGACGTTACTTGGTGATTTTACAGATACCACACTCTATAGAACGTTGGATGTTACTATATTCCCGCGCCTGTGTTATAGGGGGCATATGTGGCATATACTAACCAGTTGTCATGATTGGTGAATTACGTCAGCATATGTCTAGCCTACACTCTCCCATACACTCAAAGTTGTCCTCAAATTTGCATTCACTTAGATGGTTAGCGTATCCCTTTTATTTATTCAGTATTTACTTTATTGCATGCTTCTATGTATCTTATTACGTCCCTTTGAGGACCTGGTCCCTTTCCAGGTGTAGATGTTCATGAGTATTCGCAGGAACGCAGATCCGGACTGGTTACTTATGTTCCGCGGAGTTCTCTCTTCGAGTCTCAGTGGTTATGAGTTGTTGTACTTATATTATTGCGTTTCTTTTATATTCTAGTTCGGCAGTGGATTTATTTTAATCCGACTGTCATCTTGAGGTACCCTATGTTGAGATCTAGTTTTATGGATATTGGTTATTTATATCTATTTGATTTATGTGGAAGAGATTAGATTATACCCTATAATTTATGATGGTTTATACCACTTGTGGATTTGATATTCATAATACAACGTACGCGTGTGTTATGGTTTCCATATATTCGAGTTGTCATATACATGCGGCTGGCATGCTTACGTGTCCTAGTCCTATATGTTTTGGGACTGGAGCTTGACATATTTTTGGTGGTGGCCCATGCAGGTCAAGAGCATATTGTCTCGGTTACGTTACTGTACCGAGCAAGCTTGCACCTAGGAATAGAGTATAGGATCTCATCCACAATTGACTATGACTTATCTTCCTTCCAATATGTTCTATTTGAATAACTGTATCCTGCTTGATTCATGTACTTCCCTGATAGTCCCTTGAGTATAGCCCCTGCTAGAATATAAGAATCCTTGTTGATAGGATGATAAGTAGGGTAACATTCCTATTAAGAATACAAATAGGGTATTGACACACCACTGAGCTAGAATACTTAACGAACCCTAGCACCCTTACATGTAGATGGATGGACCATTACCCCTTGATATAGTTATGAAGGACTTGAGAGTAGTATAGACACTACTAGGGTTAGCTATAAATCTGACCATATTGTTTGACCCTAGCATTGAGGAACACATAGAAATCCAAGGTTGAATAATAGGACCAAACTTAACTTTTATAGTGAGATAGTATTATAGAACTATATGTTAGATTCATTGTCTTGATAATAACATACCATACCTTAGGAAGCTAAGAGGAATGAATGTAATATTTTCCTCGATTATATCCCGAACACAGAAGAGTAGCATCCCACATATTTCTTAGAAAACCATGATATTATCTAGAGTCCCTCTATTTTTAATTTCATATCTTGTTCCTCTGAAAACTTAGCGCTCTCTATTGTGCGATGACTAATTATGCTTCTCTTTTCTTTATCTTTCAACTCGTGCCACCTGACACTTCTGATAGTAGGCCAAGTGATTTTATTCTGTGATGTCACTACCTAATTCTAAAAAATAGGGTTTTTTTTATTTGGTAAATGGTGAATTGTTTTTAAATAATTATATTTATATTTAATTAAGTGATTGTGTTATTTTTAATTGATTGTTTTAGGATTTTGGCTAGTCTGGACCCATGTCAGACCCTAGTGGACCCATGTTCGACCCAGCCCATACCCCAGTGTGACTTATTTTTGGGTTTAGAATATTTATTATATTTTTAGTGGGTTAGTTGGAGAGATTTGGAGTTAGTTTGAGTGCTTTTGGAACCCGAAATCCAAACCCAAGTGAGAGGGGGGCATTTTGGACATTTGGAGAATTAGTGAAACCCTTATATTTTACCATGGCCGACCAAACCAGCCCCTACCCGTGCATAACACAGTAGCCCCCTACCCAAACTAGCAGCCACTCCCTCATTTTCCTTCTTCTTCACTACTTCTTCTTCCTCTCCACTCTTTCTTCTTATTTTCTCCTCCCAACTTCAAGTAAGTGCCCTATTCCTCTTCTTTCTTCTTCTATTCTCCATGGTTGCTAACCCTAACCTTATATTTTTCCTAACCTAGGTGTGTAGAGCCTAGACTTGGAGTGGAGGCTAGATTTGGTGGCTTGGAGCTTGAGGGAAGGTGATTTCAAGTAGATCGGAGACTTTGGCCTTGGGATTCCAACTCCCAAGAGGTAAACCCTAACTTTTCCCTTGCTAATTACTTTTATGTAGTGTAATTAGTGGTTTAGAACCTTCCTAGATCCTAAGTCTACCCGTGGAAGAAAGTTGGAACTAGTTTGGTTGAGTTTGGAGACTTTGACACTAGATTTTGTGTCAATTTCGGGTAGAATTCAAATTTAGCCCAATTTTGGGTGATGCCTTAGGTTAGACGGATCTAGGTAGACGTTGTCGGGTGTTTTGAGGGTAAGTGCGTGTCTCCGTTCGGACATGTGAAGTCGTGTCGCAGAGAAACGGGTATTTTGGGCGAATTTGGGGTTTTCGTCGTCGCCGGTTCTAAGTGCGTGCGCGTTTTCGCCATGGGCCTAGAATCGACGGGATAGTATTTTTTCTAGGATCTAGCCATCGTTTAAAACTCGTAGATAAATTTGGACAGATTTTGAGTTGGTTTGGTGTGCGTTTCAGGAGGTTTTTCGAACCGCACACCGCGTGTTCGACGAAATAACCGAACGGCCATTTCGACTTGGTTTCCTAGTTTTGGACTTGTGTGCGCGTTGGGTTAGCATCGGGGAGTGTGTGCTAGAGTTCTCGGGTTATATTTTATATATTTATAGGTGTTTGTGCGTGTCGGGGTCGTTGGGCATGAGTAGGGCGTGTTGTTTGTGTGTTGTGTGCGTTGTGCTGTGTTGTGTATTTGTGTCTATATATATATATATATATATATATATATATATATATATATGTATGTGTGTATCTATATATATATATTTATGTATATGTGTTTGAATATATATATGTGTGTGTGTGTGTGTGTGTGTGTGTGTGTGTATATTTGAGTGTGTGTGTATATATATAGGTGTGTTTATATATATATATATATATATATATATATATATATATATATATATAGCTATGTGCATATATATTTATAAGTGTGTGTGTGTGTTTGTGCTTGTGTATGTGCATAAGTGTTTGTGTGTGTATAAATATATATGTGTAAGTGTTTGTGAGTGTATAGATGTGTGTGTTATATATATGTTAGTGTGTGTGTGTTAGATTATATATATAAGTGTGTGTATATATATATATATCTAGTTGTATATATATATATATATAAATATATATAAATAAATATATATATATATATATATATATATGTATATATATATGTGTGTCTGTTTATGATTGTGTTTGTGTGCGTGCTCGTGGGTGTGTGGGGAGGCGCAGCAGCACAGCAGCTGCACAGCAGCAGCAGCAGTTTTATGTAGCAGCAGCAGCAGTACAAGCTAGCAGCAGCAGTACAAGCAAGAGCAGTAGCAGCATTCGCAGCAGCGAGGTAGCTAGTAGCGAGGGATAGGTAATAGAGAGATAGATAGATAGATTTATAAATAGATAGCTAGATAGATGGATAGATAGATATAGATAAATAGATTAGATATAAGTTAGATAGATAGTTAAATAGATAGTTACGTAGATAGTTAGATAGATAGATAGGTAGATAGATAGATAGATAGATAGATAGATAGATAGATAGATAGATAGATAGATAGATAGATAGATAGATAGATAGGTAGATAGATAGATAGGTAATAGATAGATAGATAGGTAGTTGGATAGATAGATATATCTATGGATAGATAGGTAGTTACCTATCTAAGGTATAGATATATATGTACATATAGCTAGATAGGTATATATGTACTATATATGTATATATGTAGGGATATGGGTATATAAGTATGTGTGTTGTGGATACCTATATATATATGAATATAGATACTTAGATATGTATAATATATGATAGATATAGATATATTAGCCTAGATTATTAACTATGAATATATCAAGGTATTAGAGAGGTATCTCACTACCTTGAGATATCAAAGTATCTCAATACCTTGAGATATCCAAGGTATTGAGTTTTGAGCGGAGTTTTTGAGCAATAGACTAGGAATAGTATTGGAGTGATTTTTATATGTATATGTATATATATTTATGCGTGCTAGCATAGATTTTACCGGGTTTAGGCGGGTGCGTGGCCTAGGGCGAGGTATCGGATACCGAGGGTATCCCGGTATCTCGAGGAGGCGAGTTTGAGAGTTTTCTAGCTTAATGAGCTCAATTTGACCTAGAATTTCAGGGGCACTCTAGTTTGACCTAGATTTGATCATAATTGTCCCCGTTGACCGTAAAAGTCAACGTTTGACCTAGTTTTGACCTAGAGTTGACTTTTTAGACCCTGGGTTGACTTTTTGACCAGAATTTTATCGGTTTGACCCGTTCGACCTAGAATAGCCCTAAAAGCCTATTTTTAATTATTTTATATCAGTTTAACTCCTTAGAACCATGTTTAATTCTACTTTTCGTAATAGATTCTTGTGATACCGGTCCGGATCTCGATCCTCATTAGTTGCTCAGGACATCAGGCGAGTACCTACCTCTGATAGTTTTTATTTCATGATAGCGTTTATATCACCTGTTCTAGGACTGTGATACTTGATTCTGACACATTGTTATACGAGCTGGTACTAGTGGATCCCGTCATGAGATGCTATCCCCCTTACCGTGTTCAGCGGGTACTCTATCACGTGTATTTCATTATGTGCTTCGGGTATTGATTCTCATGTGCTATCATGTGCTTCTTGTGCTCTCGCCTTCGTGTGCGCGAGCTATTATCATGTACGTAGCGTGTTGTGGTTGGATCCAAGAGTATTAGTGGGGGAGGGGAGTAGGAGTTGGTTATGTGATCAAAGCCAAACAGTATTCATGTGTATGTCGGTTATGCAACTCACGCATAATGGAGTTATCGTAGTATTTTTCATGTGCAACCTAAGCCGATCACATAACGAACTTGTGCTCAAGGAACTTAGCTAGTATTCATATTTTCTCATATGCAGTTACTTCTCTACTTGTATTATTCTCCAGTTTATATTGCAGCTACTTATTCTGCTCCAGCATGTATTTATTTCCTGTGCATCTTGTATACTTTTCTATTGCTCGTCATATACACCTTATCATGTATTTGGAGTTGCTTTCAGAGTTATGTACTTTGCTCCAATCCTGACTGGGCATATTTTTTCAGAGGATCCTGAGGATTACTGCCCGACGTTCTACGGGCCGAGTTTTGACGAGGGTTATGACCCCGAGATCGAGGAGGAGTGCACCGAGGAGACGCCTTTAGCGCCCTAGTTAGCTAGGTGGATTTCCTGGGTTGTTCCCTGTCATGCCCCAGTCCCAAAAATATGTAGGACTAGGACACGTAAATATGCCAGCCGTATGGATATGGCAACTCCAATATATGGAAACCAAATCCACACGTACGCTGTAATATGAATATCAAATCCACAAGTGGTATAAAATGTAATACAAGTCACAGGGTATAATCTAAATCTCATCCACCAAAATCATATAGAAATAATAACCAGTATCTAGGAAACTAGATCTCAACAAGAAGTATCTAAGGATGATAGTTGGGTGGAAACAAATCAACTACCAACTCGAATAGGAAAAGTAAATACAATATAAGTATAACTCACTCAAACAATATAAGTACCAGCTACCAATCACGGCTCGAAGGGAAGACATCCACGAAGCTTCTATATCCTTCCAATCTGCGCTCCTGCAAATACTCAAGAACAGGTACACCTGGCAGCGGACCAGGTCCTCAGAGGGACATAACAAGTATACTTAAACACATGCCAATAAAGTACTGAAATAAATATCCAATGGGTCGCCTAACCGTCTAAAGTGAATGCAGTTAAGAACAACTTTTCCTATAAGTGAGCTATCTGGCTGAAAACCTGGGATTTGGCATGGTTCTCTATTGGAGATCCAGGGGCCTACAAAGGCACGACGACTTTCGAACGCCGGAGGCCCGCCTGATAATAATATAATATATAGTGGTCATCACCACCCGTATCTCCAGCGGAGAATCCGGGCGCACAATAAAAAAAGTATAAAGGAGCTCAAATACGGTACTTGTTGTTCTCTCCACCCCATGCTCTAAGCATGTCACATCCATGACACGATTTGGTCCATAGCCTATTCTTAATACCCTAGCCCAATCCTGCAACCAAACAAGGACAAGGATAGGACCTCCGTACTACAATAGGCTATGTCCATGGACCTCTAATAACTGCCAAGTCTACTAGCATGCAAAGTTTCTAACAGCAGTTATTCCTAACGCACGTCCCATATGTACCGATGATCAGTCAATACGTGCGTCCGTGATCTATATGAGACTCACAACTCGTGTAAAAATATGTGTCACAGTCAAATGAAACCTAATGGTGCTACATAATAATGGGGTAGTCTCATAAACAAGGTCAATGCGAATACATAAATAAAAATATACCGCGACGACACCGTCGCGCATATTTTATATAACAGTTAAAATATATGAACTAAAGACAGAAAATAAAGATGCATGCAATATATGGAATATTAATAACAGTACAATGGCAAGGTATACTTGCCTGGCAAGGAAGCTGCAATGTACCAATAACCTGCTCCAGAAATCGCGCAGAACAATCCAATATCCTATGTACACATAAATATAATGTAATAGAATCATTAGTCATTACACTAGCACATACTCAACCATATTTACACTGAAATCAGGGGGTATACTAGGGGTAACACTAGTCATCTAACATGGTCAATTACGTATTGAATTACGCGGGTGTCGCGTCTTCAAGTACTGTACGAAATCAGTCAGTCAATTGACATGTGTCTATGCCAGTACGTTAGTGTACGCAAGGCAGACAAATTCACAAGTTCTTAGGGTCAACATGGTCAAGGTAAGTATGGGATAGTCCACAATGTCCTAGGGTCATACAGTCTGAATATTTAGTCATAATTATCAATTAGCATTTACTTACATATATATTCATATAACTATATAATAATATAACTATTAATTTATTTTAATTTATTTAATTCTGGAATAATTACTCTAAAATCCTATTTTAATCTTATTATTCTAATTTTTATATTAATTCCTAAATTTTGTCCAAAGAAACTGAATTTTATCAACTCGAGACTCATGGCACGCAAATCGAGGCGATCTATTGACCAAAAAGTCAACCGATACAAACTCGACTTTCATGCATAATTTCCTGTAGATTTCAGCATCAAAAACATACTAGAATTTACGGCTGATCTGAATTCAAATTTGTTTGAGAATTATGGCACATACAATTTTTGTATTGTGCACCGATGGTTAAATTCTAACCTAAAAGTTCTACAGAATTAACAGTATGTAAATACTTCGAAATAAATTCTGGGAAAAATATATGTCGATGATCTTGACATTAGCTTTCCGAAACTTTAAACGGTTCATGATTCTGATTCCTGGTTCTCCGGGAATCGCGAAAATATCGAAATACGTATATTTTCGGATATGCTGTGCTCTACAAATTTTCCAGAATTTAATACTAATAATTTAGAAAAACAATTTATATAATCCGAAAGCTAACCTCATTATCGTTCTAACAAAAAAAACTGTAGCGTGTTTGCAGTCCGGAGCTAGGAGATATCGTCTTTTTAATTCGTCATAACTAGTAGAAAATGAGGCTGAATTTATGACGAATTTTGACTATTTTTTTTGGACGAAAAAGAGAGAAATTTGGGAAAGAAAAATATGAAGGATGAGGTATTTATAATGGTGGACACTACTTAATTAAATACGACTAGGATTGGTTAATTTGGATAGGATTAAGATGAATTTAAATAAGGATAGGATATGCATGAAGTTGATTTCCTAGTAGGTTCAGGATTTGAATTAATTTAAAATAGAGTTTGAATTTATCTCAATAATTTATAATCTTAAATATAATTAAAGGTATTAAGAATAATTTATAAAATCTTATTAATATCTATTAACACTAAATTAGTATCTATCTAATATTAAGACTATATATATCCAAATAAATCCTAACTAATTTTAAAATCTAAATAAATTTCTTAAAATTCTAAATAAATTACAAAAAAATATAATTTAATATTTTAAACTAAAATAAATATTTGGTAGGAACGACATGCAAGTATGGTCGTATAGTAAATCATAGAAGTCCTAGAAATTTATGTTTTCTAAGTTTTAATTACCAAGATTCTAGAAAAATCTCCAAAAATCTAAAATAACCTAAAATAATTCTAAATGAATATTTATATAAGTAAATATATCAAAAAATTTATTTTCTAATTAACTAAGAGCATATTCTAAATAAATTCAACATATATAATAATATAAAATATACACAAAATACCTATTTTGGGTGAGGGAGTTTACAATCTACCCAACTTAAAACAATTTCGTCCTCGAAATTAAAATAAGACATAATTTGTTAAATCCTTCACATTCGTACATAAGGTATGTCAATCGCAATCTCTTCCAAAAATTTGAATAACAAAATCTATTCGAATCTATCGCGATCACTTCAAAATTAATATAACCACTGTTTAAATCAAAATTCAACCTGTCATAATCTCTTCTCGATTTTTAAATAATCAACATCCAAATCCGACTCAAGTCTATATGACATCCCACATCAAAATTTATATCATAATTTCCAACTATCATAATCTCCTCTAGACTTTGAACAATAAACAATTCTAATCAAATCTTATTCCTATTCTTAACTTAAGAATTTTATATTATTCAAATATTTAAACTCAATTTACATCCTCAATATTTCAAATAGGTGACCCAACAATCAAAATTGAACTTTTAATTCAAATCATCAAATTGTAAAATTTAAATCTAATTAACCAATTGTTCAAGTATAAAATTCTATATTTATTCTCAAAATTTAAATCGATGATTCATCCTTCAATATTCAAAATTTAAATCATGTGCTCAAAGTATAAATATTGGGTCCTCAATATCAAGATTTTTAAAATTCATTAAATTCTCATTATCTTAATCCCTCTTTTAAAATTCTCCACATTTAAAAGGACTTACTCTCAATCTAATCCTACTTGATCACAATCTAAAAGAATTCTCCTCAAGTTTAATACTGCAATTTCTACCCAACTTAGAATTTACCCACCTATCACATAAGGCTCTTATACTTAAGAAAAATATCCTTTAATTTATTTACTCATGTCGTTCAATCCTCGAAACTTCAATGCCGATCATATCATATATGATATGTCCTTAATTACGAAAGAATAATCCTCAAGTATGTGATCGGCCTATGGGGTATATCTAGTACTCTCTGTATATCAAACTTATAACAAGCAAGATGTTTCATCTTTTCGAAATAAGGAAAGACGTAGATCAATAAATAAGAGTTCAAGGGAGAAGTAATAGAATGCAAGTATAGGGATCAAGGCGTTTCAAGGAATCCAATGGAAATTTTCAAGGCAGTTATGGACTGAAATCCTATTTGGTAAATCCGTATTCGCATGCTCATATTAGTACAGTTATGTAGCCGATACGATATGCTTAGACATGTCTAGGGCAAGTATATTCGTCTACTAATCACTACATATCTCAATCCACGTAAAGTAGCGTTACGAAGGGCGAACCAAATGTACTAAGGTTGTCCAGACCGTAATATACTGATTCTGATTAGAAAATTGCATCAGCAGGCGTCCCCAATAATACATGTCTCATGATCAAGCTCGATAAAAATAAGCTTGCAAAGACTAGGCTATAATAGCAGCATAATTCGAGGTAGCACAGAAAATATAACGCTGGATTATGATGAGAGAAGTCACAAATAATTCAAGTTGCAAAAATAAAACAACATAAGCAACAATAACAAAAGATTCTACAATCTCTACAGTTATCATATTAATTCCTTGTCTAAGTCGATAGTCGACAAAGTAGGGGTATGAGCCTCTAAGTTCTATAGTCTGAATAAACACTATCATCTTATGTTAGCATACAATTAATGTCATTCAGTTACACTTCATCAATGGATTCACAAGGGCTATATGATACCAGGTGGTGAGGTATACTACCCAACTTAAAATAATTAAACTAGTACTGTGACAGCCTTAAGAGGATCCTACAAATATAACCTTGCACATGTACATAGAACAGAAACTCTTATTAGGGTATATGAGGAAAGATCTTGGTATTGATTAGGGTATCCTTTTTATGTAGGTAATGGTCATCCTAAGTCTTAGTCATAGCACTTATAGAGCAAGTGTCAATAGTAAGGATAGAAGAGTTACTGGCCGTCAGAGGGGAAAGAGGATATAGCCTACATTGAGGTGGGGTACATGTTACATAATTTAAAACTAGGGGTTAATCATCGGTCACAATCTACAAAACAACTTAAACTTATCAAGTTCTAACTACCAAGCATAAAAAAAAATTTCACATTCAAGGCTACAACTATAATCCTAGCAAACTATGAGCCCTTAACAAAGAATAATTACTTGGCCTACTATCCGAAGTGTCAGATGGCACGAGTTGAAAGATGAAGAGAAGAAACGTAATTAGCCGTCGCAAAATAGCGAGTGCTATGGTCGCAGGGAACAATATATAAAATAAAGATAGAGGGCTCTAGATAGCATCATGGTTCTCTAAGGGGGTGGCATGCTAGTTGCCATGTTCGGGGTATGATCAAGAAAAAGGGTTGATTACATTCCTCTAGGCTTCCTAGGGTGCTGTCTACCAGTAACAAGGCAATGACATAAGTTTTATAGTTCTCTAATACTATCCAATTATGAGGGTTAGGTTCAGTCCTAATGTTCAATATTGGTTCTCCATTGGTTCCTCAATACTAGGGTCAAACATTATGGTAAAACTTCTAACTAACTCTAGTAGTGTCTATACTACTCTCAAGTCTTCATAATACATCAGGGGGTAATGGTAAACTAATTCTAAAGATAAGGAATTCTAGGGTTCACTAGATATTCTAAACTTAGTGGTGTGTCTATATTCTCGTTGTATTCTTAATAGGTGTGCTACTCTAATTATCATCCTAATAACAGGGGTTCCTATATTCTAGCAGAAGGCCATATATACTCAAGGAACTTATTAGGGAAGTACAGGAATCAAGCAGGATACAATTGTTCGAATAGATCATAGAGGAGGAAGGTGAATCATAGTCAATTATGGATGAGATCCTATACTCTAGTCCTATGTGCAGGCTTGTTCGGTACAGTAACGTAATCGAGACAATATGCTCTCGACCTGCATGGGCCACCACAAAAATATGTCACGCCCCAGTCCCAAAAATACGTAGGACTAGGACACATAAGCATGCCAGCCGTATGGATATGGCAACTCCAATATATGGAAACCAAATCCACACGTACGCTGTAATATGAATATCAAATCCACAAGTGGTATAAAATATAATACAAGTCACAGGGTATAATCTAAATCTCATCCACCAAAATCATATAGAAATAATAACCAGTATCTAGGAAACTAGATCTCAACAAGAAGTATCTAAGGATGATAGTTGGGTGAAAATAAATCCACTACCAACTCGAATAGGAAAAGTAAATACAATATAAGTACAACTCACTCAAACAATATAAGTACCAGCTACCAATCACGGCTCGAAGGGAAGACATTCATGAAGCTTCTATATCCTTCCAATCTGCGCTCCTGCAAATACTCAAGAACAGGTACACCTGGCAGCGGACCAGGTCCTCAGAGGGACATAACAAGTATACTTAAACACATGCCAATAAAGTACTGAAATAAATATCCAATGGGTCGCCTAACCGTCTAAAGTGAATGCAGTTAAGAACAACTTTCCCCACAAGTGAGCTATCTGGCTGAAAACCGGAGATTTGGCATGATTCTCTATTGGAGATCCAGGGGCCTACAAAGGCACGACGACTTTCGAACGCCGGAGGCCCGCCTGATAATAATATAATATATAGTGGTCATCACCACCCGTATCTCCAGCGGAGAATCCGGGCGCACAATAGAAAAAGTGTAAAGGAGCTCAAATGCGGTACTTGTTGTTCTCCCCACCCATGCTCTAAGCATATCACATCCATGACACGATTTGGTCCATAGCCTATTCTTAGTACCCTAGCCCAATCCTGTAACCAAACAAGGACAAGGATGGGACCTTCGTACTACAATAGGCTATGTCCATGGACCTCTAATAACTGCTAAGTCTACTAGCATGCAAAGTTTTTAACAGCAGTTATTCCTAATGCACGTCCCATACGTACCGATGATCAGTCAATACGTGCGTCCGTGATCTATATGAGACTCACAACTCGTGTAAAAATATGTGTCACAGTCAAATAAAACCTAATGGTGCTACATAATAATGGGGTAGTCTCATAAACAAGGTCAATGCGAATACATAAATAAAAACATACCGCGACGACACCGTCGCGCATATTTTATATAACAGTTAAAATATATGAACTAAAGACAGAAAATAAAGATGCATGCAACATATGGAATATTAATAATAGTACAATGGCAAGGTATACTTGCCTGGCAAGGAAGCTGCAATGTACCAATAACCTGCTCCAGAAATCGCGCAGAACAATCCAATATCCTATGTACACATAAATATAATGTAATAGAATCATTAGTCATTACACTAGCACATACTCAACCACATTTACACTGAAATCAGGGGGTATACTAGGGGTAACACTAGTCATCTAACACGGTCAATTATGCATTGAATTACGCGGGTGTCGCGTCTTCAAGTACTGTACGAAATTAGTCAGTCAATTGACAGGTGTCTATGCCAGTACGTTAGTGTACGCAAGGCAGACAAATTCACAAGTTCTTAGGGTCAACATGGTCAAGGTAAGTATGGGATAGTCCACGATGTCCTAGGGTCATACAGTCTGAATATTTAGTCATAATTATCAATTAACATTTACTTACATATATATTCATATAACTATATAATAATATAACCATTAATTTATTTTAATTTATTTAATTCTGGAATAATTACTCTAAAATCCTATTTTAATCTTATTATTCTAATTTTTATGTTAATTCCTAAATTTTGTCCAAAGAAACTGAATTTTATCAACTCGAGACTCATGGCACGCAAATCGAGGCGATCTGTTGACCAAAAAGTCAACCGATACAAACTTGACTTTCATGCATAATTTCTTGTAGATTTCAGCATCAAAAATATACTAGAATTTATGGCTCGTCTGAATTCAAATTCGTTTGGAAATTATGGCACATACAAATTTTGTATTGTGCACCGATGGTTAAATTCTAACCTAGAAGTTCTACAGAATTAACAGTATGTAAATACTTTGAAATAAATTCTGGGAAAAATATATGTCGATGATCTCGACATTAGCTTTCCGAAACTTTAAACGGTTCATGATTCTGATTCCTGGTTCTCCGGGAATCGCAAAAATATCGAAATATATCTATTTTTGGATATGCTGTGCTCTACAAATTTTCCAGAATTTAATACTAATAATTTAGAAAAACAATTTATATAATCAGAAAGCTAACCTCATTATTGTTCTAACAAAAAAAACTGGAGCGTGTTTGCAGTCCGAAGCTAGGAGATATCGTCTTTTTAATTCGTCATAACTAGTAGAAAATGAGGCTGAATTTATGACAAATTTTGACTATTTTTTTTGGACGAAAAAGAGAGAAATTTGGGAAAAAAAATATGAAGGATAAAGTATTTATAATGGTGGACACTACTTAATTAAATACGACTAGGATTGGTTAATTTGGATAGGATTATGATGAATTTAAATAAGGATAGGATATGCATGAAGTTGATTTCCTAGTAGGTTCAGAATTTGAATTAATTTAAAATAGAGTTAGAATTTATCTCAATAATTTATAATCTTAAATATAATTAAAGGTATTATGAATAATTTATAAAATCTTATTAATATCTATTAACACTAAATTAGTATCTATCTAATATTAAGACTATATATATCCAAATAAATCCTAACTAATTTTAAAATCTAAATAAATTTCTTAAAATTCTAAATAAATTACAAAAAAATATAATTAAATATTTTAAACTAAAATAAATATTTGGTAGGAACGACATACAAGTATGGTCGTATAGTAAATCATAGAAGTCCTAGAAATTTATGTTTTCTAAGTTTTAATTACCAAGATTCTAGAAAAATCTCCAAAAATCTAAAATAACCTAAAATAATTCTAAATGAATATTTATATAGGTAAATATATCAAGAAATTTATTTTCTAATTAACTAAGAGCATATTCTAAATAAATTCAACATATATAATAATATAAAATATACACAAAATACCTATTTTGGGTGAGGGAGTTTACATTCCCAGTTGTTATTTTGGATGATTGTACTTATTCTTTTAATGTTGTGAGATGTTGTAGACTATTATAGACTTGGACTATATTTTTGGATATTGTCTTGCTCTCTTTGGTTCTGGTTTCCTTTTGCTATCATATCGTGCTTTTACTCTTCCCCTAGATTATTGTGATTGAGAGATTATATATATTGCGTGGTTGCCCTCCTTTTGGAGAGGATATTATCAGATTTTTGTGAGATTTATAGTTGGTTGACCTAGAACGGACCTTTACAGCGTTCTAACGCTGATTCTGCGGCGTAGGCTGGACGTACCCACGGCTCATGCCCGATTTTTCGGGTGCGGGTCGTGACACATTTTTGGTGGCGGCCCATGCAGGTCGAGTTTTTAGGTTTACCTGCAATAGGATATAGGATATAGGATATAGGCTGAGAGAGAGTGTGCTCAATCACAACTAGGACTCTTTCTGATTTCTTTTGCTATCTTTAATTTTCCTGAAATTATTTTCTTTTGCAATATTACTATCCTTCCTTGACGATATCGTATCTTGTACCGTATTGACTTCTTTTGATCTGTGTTCTTCTTGATTCCATTTCAGCACTTACTTTATTTGATTTTGGGGCTTCCCATAGCTTTGTGTCTGTATCTTTTGCTGTTAGACACCATCTTGTTGCTGAACCTTTAGCTAGTCTCTACAAGATCATGACCGGGGGTGGTATCATCCTAGTCAGTGATGTCTACAGAGACCGGAGAGTTATTTTGGGAGGCCGGGAGTTGAGTGTGTGCCTACTCCTAATGCCACTTTCGAGCTACGATATTGTAATCGGGATGGATTGGTTGAGTATGCATTGTGCTAGTATAGATTATCGTGGAGGCAGAGTTTTGTTTAGTCCGTCGGGTGAGCCAGAGTTTTAGTTTGCCAGAGGAGCAGCGGAGCAGACCGAGGGAGTCTTCTATGGAACCCTGGTGGTAGAGCCGAGGTTGCTACATCCACTGATAGAGGAGTACATGGATGTCTTTCCGGAGGAGTTGCCAGGGTTGCCTCCGGACAGAGATGTGGAATTCTCTATAGACTTGGTGCTAGGCGCGAAGCCGATATCCTAGCACGTCTATAGAGTCAGCAACAGTGAGCTGATAAAGTTGAAAAAGCAGGTGGATGAGCTTCAGGACAAGGGATTTATCAGATCTAGTTCTTCTCCGTGGGGTGCTCCGGTACTTTTTGTGCCGAAGAAGGATGGGTCGATAAGGATAAGTATCGACTACAGGGCTCTGAACAACCTCACAATCAAGAACAAGTATCCGCTGTCGCGTATTGATGATCTTTTTGACCAGTTGAGCGGAGCGAGGGTGTTTTCCAGGATTGATCTGAGGACAGGCTACCACCAGGTGAAGGACAGGAAGGAGAATATTCCAAAGACAGCTTTTCGGACCAGATATGGACAGTATGAGTTCATGGTGATGTCGTTTGGGTTGACTAATGCTCCAACAATGTTCATGAATCTGATGAACAAGGTGTTCCATCAGCATCTGGACAGGTTTATGGTGGTATTTATAGATGATATCTTGGTGTATTTGAAGACCCCAGAGGAGGACGAGGAGCATCTGAGGATAGTGTTAGAGACTCTCAGGAAGGAGAAGCTTTATGAAAAGCTTTTAAAGTGTAAGTTCTTCCTTGACAAGGTTGAATTCCTTGGTCATGTGATGACTGGAGAGGGTATTTCAGTGGATCCGAGAAAGATTATGGCAGTTGAGGCATGGAGTGCTCCGAGTTCAGTAGCCGAGGTTAGGAGTTTCCTGGGACTGGCAGGTTACTACAGGAGATTTGTTCAAGATTTTTCCCGGATTGCAGAGCCGTTGTCCAGGCTGACTCGGAAGGACGTGGAGTTTGTTTGGTCAGAGGAGTGCCAGATCGCCTTTGATGAGCTGAAGAGGAGGTTGACGACAGCTCTAGTGTTGACGTTGCCATCAGGTTCTGGAGGATTCACTATCTATAGTGATGCATCAAGGAAGGGACTGGGTTGTGTGTTGCAGCAGAATGGGAGGGTGATTGCCTATGCTTCCAGGCAATTACGTCTTCATGAGAAGAACTACTCTACCCACGATTTGGAGTTGGCAGCGGTCATCTTTGCTCTGAAGTTCTGGAAATACTATTTATACAAAGAGCGTGTGGAGATCTTCACAAACCACAAGAGCTTGAAGTATGTGTTTACCCAAAAAGAGCTGAACATGAGGCAGAGGAGATGGTTGGAGTTGATGAAAGACTTTGACATATTGTTGCACTATCATCCAGGAAAGGCGAACGTAGTTGCGAATGCGTTGAGCAGGTATCCGGTAGCTATGTGCCTGACTACAGATCGTTATCTTCTGGCAGATCTAGAGAGCTTGGGCATTAAGGTGATAGTGCCTGAAGTTGAGATGCAGATATAGAGACTGCAGATTCAGTCAGAGTTGATAGACCGGATCAGAGATACACAGTTTGAGGATACGTCCCTGAGGAGCATCAGGGCGCAGGTTGTAAGCCCCCTAAATTTCAGAATAATTAATTGGGTTTTTCTGGAATTTTTAGGATTTTTCTGATGATTAAAACCTAGGCGTTGGTAATTAAAGGATTTTTTAATTTCGGTTAATTCATATTAAAATATTATGAAAATAATATTTTATGGTGTAAAATGGAAAACCGAGCATGTGGTATTTTTCGGTGAATTTATTGGACTCCGGAATCATTTTTAAAGCCCGAAAGACTATTAAATAATTAAATCGAATTAAATCCGTGCAACCGCCCGACATCCCCATGACAGCCGAAGCCAAGCCCGAGGAGCGTTGACCCAGCCCGAATCCTAGGTCTAACCCTAGTCCAATTCGTGTAATGTATAAATACCTATTTTCCTAGTTTTCTCCACAAAGAAAAGAAAAAGAAAACAAATTCTAAAATTCCTAATTTCCTTAAACCTAACCCTAACCCTAAGCCGCCGGCCGCCGACCGCCTGTTCCCTCACTGCCCCCGCCTGACTCCAACGCCCTCCACCGCGAGCCGCCTCGCCGTGCCAGCTGCCATCCACTCACCTCCGACCCATCTCCTTCCTCCGCTCCTTCTCTCCGCCGCCGAGCCACCCGACTGCCACCGCCGCCCTGCCCTAGTCCGACTCCGGTGCCCTAGCCTCCGCCCGTCTCCTTCCCGTTCCCCCTCTCGACGACCCCAGCTCCACCTCGCCTCACTGACGCACAGCCGCTCTCCGCCGACCTCATCAGCAGCCCCGACTCGGCAGCATCCCCCTCCGCGCCGCCCAGCCCGCCTTGCTCCGTTGCCCGCGACGCCGCCTCGCCGCTCGCCTTTCTTCTTCTGCTCTCCTCTGCCCTAGCTCTTCCCGTAGCGCTGCCCCTCGACCGCCCGTCGCCGCCTAGCCGGCCAACCCCGCTCCCTCTTCTTCCTCCTCCCACAGCGGAGCCCGACGACCAAGAGCCCATACGCCTCTTCGCCTGTAGACACAACCCTAGCAGCCGGACACGGTCGACACAGCACCTGGACGCAGGACACGAAGGACCCCCTCGGACACGGCAGCCCTGAATCGGAGACAAACAGAAACCCTAGTCTGGACACAGAGACTTGGACACGTCCAGGACACGAAGGAGACGCTTGGACACGTGAGAAACAGCGTTCACGGAGTCCTGTTCAGGTACCCATTTCTCCCTCATCGTAACTCTGTTTTCAATTCCGTCAGTTGCTATGCGTAGACTGTATAACCCTCTCGGTGCCCGTGCAAACCGCTCGGTGCATCGCGTCCTGTGGTGATCGCACACCGCGATCCAAAAACAGAAAAAACAACACCCCGTTTCACCCCGGAACTGAGTACGCCCCGCCAAATGGGACGACTTGGTCGCACGCGGTCTTTACCAAAACGTGCGTGTCGTTGATATGGACGTGTGGGATTTCGCAGAAGTTGATTTGGATGTGCGTGCACCCCGGAATCAACGCGTATCCGCCGACAACGCCCCGTATCCGTCCTTTCTGGAACACGCTGTAACTTTGTGTACACACGTCGGATCGAGACAAAACTTATGCCATCGAACTCGTAGCAATACACTGGTCCTGTGACCCAAGTTTGGTTCGATTCTGAGAACGTTGACAGAATCGCGTATCGTGGGCCCCACAAGCTCCACTTGACGGACGATTTTGTGATTGGCTCATCGGAATCCAATTCTGGAAGTTCCGTTGGGTTCGTATCATCGTTCCTGACTTGTTGACACTGAGTTTGACGAATTTGGAGACCTTTGACCCTGACGCGCTTTTCGGTACAAAGTGGCCCACATGTGGACCCCGCTTTGACCCGGAAATGTCATTTTTGCCCTTGTGTCCAAATTGGACTCAAGGACAGGCGTTTCTAGCTATTTGATATTTTCTAAATCTAATGGTGATGTTTATTTCAGCAACCGGAGTAGTACCTGCAGATCACACTGAGACCAGAGCTACAGTTGGAGCCAGGACCCCAGGCAAGTGTACCTTGCCAAACTCTGCAGTATTGTTACATATTTTCCTTGCTTCATTATATTGCTGTGCATGCTTAACCTAGGACCATGTGACGTACTTAGCGTCCGATTATCAGTCGGGTGCCAACGTCGTACGCGGTGTTGTGTATTGTCATCTAGAGATGGACATTCGTGACCCCTTTACATTCTCGTACTTGTCTTATCAAGTACACTATAACCCAGGACACTTGACACTATTCATGAGACAGGATCTTCCTGAGATATTCATGGTGATTCTGTATAGGATACATGACTTGACATTGATATTGTATTCCTAGACATTAGATGACTTTTTGCATTAGATATGATTGCGCGTGACATGGACATGGTGCATCATGGACATGAGATGTGTGATTACATTGGATGGGGAGAGACACACAGGCTACAGGCTGATCATATATATACACCCCTATTATTGTGAGGTACAAGACTCTGAAGCCCGAGCTTGGCCCATTACTCATTATTACTGCTGCTACCGGCTCCCCTACACAGAGCTTGTAGTATGCTTCAGCCTGAGTTCTAGTGCTGCTCTCATCTTGCATATCACTTAGCTGGTTATTTTAGTATTCCCTTATTGTTCCATCTATTGCTGGAGAGACCCACAGGCTACAGGTTGATTATGTTATGCCGGCTACTCAGTCTCCCGCTGAGCTAGACCACCTCATGATATCACTGCTATCGGCTTCCCTACACAAAGCTTGTAGTCGTTTCAACCTGAGTACTATTGATATTCTCTCTGGCATTTTGCACAGATGTTTACATACTTACCCTATTGCTTCATTTATTTATTTATTTATTGCTGCACTGCATTTATTTTGGCATGAGCTTTCTTGTACCTTGCTATATCCCCTGAGGACCTGGATCCGGATTTTGTCCCCAGATACTGCAGACAAGATCGACCCAGAGTTATACAGGACATGAGCATTAGCAGGAGCAGGAGCAGGAGCAGACACCGGAGCAGTACCGGATCCGGTAGACGAGTGATCCCCGAGGTTATCTTCTGAGTATATCTATTGTTTTCATACTCAGTATTTGATGTAGTTATCTTTATTCTTGTATCTTGACAGATGTATCAGACTCATCATCGGGTTGTTCCCGAGTTTATATTTTATTGAGTTATGATCTTGCCTATGATTCTGATATTGCTGTATTTATTCTGTGGATGAGATTAGTATATTCAGACCCCATATTGTTGTTTTTACAGCTTAAGTATGCCCTGATGGATCCATTAAATTGGGTTGTCCATCGGTGCGTGCTGCTGGCCATTGCCACGTGTCTAGTCCCTCGGTATTTTAGGACTGGGCGTGACACAGGTTCAGATGGGATTATCAGATGACTTCACCATTGCTGATGATGGTTCATTGCGACACGGTACCAGGTTGTGTGTGCCGAGTGGGTCATTACGCGAGGAGGTTCTTCAAGAGGCACATCGATTCCAGTACTCTATGCATACAGGTGCTAACAAGATGTATAGAGATCTGAGAGAGCATGTATGGTGGTACGGGATGAAGCAGGAGGTAGAACGCTTCGTATCCCGATGCTTAGTGCGCCAGCAGGTAAAGGCGGAGAGGCAGAGGCCAGGAGATTTGCTCCAGCCGTTACCCATTCCGAAGTAGAAATGGGAGCATGTGACCATGGATTTTGTTTCTGGACTTCTCCGTTCTCCAGGCGGGAAGGATACAATTTGGGTCATCGTGGACAGGTTGACCAAATCGGCCCACTTCCTACCATTCAAGGTGGGTACGTCTACAGAGACTAGCAGAGATGTATGTGCGCCAGATAGTCAGACTGCATGGAGTTCCTGTGAGCATAGTATCAGATCAAGACAGTCACTTTACTTCGCATTTCTGGAGGAGTCTGCAGGCTAACTTGGGCACCCAGCTCAAGTTTAGTAGTGCATATCACCCACAGACAGATGGTCAGTCAGAGAGGACCATTCAGACACTTGAGGACATGCTTCGCACTTGTGTTTTGGATTTCAGAGGCTCTTGGGAGGATCACTTGAACATGGTAGAGTTTGCTTACAACAACAGCTACCAAGCCAGTATCGAGATGTCACCTTTCGAGGCGTTGTATGGACGGAGGTGTCGCACTCCGTTATCATGGGATGATATAGGCGAGAGAGCTTTGCTTGGCCCGGAGATGGTGGTTGATGCAGCGGAGAAGGTCAAGCTTATTAGAGATAGACTTTGGGTGGCGCAGGACTGGCAACGACATTGGGCCGATAGCCACCAGAGACCTTTGGAGTTCGAGGTATAGCTTAGAATCTAGATTTTGTTCTTGTGTTAGCTTGTGATTGCTTGTTTTAGACTAAGTGCGGAGACCTTGTTTGTGCTAGGTTGGAGATCTGGTGTTCCTGAGGATTTCTCCGATGCGGGGCACTATTCGCTTCGGTGGAGGCGGGAAGCTTAGCCCACGTTTCGTCGTACCCTTCCGTATCCTTGAAAGGGTTGACGCCGTAGCGTATAGGCTTGAGTTGCCGCCTACGCTAGAGAGAGTTCATGATGTGTCCCACATATCGCAATTGATACGGTACGTGGCGGATCACAGTCACGTATTGGATCACTCAGAGATCGTGGTGGGCCCTACTCTTAGCTATCCAAAGCAGCCGATGGAGATTCTGGATCGACAAAAGAAGGTATTGAAGAACCAGACTATTCCTTTGGTTCGCGTCGCGTGGAGGCATCACTCTCCAGGTGAGTCAACCTGGGAGAGGGAGGATGAAATGCGCGAGCGATACCCCTATCTTTTCGAGCCCTGAGGTATGG